>JAKSZT010053887.1:5277383-5351598 GCA_026826555.1 Tolypeutes matacus | reverse complement strand
GGTGATAGTGGGCATCCTTGTCTTGTTCCCGATCTCAGAGGGAAGGTATTTAGGATTTCACCATTGAAAATGATGTTAGCTTTGGGTTTTTCATATATACCCTTTATCATTTTCAGAAAGTTTCCATCTATTCCTATCTTTTGTAGTGTTTTTATGAGGAAAGAGTGCTGTATTTTGTCGAATGCTTTTTCTGCATCTATAGAGATGATCATGTGATTTTTTTCTTTCAGTTTGTTTATGTGGTGTATTACATTGATTGATTTTCTTATATTGAACCATCCTTGCATACCTGGGATGAAACCCACTTGGTCATGGTGTATAATCGTTTTGATATGTTGTTGAATGAGATTAGCAAGTATTTTGTTAAGGATTTTAGCATCTAGGTTCATTAGAGAAATTGGTCTGTAATTTTCCTTTCTTGTGGTATCTTTATTTGGTTTTGGTATTAGGGTAATGTTGGCATCATAGAATGAGTTAGGTAATATTCCTTCTACTTCTATTTTTTGGAAGAGCTTAAGTAGAATTGGTGTTAGCTCTTTCCGGAATGTTTGGTAGAATTCAGCTGTGAAGCCATCTGGTCCTGGACTCTTCTTAGTTGGGAGGTTTTTAATGACTGAGTCTATCTCTTTACTTGTAATTGGGCTGTTGAGTTCATCTATTTCTTCTTTCATCAATGTCGGCTGTTTGTGGGTTTCTAGAGCTTGTCCATTTCCTCTAAATTGTCATTCTTGTTGGCATATAATTTTTCAAAGTATCCTCTTATGATACTCTTTATTTCTGTGGGGTCAGTAGTGATATCACCTTGCTCATTCCTTATTTTATGTATTTGCATCTGTTCTCTCTTTTTCTTTGTTAGTCTGGCTAAGGGTTTGTCAATTTTGTTGATATTCTCGAAGAACCAGCTTTTGGTTTTGTTTATTGTTTCCAGTGCTTTCTTATTCTCTATTTCATTTAGTTCTGCTCTAATCTTTGTTATTTCCTGTTTTCTACTTCCTTTAGGGTTAGTTTGTTGTTGTTTTTCCAATTCCTCCAAGTGTGCAGTTAGGTCTTCAATTTTAGCTCTTTCTTCTTTTTTAATATATGAATTTATGGCTATGAACTTCCCTCTCAGGACTGCTTTCGCTGCATCCCATAGGTTTTGATATGTTGTGTTGTTTTCATTAGTTTCGAGGTAGTTACTGATTTCTTTTGAAATTTCCTCTTTGACCCACTGTTTGTCTAAGAGTGTGTTGTTTAACTTCCATATCCTTGTGCCTAACCTGTTTCTCTGACCATTAGTGATTTCCAACTTCATTCCATTGTGGTCAGAGAAATTACTTTGTATAATCTCAATCTTTCTGAATTCATTGAGTGTTGTTTTGTGGCCTAGCCTGTGGTCTATTTTGGAGTATATTCCATGTGCACTGGAGAAGAATGTAAATCCCGCTGTATTTGGGTGTAGTGTTCTGTATATGTCTATTAAGTCCAAATCTTCTAATGTATTGTTGAGTGCCTTAGTTTCTTTATTGATTCTCTGCCTAGATGTTCTGTCTAATGATGATAGTGGTGTGTTGAAGTCCCCTGCTCTAATTGTAGAGGAATTTATTTCTCCTCTTAGTTTTTCCAGAGTTTGCCGCACATATTTTGAGGCACCTCGATTAGGTGCGTAAATGTTGATGATTGTTCTCTCTTCTTGAGAGATTACTCCTTTTACTAATATGTAGTGTCCATCTTTGTCTCTTACAATAGTTTTGCATTTAAAGTCTATTTTGTCTGATATTAGAATAGCTACTACTGCCCTTTTTTGGCTATTGTTAGATTGTAAAATGGTTTTCCAGCCATTCACTTTCAGCCTCCTTGAATCCCTGGGCCGAAGGTGGGTTTCTTGTAGACAGCATATAGATGGATCATATTTTCTTATCCATTCTGCCAATCTGTGTCTTTTGATTGGTGAATTTAATCCATTAACATTCAGTGTTATTACTCGTAACGAATTTCTTACTTCAGTCATTTTTCCTTTGGGTTAATGTATGTCATATGTTGTTTTGTTTCTCTTTTTGACTTTTCAGTTGTTTTTAAACTCTCCTCCAACTCTCTCTCCTTTGTTTTTTCCTTTCAACTTGTAGAGATTCCTTTAGTATTTCTTGAAGTGCTGGTTTCTTCTTGACATACTCTCTTAATTGCTATTTATCTGTGAATATTTTGAACTCTCCATCATTTTTGAATGCCAATTTTGCTGGATAGAGAATTCGTGGCTGGAAGTTTTTTTCTTTTAGTGTTTTGACTATGTCATACCACTGTCTTCTTGCCTCCATGGTTTCAACTGAGAAATCAGCATTTAATCTTATTGTGCTTCCCTTGTATGTGATGGTTCTCTTTTCTCTTGTTGCCTTGAGTATTTTCTCTTTGTCTTGAGCATTGGACAGTTTGACAAGTATATGTCTTAGAGTTGGCCTGTTGGGATTTATACTATTTGGGGTGCGCTGTGCTTCCTGGATCTGCACATCCATCTCTCTGAATAGAGTTGGGAAGTTTTCAGCCATAACCTCCTTCAACACTCCTTCTGTCCCCTTTCCCTTCTCTTCTCCTTCTGGGATGCCCATAACACGTATGTTTGTGCGTCTTGCATTATCAGTTATTTCCCTGAGACCATACTGGATTTTTTCTATCTTTTTGTCTATCTTTTCTACAATTTCTTTAATTTCAACTGTATTGTCTACCATATCACTAATTCTTTCCTCTGCCTGTTCAATTCTGCTGCCATGTGAGTCCAGCGTCTTTTTCATTTCTTGACTTGTGTCTTTGTTCGCCATCATATCCATTACCTTTTTAGGTGTGTTAGCTATTTCTTCAGTATGTCCTCCCATGTCTTCTTTATATCCTTAATCTCTTCCTTCAGTTCTTTAAGTTGGTCCATGATATTTGTTTGGATAGCTTTGATTAGTTGTTCGATGTACTGCATTGCTTCCTGGTTTTTATTTTGTGCACTGGACTGGTCCATGTTTTCCAGTTTCTCAGAGTCATTTGTATTTATCTGTTGCCCTCTGGTCATCATATTATCTTGATGGGTTTGTTCAGTTGATTAGCTTTTCTCTATGCTCTAGAATTTTATTTAGCTGTTGGTTCTGCGTGTGAGTTAAGTTTTCTCTTTGGCAGTTTTTCTTCTTATTTTATTTCCTTGCTTCTTTCTATGTTCCCTTGGAAGCAAAAGGTTAGGGCCAGAGGAATCAAAAGATGTAAGGAAGGCAGAAGGATAATAGAAATATTGATAAAAGTTAGAAGAGGGGCAAAATGAGACTTAATGAGATGAATATTTAACTTGTGTAGGCAGTGTAGAGTACTAGGAAAAAATATGGAGTTCCTACAATGGACTGGGAAAACAAATGTAGGAATATATATATATAGTGATTTAGAAGGCTAGAATTATGAGGAGGGAGAGAAATAGTAGAGAAAGGTCTGAAAGGAAAACGATAATACTAATAAAAAAAAAAAAAAAAAGAAAAAAGAAGAAGAAGAAAACAAAATAGATGGGATAGAAATTGACACCCTTAAGTTGTGGGCCTATGAAAAAATATTGTCTCTAAGAGCCACAACAGAAAACAGAAGGCAGAAAGATGCAGGAAGGATAAGCGATAGTTTGTAATACAGAATCAATATATACAGCGAGTGGGAAATTACTGAATAAGAAGCCCAGCAAAGAAGCGACCAGCTGGCAGCACCTATTTAAAAAAAAAAAAATAGAAGGAAAAAGGAAGGGGGAGGAAAATGGGAATAATATCAATAGACCAGAAAGTAACAGAGAGAAACCAAAGATCCACACAGGCAAGCAGTCAAACAGAGCTAAGAGGGGTCAATGATTCCCCTAGGGTCCACGTGGATCCTTCCTGCCTACTTGTGTTTATCAATGAATTTCCCCAAAGGGTTCTATATGCAGGTCCTGAAGCAGATTTTAGCTATTAAACTAAATTAAAAAGAATTTGTTTTTCATTTGTTGAGGTGACCTCACTTTTTTTTTTTTTTTTTTTAGCCAAATGCAGGACCCAAAATAATTCCTCCTCTAGACCAACCCCCTTAAGGAAGGGACCCTAGCTGGGCCCGTGGATATTAATCAAGCATGTCCCACTTTCTGGAGTCCCCAGGTTAGCTGAAGCTCTGATGTTAGTCAGTGAGGAGTGCTAAAGACGGCGGATTCCGCCCCTTCTGGCGCCGAGCTCCAGTGTCACCGGGCTGCTCAGTAAATCAGTTTGAGTGCAGATTCGCGTCTGCTCTCAGCCTAATGGTGCTTCAGGTCGGCTTATCTGCTCCCCAAAGCTATGGGGCGGTGCAGGCAGCCAAATCGATGTCTAAAAATATAAAATACCCTTCCCTGTCTTCCAACCGAACCCTCCCTTCTTTGGGAGTGTCCCTTCCTCCTGGCTCCACAGCGGCCCGGGTCTTATCCCTGGGTGGCTAGGGAAATCAGCTGCGTTTCCCGACCAAAATCCCCCCTCCAGTTCACCGGGTGCTGATTAGCTCGTTTGCTCTGTTCACACAAGGTCCAAGGGGCGCCAGGCAGCCAGATCCCCAGAAAATAAAACTTTTTCGCCCCGCCCGCGGCTCCAAATGGCCGTTTTATTTAATTTTTTTTTTTTTTCCCTAACCGCGGGGCTCAGCCGCCTGTGCCAACCTCCACCGGCAGCCTCAAAACTCACGAATCTCCACCGTTCGGTCCATGCCGCCGATCCGCTCAGATAGATGTCCCAAGCTTCTCACTCCACGCGTGCACAGCACAGACCCCCAGGCAGGACCCCGTCTACAATTCGCCTTGCTCTGGGAGCTTGCAGTGTGCGCCCTCCTACACTAACGCCATCTTGGTCCTATCTATTTATCCTTTTTAATTTTCTACCTCCTTCCTTCTGTTATCCTTTTTTTAAATGTCTTACTATTTATTTGCACTTTCCAGAAGTTGAAGGAAATGCAGGTTGTAATGTGGGTAACTCTATTTTGGCACTTACTAGTTTGTCAGAATGAGGAAGTTTTTGTTGTTTCTGTATACCCTCACTTTTTGTGCTTTTAAAATTTTTCTTTATTCAATGATAACCCAACAAACATATCGGTCATTTCACTTATTTGTTAAGAAAGCAGACAAACTCTTCTTTGTAAATCCTTCTTTTTCCTCTTGCTTAAGTTGTGAAGACCACATAACATCAATGTTGTTTTTACATTAAATCTTAGACAGAAAGGACCAGGAGTCATTTTTCTTAAGTGTATTTTTAATGACTTTGTTGTTTTTGTAAACGATTCAAAAAATGCAAAAAATACAAAAAAAAAAAAAAAAAAAGAGAGAGAGAAAGAGAATGATTACCACCTGAAACTCAACACTTAAGAGATATCCAATGTTAGTATTTTGCTGAAAATATACCCTAATGTATCTCTGTGTCTATAGACACATATGGAAGTAGATATGCAGTTTAACATGAATGAGACCTTTCTATTGAGGCTATTTTCAAGCATCATGTTTTCACTCAACCAATTCTTGGTCATAATTCCAGGTCCATAAATATGTAACTCCTCACAGACTGCAAGGCTGAACGTGATCTGGCCCTGCCTACCTCTCCTGTCTCATCCCAACTTTTCTTCCCGTCTGTCATCCCACATCACCTACATTGGCCTTCTTGTTATTCTTCAAGCACACAGAGCTTCTTCCTACCTGAACGCTTTTACATTTGTTATTTCCTCCTTCTTGGAATGCTGTTCCACCAGTTCTCTGTTTGACAGACAACCTAGTTTGTGTCATTCAGGTCCCCACTGAAATGTTAACTCTTCAGAGAGGTTTTCCATAATCACTCATTAATTTATCAAATGATGAGGTCATTTTTAATTAATACTTTGTATAACAACAAAGGAGATTATTAAACTGACCAACTTGCTATACTTCAAACAAATCAAGGAATTATCAGGACCTAAGTCTTCGAGGACAATTGGCATGACTTTAGAATAACTTAAATGTCAGTGGCTTATAACTAACTCCTAACAGAAAACAGTCAGTTGGGGAAGCGGCTGTGGCTCAATCAGTAGGACTCCCGTTTACCATATGGGTATGAAGGCAAGCCCGCCCGCACGGCGTGGTTAGCTGACCCAGCGAGCACAAGCAGCAAGTGGGGGATAAATGAATAAATAAATAAAATCTTTAAAAAAAAAAAAAAAAAAGAAAACAGTCAGTTGTTTTTTTTCTCCAGAGCATACCAAGAATCTTCACAGTTATTGCTCATAATTTAAAGAGTTTAAGCCAGTCTGACAAAGCTTTTCTTTCTATAATATTTATAAACTGTAGGACAGTAGAGAGTTGCTAAAATCTAAATCTTGAACAACATAAACTTCCAAACAGTTAATTAAGTTTCTGTTGTAAGGAAGATTTGACACTCAGCTTAAATGATCAGTCCCCTAACACATAAAAATAGTCATAAATACCTTTTCCAGAAAAATCTACTGATCAATAAAAAATCCAGAAATGGAATCTGTATCCAGATTTTCTATGAGTGGTTATAAACAAAAACAATATTATTACTTGAGAAGAAACATTCATCTGGTCTTTAAGAGGAAAAATGTATTTTAGAAACATTTGAAAATAGTGCCCTGGTTGAATTAAGATGGATACCTTGGAAATCTCTTAATTGAAAAAACAAGTTATTTGATTTAAATAAAAACAAAAAGGAACCGATGTGGCTCAGTGGTTGAGCATCAGCTTCCAACATATGAGGTCCCAGGTTCAATCCCTGGCTCTGATACCTCAAAAAAAAAAAAAAAAAAAAAAAGAAAGCCTCCACTCAGTCTGCACCTGTCCATTGTCAAGAATCTTTCCCATCCCAAGAGCAGGTGTCTTCTGAAAGCTCTTTACTCCAAAAGACCCTCTGATTCAAAGTTTAAGCTGTATTATTTAGACTTGTATTTAGAACATGTCATTTTCTCTGAGCTTGTGTGGAATAATGGACAACATCATATAACTTTTCCTCTGGGACAATTCAAGCCTTAATAAATAATACCTATTTAGGAAAAAAAGCTTCTATTCCTCTATTTTGAATTGTTTGTTGTTGTTGTTGCTGTTTTTTATTAATAAACCTGCAGGACTCTAAGAGTCTCATCTAGAAACATTCATTAGTGAAGCCTGAAAAATGTGAACATTGAGCACTAATGTTTGAAAATGTCTGCAATAAAAATAATTAGTAGGAAAAAATTGCTGTAGGATTCACCACAAAGTGCTTGCAGTTCATTTAACTGAAAAATGTACTTTCCAATTTAAAGGATACTTGAAAATTAAACATTTCAATTTTGATATGCATTTGCCCTGAGTAACTTATAAATATGGACTTGTTACCTCTACCCAGGATTTGAAACCATTAAGGAAGTAAAACATTGTTAATTTCATGATTCAGGAAAAAAAAAAAACTCATTTGTAGAAATACCTGCTGTAATTTGAGCATCATATTAAGCATTCTGAGGTTGCCAAGTGAAATTAATGTTAAAAGTAATAATTTTGGAATTGATTCCCAGGGTGAATCAATTTTTCTGTCCCTTTGTTGAGCACATTACAAGGACTCCAGTCTTCAGGGTTCACCCTTCTTCTATTCCCCAAATAACAGTAATTAAAATCTCCCATTCCACTTGATCACCATGATGTCCAACCTTTCACAGGGACCCCTCTTCAAGTATCTGTAAGGGTCCCTAATGATTGCAAATACATGGTTCCACAAATAAGTTTAGGTTATATTGCCATTGTCAATGCAGGCAGCTGTTTCAGGGATCCCTGCTGCTGCACTTCTCCAAAGTCCAGGCTATAATGTTCAATAAAACGACTGAGGACTTGGGTTTTATAAAAGGAATTTGAAATGCAGAAAAAGAAACAAACTTGGATATCAGTTGTTTCTACTACTAGAGACAGTTTGTCATGCTTCTTCACTTCTTCACTTCATGTTTGCTTCAACAGGTCTTCTCACTCCTTAATGTCCCACCTTACCTCCATTTTCAGTGTCCTGTTTACCTGCATGGACAGAAGCATCCCCCACAAGCCCTCAGCTTCCATCTCTACCCCACTTAATAAGCAGGAGATTTGGAGAGACTCCATTCTGCCCACAATGGAGACAAGGTTTCTTGATGAACTTGTGAATTTTACATTCTAGATGGCATTTTGGATTTTCCTATGGATAACCTGAAAGAGCATTAAGAGTTTTGCCCTCAAAGATAAATTAGACCTGCATCCTTACAACAATAGAGAAAACTACCAGCAGCCATAAAATAGTAACCTGGATTTGAATGAATGAATTATATCTACAATATGGTTAGATCTGGCAAATATAAGAATGTTGAAGAATAATATACTATGAAATAATTTATATAAATATATCATATATAAAGATACAATATCAAAAGATATAACATTCATGGCGTTTAAATCCCAGAATAAGAGGAGAAGGAATGGAGTACAGAAAAAAATATTTGGACAAATGATGACTGAAAACTTCCTGAATTTGGGAAAAGACAAAAACTTATAGATTTGAGATCAGCAAACCGAAAACTTGATATATTCAAAGACATTTTTGCCCAGGCACATCATCAGCAAACTTCAGAAGACAGAAAACAAAGAAAATTTCTTGAAATCAGTTAAAAAAACACAATGCATTACATAGAGCTGATATCTGGGCAATTAGCTCCTGAATTAGAGTTTGAAAGGGGACAAACTCCTCAACAACTCAAAGCACTCTGTGACTCTGTAGAGATGGTGTAAGAGCAATGGCACATCTTTAGAAGAGAGCTTAATAAAGATCAGTAAAATTAAGTTTTATTTCTGCTTCCACAACTTTTCACCTTCACCTCTCTTTTCTATATATGTCACCATTGAGTAAACATGTTCCTATTAAAAGAAAGAACAATAGGTTTTTGCTGCTAAGGAAATCAGTCTCTCCATATTAAGATAGCACTACATATTGGAAGTGAGAGAAAGAAAATTTTGGCAAAATGATAGATTATTAATGTTTTGCTGTCTATATGACTCTTTTCAAATGCATGCTATATTCCCCTTTCAAAGAGACTTTGAGAACTTTTCTAGCTTGTAGCCACAGACGGATCCACTTCCCTATGCTTTTCCCTGCTAAGTATCACTGGGTTTTTTTTCTCCCCTGTTTGAGTTAATTCCTCTGTCTCTGCTGACCTTATATTTACTTATATAAATAAAATCTGTAATTCTGATACACATATTTTGTTACAATAGGAATCTATAGAAAATGAGTAAGGAGTTAATTTTACCTTTGGTAAATGCAGTACTAAACAGAAATGCCTGCTACAGGATGGCACAATGATTTATAATCTAACGCAATTAATTCAGAGTAAACAGTACTTTAGTGTCATAGTTGACCACAAAAATGTAAGAAACCTTAAAACAAGCAGAAACTTTGAGACAGGGGAGCTTTTGATTTTCAGGTGGCATGAAATGGTTGTTGAAAAAAATTCTACCTCTAGGGTACTCATCTGACATGGAAATGACATGCTAGATAGAGCCACATTGATTAGATGGACTTTTCAAAGCCTCCAAAGAGCATCCCATCTCCTCTTGAACAACAAAAAAGATTCCTGTGGCTTAGGCTGTGCTTAAAGAGATTATTTTCAATCTAATCTGTGCTCCACAGATCCTAACAGTCACCGATTGATTTAGGTGAAATTTCTGGTGCCAGTTTATTAATATTTTCTGTACATCTCAGTCTTGATAAAAACAAACAAGCAAACAAAAATTACCTTTATTGTGAGTCTCGGTAATACTGAGAAGAAAAATTATATTGCAATACCGATAAATACAACTAGCAGTAAGAGAGAAGTTGTTAGGTTTGTTTGTTTGATTGATTGATTGATTGATTGATTGATTGATTGTTCCAAGTGATGGCACTCCTGAAGACAGTGAAAAGCATGTCATTTACATCAACCATGGTTGGTGTTCAGTGAATGTAATTGTGGCCCATGCAAATGCCTTCTTCTAGGCATCAGCAACAATAGATAATAATCATAAATCAGAAAGAAAAAAAACATAGCAAAACTTGAAATTCACATTAAGAAAAGTCATTTCAGTCATTCTTGAACATTAGCGAAGAATTCTTTTTCTGACACTTCTGAGTTAACATTTTCCTTTCCTTCATTTAGCTGTGCTTGCGTGAGTAAAATAGGCTCATGCATGACAGAGCAAATCTAATCAAAATAGTTTATTTACTATAGTCAGTCGATTCAGTCCACACAGGTATTTTATGACATAAATTTATTTGCAAATACAATATAATCCGCAATTTGTGAACTAACCTGTTGTCTGGAAGTACATAAAATAAAAAATATAAATTGTGAATTACCCCAGTTGTGAACCACTACAATAGATGAAAAGAGATTATATGATACACCAAAAAATGCACCTTGGTTTGACCAGATTAGTATAAACTACACAAAACAAAACAAAACTATGAAGCAATTGAGGAAATATCCAAAATAACTGGAAATTTTGTGATATATGGGCATTATGGGTAAATTTCTGTGTGACAAAATGATTATATTTTTTAAAAGAGTACTTTTCTTGTAGTGAGGTATATTGAGTGATATATTTTACTTAATTCAAAGCAAGTCCAAAGTCAACCCAAATTCATGGAGGCAGGGAAAGAAATGCCAGTGTATGATTAGAGGAGCAGAAAGAACTTTGGTTATATTTAACATGCCATATTTTCCCACTACATTTATAAAATGTTGTTACTATCATAAGAGAAAATTTTTATTTGTACATATTTACTTTGAAATGTGCCAACATACTGAGCTGCTTTTTACCTCTCAAATTTTTAATATATAGTCTTGGATTTTCTGTAAATAAATTATGATATTTGAAAATAATGGTAGTTTTTTCTCTTTTGTAGGATTTATATGTCTTGTTTTATTTTCTTGCTTATTGTATTGGTCAGATGATAGTAGAAATCTTTGCATCTTACTCCAGACATTTGTAGGGACATATCTTTAAATTTTAAGCAGCTAATGTGATTTTTAATGTTGGTTTCTAATGTATGTTTCTCCTTTCCCCACAACCTGGGGCATGAAATTGGATTAATCAAAATTCTTGGTTCATGACATACTCTTATTCATTATTGGTCCATGGACTGCCATATTTTATGTTTATTATGTAAAAGCTGTTTCTTCTATTCCCAATTTACTGAGTTTAACTATAGATATTGAACTTTATCAAACTCCTTTTGTGCATTTATTACTGTGATTTTCCTTCTTAGATGGATTCCATGGATTTTTTTTGAAATTTTTATTCTAGTAACAAATATATAACCTAAAATTTCCCCCTTTTAACCAAATTCAAATACTTAATTCAATGCTTTAACAGATTACTTTTTGTTGTGTTATATTCCTGAATGAAATCTTACTTGGTCTTTTTGCATTTCTTAGAATACCCTTTTATAATTTATTTTCTTTTTCTTTAGGCTTTTATACATATTTTATATTTATATTCTATTTATCTCTAATTTTGCATGAAATTGATCATATTTTCCTTTTTTGTGGCATCTATCAGGAGGATTTACTCTTATTTTATTAAGAAAGAAACTGAAATACAAAGAAATTTTATTTTGACAATCAGTTGGTGAACTATTTATGAATCTTCTTTCCTGGAAAGCTTTCAAAAGAAGCAAGTTACCTTACGTAGCTAGGCTGCTGAAAGCAATATACCAGAAAGGGGTTGGCTTTTACAATGGGGATTTATTAGCTTACAACCTTACAGTTCTGAGGCCATGAAAATGTCCAAATCAAGGCATCATCAAGACAACACCTTCGTCCTCAAGACCAGCTGCCAGCAATCCTGGAGTCTTCGGCAAGGCATTCAGTAGCATCTGCTGGTCTCTCCCTTTATAAGAATAAAGGACTCCAGTAAGAGAATTAAGACCCACCCTAAAAGAGGTGGGTCACATGTTAAGTTAAGATCCTACCCACCAAAAGATTCTACTTACAATAGGTCCACACCCACAGGAATGGATTAGCTTTAAGAACATAACTTTTCTGGGGCCCATACAACTTCAAACCATCACACAAGGTAACATTTATATTGAATGATTTAGGTACACTTTAGCTTTCAAGTAAGGGGTTAATCTTCAGATTGTGTCTTATTGCCCAAGACAGTTTTGCTCCACTAATGAACTATACCTCAGTCAGTTTCAGAGATCTATTCACAATTAGTGAGGTAGAAATTGCAAATAAAATAATTAGGCCACCAAAATAACACACATAAGATGGTTAACAAGAAGTACTATCCTTTTATCATCATTCTATATCTTACAGCAATTAAACTAACAATACTCACTATTCCTTAAAGAAAATAATTATTTTTCTCTCAACTCAGAACCAAGTTCTAGTCATTGAATCTCTTAGATAGTAATTAAAGAGTCATTTATTTTGAGCCCTAATTTCTGCTAAAAAATTTTTGTAGACTATCAGTCTCCTTCACAACAAATGACAAGAATGCACTACACAGAGAGAAAGTCTATGGATGATGGTATCATCTTCAAAGTTTCTCTAACATAACACCTACTGTATACATTTTATGTTTCTATGTCTTTGTCAGATATCACACATGTGGCCTAATATTAGCAGTTCTGTTCTACATCAGCTCTTCGGTATATTCCCCACTGATGGATTTCACACTGGCATTGAAAAGATACTTGACATTTCATGGGGTTTTGAGTCCAAAGTCTTGGGTTCCATTCTCTGTTCTTCTATTCATTAGCTGGTCAAGTCACTTAACTTCTTTCAATTGTAATAATATCATCTATCTTACCTACTTAATAAGTTGCCATGAGGAACAGATGAGATAATGTGTGTGGATGTTCTTTGCAACATGTAAAGTACCACAGAAATGCTGCTTATGATTTCAGCAAGCAATTATTCAAAATAACAACACTAAGACTATTGAAAGCTAACCAATGTGTGAAGTCCTATGCTAAGAAATTTATATGCAACATTATACTTACTCCTCTCAATAAGCAACGAGGCAGATACTTTTATTAGATGAAGAACTATAGGATTAGAAACATTAAAAATTTTATCAAGGACCCACAGGTTAAGGAATGGAACCAGAATTGAAACCTAAGTCCTTCTGATTCTAAAACTAAGCTCTTTGGTCTTTATTCTTGAGAAGCAAAGGTCCCATGGAATCATGTTACTTAGGATGGTTGAAATGTGAATTCAGTGACCAGCAATTTAATTGTTGAATGTACAAGTTTAGGCTACAGAAAGTAGAAGTTTGTCATTCTCCCATTTCCTTCTTTCGTGACTCTCTCTTGCAGTACTCTGGATATGTGTTGTTTGTCCCTGCAGAGCTTCTCTTCACCTTGCTTTGTGACCAGGAAGGCCTATATGGACAGCATCACTTTCTTGCTAAATTTCTGACTCTGTTTTGGCTCAACCAATGGATATCAGAAGCCAACATCCCTGTGTTTGATTTGTGCCGAGAAAAGAAATTCAAGAAAACATGCTTAAATTTATAGGCTGTCCAGAAGTTATACAACTTACCTTTCTTACTCTTTCCATTTTTTTTCTTTTGGTTTTTATTATTGTTCCTCTTTTTTGAGCCTTATATTTTCAAAAACATAACTAGGCCAAGTTAAGAAATTATATTATTTACAAAAAAATACATATCAAAATCAGTAGGTTATTTTTCATTATTAAATAGTTGCTTTTAGTTTCTCAATTTTTCCAGTTATTTATAGAGATCTGTCTTAAATATAAATCCAATATTTAAAAATTGTGTGTTTTACAACCACAAGAGTATAGTGGATAGAATAAAAGAGATGATCATCTATTCTACTCTTCCCTGATCAGGCCAGATATTCTCCTTGACCTCACATTTTTAGAAGGTCACAGATTGGTCAGAGCACATTGAGAGGAAAGGGACCCTCTATATATGAAGAAAGTTAAAAGGACCCGATTGTGCTTAACCTGGAAAATAGAAGATTAGGGGAGAAGGGAGGTGGGAAAAGAGAGCTGTCTTCAATTTTGGGAGGCAGTCATACTCGAAGGGAATTATGTTTGTTCCATGTAGCCCGAGGGAGTATAATAAGAACGTTTTGGGTAAAAAAATTCAGAATAATTGCATATATAAGCTCAATATAAGCATGACTGATGTTCCAGCTCCAGTCCAAGCCAATCACACCACTGGGTTTTAGACCTGGCTTGTGAATTGAAAGGGCGTGTCCAATAGAAGTTTATTTGCAAGAGAGTAAGAAACCTCCTGCATACCATCTCATTGTAAGCAAAAAGAACAGAGGGCACAAGGCTCTTGACACAAAGCTAAAGAAAGCCTTCCTCAGTTGAGGTACAGTCAACTCTAAAAAATGCCTGGTGATGTCTCTTAATACAGCCACTTAAGGAAGAGAGGTCAGTAGGTAGACGGATGAATGCCATAAGTAACAACAAAAGTACCATTTCCACTAAAATTTCTCTAAGATTTTGGAGCAAAGCAGTCCTTCTTTGGAGCCATACTGACGAAAAGTTATTTAAAGGAAAAACATTTTCCTTTTGACTCACAACAGAGGAAGGGAGTTAGAGCAACAAGAGAAGGAATAAACAGAGACTCTTTCATCACCTGACCATGACTCAATGGCCTTGTTTGTGTGCACATATGAAACACCCCCTGGGTACCCTCCAAACATTGGGAGTTAGGGGACATTTTAGGTTAATGGAGTCCCTTATTTTCAGGTGAGGCATGACTAAACAAAACTCAGACTGGTTAAAGAAGAGTTCTTCTACCATTGTGAGGTGTTAAAATATGGAAGAAGCTACCTAGAGAGTCTTTCTTTAGGTGCCAAAGGCCACATCCTTATACCTAATCAAGCACTGACATAGAGTGGGCTCTTAATAAATATTTGATGAATGCAAATTCAGCATGTCTTATAGTATTTTCTCTCAAAAGTTTGAGGAAGCACAATAGAGAACCCTTAATCTGTCATTCTGTTATGTTTTACTTAATTGCAAGCAACAATGAAAAAAAATTGCTTGGGGTAGCAGAAGTGATAGGAACATGTTTTAAAAAGTGGTGAGGGCACCATGGAGAACTGGTTGATTCTAGGGCTGAGGTAGGGAAACTACAAGAATTGCCTAGAGCATCTTGTGGTGATAGAAAATAAGGAAGGACTCAAAAATAAAAGATGCAAACATTTTGAAAGTGTACAGGAGACTGAAAGAGGAAAGAGCTCCCAAGAGCTGAAGCTGGAAAAACTAGCAACAAATTAAAAAAAAAAAAAAAAAGACAGTATGAGACTATTTCCCTATTAATAAAGTCACTTTATTAATAATAAAGTGAGTCCATCCTAAAATAAATAAATAGTATTATATAAATGGGGGGGAAGACACAACTCTTACTTACCTAAGAATTTCAATTAATAAATAATAAATAGAAAATAAATAGAAAATAACTATTTCAGCACCACAGTAATAACTGCTATAAGCAAGATCCACCAAAGGGTAGTAAAATTAGTAGGTGAAAATATAAGCAGAAATAGGATATTTGCCTATTCTCAAAGATCTCCCTCCAAAATATTTAATAATTAAAAAAGGAGAAACAGTCACTTTGTAGTGGAGAATCATGGCAAACATCATCTTAGTCAAATGATCAGAGTAAACATCACCAGCAATAAGAAATATCAATATCACATACTCCCTGATGTGAAACACTGAGAAGAACATATCACATATGTGGTTTCCTTTCCAATAAGGCATAATCTCAATCTAATCAGGAAAAAACCACCAGATATTCCAAACTGAGAGTCATTCTATATAAATAACTAACTAATACTCTTCAAAAGTGTCAAGTTCATTAAAGATAAAGAAAGACTTCAGAACTATCACAGATTGCAGGAGATAAGGAACATGAGAACTAAATGCATCATGAGATCCCAGATTGGATCCTGGAACAGAATAAAGGACATTTGTGGAAATACTGTTAGAATCCAAATAAATTCTGTAATTTAGTCAATAGTATTGTTCCAGGATTAGATTCTTAGTTTTGATCATTATTCTAAGGTAACGTAAGTAGTTAACCTAAAGGGAAGTTGAGAGAAGGGTACACGGGGAATTTACTGGACTATTTTTGAAACTCTTCTGCAAGTCTGAAATGACCTCAAAAAAATTTTTTTTTTAATGTGATGAGCACATGTTGGAATGTCAAAGACCGAAGGAGTGTAACATTGGGTAAAATCAGCACACACCCATTAGCCATTAGGAAAACAGTTTCAAAAAGTCCAGGGAAAAAACAGACATGATCTCATATCCAGAGACCCAAAAGGGAAAGTGATTCAAGGGAAATAGTAAACTTTAATAAAAAACAGCAAAATCATCTGAGAAATTCCTGAATCATCTTCCTGCCTTTTCTTTCTTCCATAACCCACCAGTCACCAAATCTACCAATTCTACCTCCGAAATGTTCCTCAATTCTGAACTTTCCTCTCTATTACTCCCCACTGCACTGGTTGGACTTAGGTCTTCCACTTTAAGAATGATTTCTCTGGGGGCAGATGCGGCTCAAATGGTTAGGCATCAGTCTCCCATATGGAGGGCCTGGGTTCAATCCTCCAGGACCTCCAGGAAAAATAAAAATAAAAAGAATGATTTCTCTGCCACAGGTTTTTCAAAGTCTAACACATGATACTAAATTGATGTCACCAGGGTTATCTTTCTAACACAGAACTCTAACCATGATCCTTCTTTGCTCAGGAACTTTCAAGCTATTCTATTTGGAATAAATAAATAAATCCAAAATCTCTCATCATTTGGCCCCTCCTTAACTTCAGCCTCTGTTCACTACACCAAGAAGTAATCTACACTCCAGCAGCAGAACTAGTCATCAAGCCCCAAATCTATCATCTACTAGTGTCTCTGTTCTTGTTACTCATTCTGCAAAGGATAGCATGTTTCCCAGCTTCTCTGTCCTGCAAACTCTTATTTATTCTTGCTCAAACAACATTTCTTATCTTAAGACTTTTCTGATTTTCCAGAACCTCCCTATCCCATTCTTCACAGTCTGCAAGCAGAATTAACCCTGTCCTGCTATGCTCCCACAGGGCTTTGTGATGACTCTTAATGAGCCCATACCACTCTCTGTTGTGGCTTAAGCTATGCAGGCTTGATTCTCTCAGTAAAGTATAAATATTTCGATGGCAAGGTCCATCCCTAATTCAGCTAGAATTCACAGCCCCAGCTCAAGGCCTGACACTTAAAGGTCAATCAGAGTAATTGCTTGAAATGAACTGAATTAAAATGCAATCAAATGTGATTCCCAAAAGTGCAAAGGGAGCACAGTTAAAGAAACCTATGTGGCTATACATGCTTCTGTTGGACTCAAATTTTAAAATAGCATAAAAGTAGCCAGGGAATTTTGGATGGACATAAAAGAGTGGTATAGAGCTACAAGTATTCTATTAGAAATATTAAAGGCTAGAAAACTATGCTTGAAAAAAAATTCTATCAACAACAGAAAGGCCCCTTACCTACATCAAGTTCAAGTAGAATAAGGGAGGGGAAAGCCCACTATTTGGGAAAGATGAGAATAATGATAAAAGTTGAAAAGCAGAGTACAAAATTACTCAACTTTCTTTTTTCTATCTTGCATATTTTTCTGTCAGGAAAAATTACATTCACATTATAATGGGTAGAAAAATCTTGTTAGTGAAACTGAAACCATGTTACTTTGAAAGAAATTATATCGCTAGATTCAATTATATTGCATGGTATGAAAACAAATTGCTGATATAAATCCTTTACACAGAATCACTATCAGTTATCTTTAAGAAATTACAAAGGATGCAGAAGATGCATGGGCCCTGAGATGGGGGTAAAAAAGTTGCAATTAAATAAAAGAGAGAGAGGCCTATGCACTTCAGGAACTGAGTCCCTCAGCATAATATTAACCAATTAAATTATTAAATGTATTATTTTCCAGGTGGCTTGTCATATTAAAAAATTGTGCTGTCCAATATGGTAACCAATAGCCAATTGTCACTATTTAAATTTAAATTATGTAAAATTAAATAAAATGTTTAAAACCAGTTCCTCAGTTGCACTAGCCATATTTTAAGTGTTCAATAACCATATGTAGCTAGTGGCTACCATATTGTACAACACATAATTGCAAAAAGTTCCATTGGACCGTGCTGTTAAGGAAAGTTGTGATCGTTAAGAACCAGCATAATCAACTGAGAGTCTTTCACCATGCTAATAAAATTTCTATCATTTTATAGTATTGTTTTGCTGCTGGAGATAGGGACTGACTCAATATAGATTATCTTGATTTCAGCAAAGCTTCCAACAAAATCTCTTATAAAACCCTGGTTCATAAAATGAAGAAAATATGGACAAGACACAATTGAACAAATTGTCCCCAAAAGTGTTGATTAATGAACTAATATAATTTTGGGAAGAATTGATCTACTAGCCAGTTTGCTCCAAATTCTTGTCACTGGCCATGTCTTGCTCAATACTTTTATCAATAATTTGTTTGAAAAATAAAAGGAACTGTAATCAAACTTTCAAATGATTAAGTAATGGTAAGATTATTTTGCAATCTTCTAGAGGGCAATGTCCTAAAATATATTCAAAACCCTTTATAATTTTACTTATCCTTTGGCTCAGTTCCACTTTCTCACGAAATAAGTGTTTGCAGAGATTTAGCTACGTGTATTTTAATTATAGCAAAATATTGGGAAAAACCTAAAGGTCAAGCCATAGACAATTAATTAAATAAACCATGATATATCAGCATTGATCACCACTATATTCCCAATGACTGCACAAAGCCACACACTTCATGGGTATTTATAAAAAAACATCAAATAAATGTCAATTGAAGTGGGGGGTATTATAAAAAACTGTATGATATGATCACTTTTGTAATAAATGCAAATTTACTCCGTGTGTACATACATATATACATGGGTATACATATGTGCATATGTGCATAGGAGAAAAAGGTGGACAGAAATACACTAAAATGTTATTTTTTTTCTCTGGTAATGAGTTAGGGGACATCTTTATTTTCTTCTTTTAGCTCATCTGTATCCTCTAAAATTTCTATCATGAGCAAGAATTCTTTACCATAACAGCATTTTAAACAACAGCAATGGATAGTATATTTGATGAAATAACTAATACTCAAAAGGAAGAAAACATACTCAACAAGCTAGAATGGAAGAATGGACCAAAATTAACAAAAAGAAGCTTTAAAACTAGGTATGAAGAAAGTTTAGCGTTTAAGTTCTATAAGTCCTCTGGAAAAGTGCAGTTTGGAGAAGACAAGCCTAATAAATTTGGTAAAATAACTGGAAATTTTTTAACTGAGTTTAAATGCATAATTGCCAAAAGAGTGGACATGAACTTAAGCTGTATTAACAGAATATTTTGCCCAGAACTGGGGGAGTGATCAGCCCTCTACTCTGAGCTGATCTACCTCTTCTGGTGCTCACTGGTCTCTTTGTTATATACAATGGAGCTCAATCAGGGGAGGGCAACCATGAAAATAGAGGGACCGAAATCCTATAACATGAGAGAAACTTGGCAAAATTGTTGACCTTTAGCATGAAATAGAAAAACTACGGGAATATCATGATAGTTGTCTTTATGTACTTGGAGGGCTGCCACATGGAAGAAGGACCAGACAGAGCAGACCAAGTCACCAATTTAGAGAAGTTACAGCAAGTCAGATTTCAAGTCAGTGTAAGGGGAAACAGAGTAAGTAAAAAACGCATTGAACTGCTTTGTGAAGTAGAAACCTGCCTGTCATTGTAAGTAGGGCTGAAAGAAAGGCTATCAGGGACAATGCAGAAGGAAATTTTGAATTATGAAGAAGATCATATTTCTAAGCTCTACATTTCCTCCAAACTCTTAAATTTCTATCATTTGCTCATCCAACAAGTAATTTTTGAATGTTTCCTACAGTTGTTTTTGAACTGAGGTATGTGATTGTGGGCCAAAAGTTGCTCAAAGCCACAGCATAAGCATGATACATCTTTCAATAACATGGATTTTATTCGAATTTTAGAAATTAAAACTAGGAGATGCATGATTCATAACACAAAATATAAATGCATTTTAGACATGAAACTGAAAAGAAATGGCATGTGTGCCATGAGGTATTTCCAAATATACCTCCAGATCCCACCAATTTCCAAGGAATACAAATTCACATAGCTCCTCAAGGTACTTAGAGAAAAGCTAACCCACTTTGTGCCAAGAATTATATGCTATGCAGGAGCATACATGGATGAATAAAGCACAGCTGGGCCTTCAAAGAGCTGGCAGTTTAGAGAGAAGACAAGCAGAGTTCCCTTGTAACAGAAAAATACAGGTCTACAGATGGAGGTTGAATACAATTAACTTCCTATACCAAGGCAAGCCTGGGTTTCCTTCCAAGCTGTGGAAGTATCTGCCATTCAACAGTACCATGCCAATCCTGATAATATGATTTCATAAATGTCCCAAATAGGTAGTAGTGCCCTGAATCTGTTTTTTTTTGTTGTTGTTGTTGTTGTTTGTTTGTTTGTTTCTGTTGTTGTTGGGGTTTTTTGTGGGAAATTGCATGGTTGACATTCACTGAAAACTCTGTGACAGATGATGTAAAATAAGGCTTATTTTATCCAGGGAAAGACCATTCTGTATGGGTGCCATGGAAAAAAAAGAGATGTTCTAATTAATTTCCCTTTTATGATTCCCTTTTTGGCATACATTCATAGTCATACATTGTGGGCAGAGAGAGAAAGAGAAAAATAATTTATTTCCATTGTTGAAGAAGTTGATACGTTTTGTGTGCAGATATAGATACAAAGACCAAAGAAAGAAAGAAAGAGGCAGGAATGGAGTAAGTATGTGAATGAGAGAAATGTTAATATTTAAAAACAATTGAATATATCTTTAAAGCCATGAAGTTTCATAGAAACTAAAATATTCCTATTGTTACATATACATTGCCAATAAACTGAAACCAATCATGTAGCTATATACTCTGCGTGTCAGTCCACTTCATTCAAGCATGAAGGCAAACTCACAAGCTGAAAAAAATCACACCCCAGGTGTTGTTACCCTGCCCAGGAGAAGTACATATTGCCTCAAACTTCCTCATTCACTCACCAGAGTAATTGCTCTTTCCTGTTAGCTCCCACCCACTATGAGAAGCACGTTCCAAACGATAGCAACATTGAGAATAGGAAGCTAGCATCCTTGTAGAGCCTCTGGTTGCCAATGACTCAGTCAGGCCCAGTTTCCAGACATTTGTTCATTCTTTGGTCCATTCATTTAACAAAAATGTATTGTGTTTCCAGTATGTGCAAAATACTGTGCTGTGAGACTCCTTCCTTAGCCCTTTGAATGGGCATCTTCAACATCACACCTCATTGGGGCAAAAACCAAGGGAATATGCTACTCTACTTCAAAGCCCAGGTGCTGAGCCTGTTCTGCAACCTCAGGACTTGGAGGTTTGTTTGGAGTGAAAGGATATCCCAGCCCAAGGCTCAGGGACTAATTTATCAGTATCCCTCCTTCCATAAGGCTTTGTTCATAAACACCAACAAATATAAATATACCTATCACTTATATCCATTTATAAAACTCCCTTAAAAGCAATTTGATAGTGAAAGAGAATATGGTGCATCAAAAATTGGCTTCTGTTTTTACACATTTACAAGGTTGTATAGAAAGGTAAATACACAAAATATAGAGAATGCACTTGTCATCTTCCTGTGAATATTGGAAGTTTATTTTTTTTTTCATTTCATTTAGTTTTGGGGGGAGATACATTGTTTCTCCCCAGTACCATAGAAACAGATGATTTACAGGAAATCCTGCAGAAGTCAAGATTCCTTGACTATTGAAATAGAGCCAGTTGATAAGGAAACTTCTACCATAGGACCTTTGTTTTTAGTAATTGGGCAGAAATATGACTATATAAATATTTTATTGCTGATAGGTTTGATTTCACATTTTTGCTTTTGTTTTTGCTTTTTCATGTGGGCAAGTTTCAATTAGAAAAATAAATCTAGAAGTGAAGTTTGTCTAGTTCTTATAGAGATAGGCCAGGCAGAGTTAGGAAACTTAAAGAATCAGAATCCCCAATAAATTTGGGGTTTACTATGAGGACAAACACTCTTCTCTCAAAGGGTCTCCTGGGCAAGACATGCTGGATGTTTTTGGGGTGAACCTTCTTGCATAAAGAAGTCAGAAAGAATTTGCATCTTGGAAATGCAAACATGGACAGGGGACTGAGTCCATCGCCCTCCAGTCCAAGACTGTGGGTATCTTTGGCTCTTTGCCTGTTTGGCAGTCTCAAAATCTCCCTAAGGGAAAGGAGGATTTTCCTGTTAAGCAACTCAATAAATAACATCCCACTACTAGGAATATATTCAGAAGTGAAAACAAGGACATAAACACGCATTTGCACACTGGTGTTCATAGCGGCATTGTTCACAATTGCTAAAAAATGGAAACAATCCAAGTGTCCATCAACCACTGAATGGATAAACATAATGTGATATATATATAGAGATATAGATATACACACACACACAGTGGAATACTATTCAGCTGTAAGAAGAAATGAAGTCGGGATACATATGCAACATGGATGAAACTTGAGGACATTATGTTGAGTCAAATAAGCCAGACACAAAAGGAAGAATATAGTATGATCTCACTAATATGAACTAACTATGATGAGCAAACTCATGGAGTTAAACTCTAGAGCATAGATTTCTAGGACATAGAATGTGGGTTGAGATGGGGGAACTGATATGAATGTATGTAGAATGTTTAATTAGGTGGATTGTACACATGGAGAAATGGATAGAGTTGATGGTAACACATTATAGTGATTATAGTGGGGTAGTCTAGAGAGGTGAAAGTCAATTGAAAAAAGCTAGAGGATAATCTAGGGACTATATAACAGAATGATTTTGGTGACAGATTTTGATTGTGGTTAATAGTACAAATACAAGAATGTTCCTCATTTCAAGGCGTTAAGAATATGGAGATAGAAGGAAAAATACAAGTAATGCAAGGTATAGACTATAGTTAGCAGTAATATTGTAATATTTTACAGAGATGGCAAAGAAAGTACTATATCAATGCTAAGGGTCAATAATGGGGGTTGAAAAAGGGGGTATAGGATTTTTTCTTTTGGTTCATTCTAAAATGAACTGAGCTGATGACAGTATAACTCTGTGACGAAACTGAGAGCCACTGAGGGTACACTTTGGTTAGACTGTACAATGCAGGGTATCATATAACACAGTGAACCCGGTAGTGAATGATGAACTGTGGTTAACAGTACAAATATGAGAATGTTCTCTCATGAAATATAACAAATACACAATACTAATATATGGTGTTAATAATAGGGTGGTTTGGGGGAAAAATACGCTAAATATAAGCTATGGACTATACATAGCAGTAATATTATGATGATGCCCTTTCATCAATTGTAACAAATGTGTCACAACCAATATAAGCTGTTGATGGCTGGGTAATTGTATGGGAATCCTGTATGGTATGCATGATTGTCTTGTAAATTCACAATTTCTAAAATAAAATAAAATACAGATAATAGATTATAAGGATCACTAGGAATATGGTAAACACAGTGTCAGAGGCTGCTGATTCTCAAAAGGATGTCAAAGACTTCTCATTCAATGGTTCATTCATTCAAATTATATCTATTTAACATCTTCTATGTGCCTGACACTGTCCTCTTTCTAGATATACAGAAGCAAAAATGGCCTTTTCCTTCATTAATTTTACATTCTAATACGGGAAATCAGGAGGAAGAGAAAAAAGAACTAACAACAGCTGCTGGCATAGGTCTCAAGGTCAAGCCCCAAAACGTGCTCAACATTTCAGCAGATTTCATTCTACCATCCTTCAGGTTCCAATTTTTAGAAAACCTCTGTGACTGATGAAAGGTCAAACTGGGTTTTTGAGACCAAAGGCTATTTCCTAGTGGAATCCCAAAACTCAGGTTACCATTTAGCGACATTCCTCTGGAACACCATCATTAATTTCTAGGCTTGCTGGGTTGTGTGTCTCCACATCCTCATTACCCAGGTTCCTACAAATAACAGTAAAAATAGTGGAAATTGCATAAGCTTTAGAGTCATAACTGCCGAGGCTTTGGAAATTGAGTGACATTGAACAGATGATTTAAGCTGAGTTTAGTTACATGTAAAATGTGGAAAATATCTACCTCATTATATAGAGATAAAGTGAGACAATATATAGAAAGTTTCTAGTCAAGTGTCTGCACATGGTAGCTGCTTCTGAAATGTAGATATTGTTTATTATTATTATTATTGTTGTTGTTGTTTGTCAGTTCCTCCTCAATAAGCCAAAATACCCTGTGAGCCATTACAAGAGATGCATGTGGGACTGTACTAGCCCCAGGGAGGTGAGAGGGAGTAACAGAGATGTTGGAATCCACACAGCTGGGTAGATGCAGATACAGACACAGGAAGATCTATAGAGTTTTTTAGCAGCTTACCTGTGATTGCAAAATATTACAAACTCTTTTCCAAGGTGTCTGGGAAATTAACCCTGAGAGTTCATTTATGAGCTTTCCTCTATGGACGTTGTATTTGTAAATATACTGTATCCCTTCATAAAGTGGTACAAGATTCTCAGCAGCATGGCTGAGTTCATCTAAAAGTGCCCAAACTGTCCCAGCTGCCCCCAAAGAATCCCCTGGTACTTGGACAATAACCGGGGGCAGGTCTTGGACAGACACAGCAGCCCACATTGTACCAGTCACCTGGTATAAGGAGGATGGGGGCCTAAACGTTGACTTAGCCACACAACTGAGATGTGTAGGAGTGGCAAGTAAACAAAAAGAGAAGGCGGGGGATCTAAGTGTGCCCGCGCTCTGAGACTTAAGAGCGTCTAGGTCCTAAGATGCCTCTGTCACCACTCTCTAATACTAAAGGACAATTACATGGCTATTGTAGAACATAGAGGAGAGCAAATTAGGTTTCTAAACACATATCACATCAAAAGACAGATAAAAGGACCTACATCTGTTAAGGATAAAATAGTTGAAGGAGAAAAGAAGCAGTGGAGGAAAACAAACAAACAAACAAATAAATGAGACCCATTTAGACCAAAGGGTTGCAGAAAGTGTTCACAGCAGAAGGTCAAACTGTCAGGGAGGCAGGAAGAATTGGCAACTTCTCACCCCTGGCAAAGGTACTCAGAGAAATGCAGGTCAAGAGAAAGTGGTCACCTTAGACTTTGTAAGAAAAGGTATAAATTGCTTAAATTGCAGCAGAACCACCCCTCACACTTCTAGGTACAGATGAGAATGTGGCCCAGAAATCTAAAGTCCTGTTTACAATAGTGAAAGATTTAGGGACCAAGGAAACTCTGCTCTTCCTTGAGACAAAACCTTGAGGCTCAGTGAGACACATGTACTTAATTTTTTACTGCCAGCTTAAGGAATATGGGCAGAACAGACTGATCCTTGCAACCTGGTGACAGAGAGCCAGAAAATGATGGTGGCTGAAGGGTGAGACCCCAGACCCTAAGAAGTCAGAGGAGCAGCTTGGCTTGTTTTCCCCTGGGAGATTGATGGAACTCACAGCACCTATGGCAGTCTAGACAGAAGGAAGACTAGGCTTTGTGAGAGCTAGTAGTGACTAGTGGGATGGGAGTGAGGGTGCTCGGATGGCGTACTGTGGGATCAAACGTGCTTGATTAGGTTTAGGAACCCAAAAGAACAGGCCAACTAGAGGTCCAGTTCTTGTGTACCAGAGAAGCCTCTAGCTCGTGTTAAAGAAGCCATGCATAGTAATCTTGATAAGCAATAATACTTAGTTATCTGAAGGGATGGGTGGTGTATTAGTCAGGGTTCTCTCGGGAAACAGAATTAACAGGAGATATCTGTCAATAATAAGAGATTTTAAGATTCTTTCATGCGACCGTGGGGATGCACAAGTCCAGGTTCCTCAGGCAGGCTGCAAACCAGGGGCTCCGATGAAAGTCCCATGAAAGATCCTTGATGAGTTTCTGGGAGAAGTTGCCTGTCCAAGGACGAGCTGGGAAATTCTCTATGAATGTTGAAATCACTTCCCCTTTTAAAGCATTCAACTGATTGGATAAAAGCAACACCCATTGGTGATGTAATCTCCCTGATTGATGCAGATGTAATCAGCCATCCACTCAGTAAACTCACTGGTGATCGAAGTCCATAAATGCTCTTGTATTACAATTAGCCCAGTGCTTGCTGGAACAAACACCTGGACACAATTACCTGGCCGAGTTGACACATTAGCCTAACCATCACAGATGGGGAAAGTGAACCCAAAATAATGGCTGTTACTCTGATACATCACCAGATGGACTCATGTTCTAGTCCTAGAAAGAGGAGGGAGGCTGTAAGTATAAATCTGAAAGAGAGGTTTAACTCAGTAAGACCCCGGGGCACTGGCAGTACAGCCTTCTTACTACCAGAGTCCAGTCCAGAAAGGAAAGGGTGTTCTCCTGTTTGCTACAAACCACCTCATGGCAGTGGCTTCTCAACAGCTCCAGAAGCACTCGTGCACGGAGGACATGGGAGGACTCAGCAACGGTGCCTAGTTGTATGGTTTGTGAGCACTGGAAATACAATCCTAATAAAAAATATATATTCAGGGATGCTTTATAAGGAATGGAGATTCTGTGAGAAAAGGAGGGGCAGCGCCAGTGTAATTCCTGCTAAAATGAGACAACATCATGTTCTTGTTAATCACGTGGACTTAGGGATCAAATGGCCTGGATTCAAATTCAGGTTTCACACTAACTGTCGGTGTGAACTTGTGCAAACAACTTTCTAACAACTCTGGGTTTCGGTTCCACATCTGTGAAATGGGAATAACAGCAGCACATACTCATGGAGTTGTAAAGATGAAATTAGTAAAGAGCTTAACAGCTTAACAGAGTTCCTGTCACATAAGAACTGCTCAATAAATGGAGTTAGGCTTTTTGGGGATTTGTTTGTTTGTTTGTTTTTACTATTATGTGATATGGTGATATCTAAGAAAATATGTGGAAGCCATGATTTTCAAGACTTTCTATCACCAATATCATACCCACTTCCCACAATAAGACTTGAAGGTGTTTCTGGGACCTCTACTGGAGTTCATTGATGGATTTAAACATGAACTTCCTCTTCCAAAATGCATTTAGGGAGCTTACAGTGAGATATAATACAGACAAAATGTTATTTTAAATAAGTTTAATTAAACAGTGATGAGAACATAAAATGAAACCAGGATAGAGCTAAAATTTTTTAAAAAAGAAAACCATACAGTAAAGATGTATACACTTGCTAGCTGGGCTATATTATAGAAAGTTTAAAGGACCCCAAAGAGAGATAAAATCCTGTCTCAATAACGCCTAATCAGTAATGATGGGAAAGGGAGAATTAATTAATATTAACATTAGCCTCTGTAGCAGTTTGGCAGTTTGATATCATTATGAATTCCAAAATTAGATATTGGATTATGCTTGTAAACTGGTCTGTTAATCTGGGCATGATTAAGTTATGATTAGGGCGTTGACTGGGTCATGTCAGTAAAGCGTTGAGCCCCACCGCTAGGTGGGTGGGGAATCAAAGAAAAAAGGCATGGCAAAGGACAGAGTTGGAGTAGTTCTGATGTTGGAGTTTTGATGCTGGAGCCCATTGAGGTGAGCAGACAGAGAAGCTTGGTCGTGAGGAAGGAGAGAAGGCCCCAGGATAGAGACGAGCCATTCTCCTGATAGTCTACAGCTGACCTTGTGGAGGAAACAGAGGCGCTAAACCTGGAGAGAAACACAGCTGTGGGAAGAGAGGAACCCAAGAAGCCTGAACCCTGGCAAACGTCAGCAGCTGGAGCAAGACAGCTTGCTCCAGTTGTCTTGCTCCAACACGTGGCAACAAACTTTGGTGAAGGAAGAAACTTATGTTTTCTGGCCTGGTAATTGTAAGCTTCTACCCCAAATAAATACCCTTTATAAAGACCAACAGATTTCTGGTACTTTGCATCAGCACCCCTTTGGCTGACTAATACAGCCTCTTTGTATTCCAAGTGCACAGTTGTGGTGGAGCTAAAAATATAGCTGCTCTCCCCTTATGTGGTACATGTACAGAGACTTATCAGAAGATGAGACAAGGAACAAAGAAATTAACTCCAATTACCTGCTTCAATAACACTTTATAAGCCAACTCCCTGGACCAATTTAAGTATGGGACCCTAAGAAGTAAAAGGAAAGCTTAAAAAGCAATTTGTGTGGGTGCTTATCAGAGGAGACAAACATCTTCATATAGCTTAAATACTCTATAAATACTCTGTAAGAAAAGTTCAGCAAAGATAATAGAAATCATTCTCCAAAGTCAATATATTAAAGAATGTCATCATAATAATGCATGTAGATTGCCAATTTGTCCACAAAGATCAACATCCATTGGAAATGGTTAGACTGATAAAACTGGGTTACAACAGGGCATGCATAAAAAAGATATTTCCTTAAATCTGAAGTGGGCAGTGTTATTTGTTTAACCTCCTAAAGTAAAAATATTTGAAAACATTAAACTTTATTTGCCTTTTTTGGGGAGGATGTGATAATTCAGTCCCAGGGATATGGAGGCAATGGGATCATGAGGAGATACAAATTCTTATCACATTTTAATGTAGAATGAGTTGCCTGCACATTACCCAGTGGATCTGAATTTTTATGCTTTCTCAAAGTGATTGGGAAGAGATTTGCCAATAAGCACTTTGTAAGCTTACTAGATCCTCTCAGTCTGACTGTCCATTCAGCCAGCCTTACTGGACTTCAATCCTCTACTTCTTCTGTAAACGGAAACAGAGACAAACCATATAATCCCTACTGTTACTCCCAAACATCCTTCTCTGAGTTTTTCTGTCCTTGGTGGCAGCTTCATTCTCTCAGACTTGGAGTCCTGAAATCTGAATCGACTCTGACTTCTCCCTCTGCCTGCTCTCAGACTGCTTAATTTGGCCATCTGCCTCAGTATAGCAAGAGTGGGGACAATGATCCCCTATTGCTCCCCTAAAAGGAAGCACAGGATTGGGTGAGACCTGTGCAAAATTAGGATAAATTGATTGGCTATTGTCTTGCAAAGATATATAAGCCCACATAAAATACAGGAGGTGTGCTTCCCAAACTCTTGTGCAGAGGGTAAGGACTCATGGGCCTGCCATTGGGTGTATCTGCCAAATCACCCAGAGTCCTGATGACATGGGAGCCTCTGTTGATCTTCCTGTCTGAACTGTGTCTACCAGACTTTGTCCAAGGACATTATACTGTCTCTGCTTTAAGTGAATATTTCCCCTACGAGAGCACAGGGAAGGGGAATACTTCTCATGGGGATATATAACATGGGTCTTCACTGTTGTTCATCTCCCTGACCTCTTTGAATATAGAGGGTCCAATCTTTAGCTGTGGACCCTAATCCCTCTGAAGTAGATTGGGACACCATAGAGAGAGAAGTGGAAGCATATGACACAGGGTGGAGGGTGTCTTCCCCTTGCCCAATTTTTCTAGCAATGACCTACAAGGTCAAACAAACCCCAGATGGGGAGGATACTACTAAAACCAAATTCATAAATTTTACCAGACTAGACATTCAATCCATTCTTAGGAATTTTGTTCAGCAGAAGGCAGAAAAGGCAGCTGGCTGGTTGCTAAGGGTATTGGACATGGGATTTGAATTAATAGTAACCCCATATAAAAGGCTTAGTGCCCTACCCCCTCAAGAATCATGACTATTGGAACAATTTTTATTAAATAGTTACCCCAGGTGGTGGCACATTTTGTTCTTACTTACCCCACTATAGGTATTGATGCTTTAGCATGTCACCTGAAATAAGGTCAAATCTTTGGCTCCCTTGCTGGGTCATGCCAAGTAGGACCCCCGTGGAATTATTCTTGCCAATCAAGGTGATAAATGCCACAATGTCCCTTAAACAACAATCAAATCAAACCTGCATAGCTAACTGCCTCTACCCCACTCAGCCTGCTTAACATAATTTTTCTTAGGCAGGAGCTTAAATTGCAAAGAGGGCCTACAAAAAAATTAATACCCATTTGGCATGTAAGTGTTCACAAAACACTTCTTTTTGTGTTCACAAAACACTTCCTGTGAAAGGAAGTGCAGGGGGCTTTGTGGGAACGTGCAACCAAAGTCTTTGCCAGGTGAATCTTATACCTCCTAAAAGTCATGGAGTCTTGTGATGACAACCATTTTACAAAACCTACAGAGATATCATGACTAGAGTTGATATCTATGATATGTCATAGGTATTTAAAAGCCTATGACAAAATTCCTTATCCTTTATGGATCGCAGCTTGGAAAGGCTACCCCTTGTATCCTTGTGTTGGCCTTTGGCAATCACCACTTCATCTCAGATAACTCTGCCCCAGCCCATGACTTCATCACTGGAGAGGACTTTGTCTCTGGTCAAATCCACCACAGGAACTGGAGTACAGGTGTTACAGTGCTGCTTTGCAGCCCTGGGACTCAGCCTTGGATTTACACACCACAGTGATTGCCAACTACCTACCCACCAGGCCCATGTGGTACCTTAAAGCCCACAAAACTGTAAGCCACTCCATCCACAATTGTCAACTCGTCTACTGCCTATGGAAGGGGGTATCTGTGCTATGACCAGCATAGGCTGTTGCATATATATCAACAACTCAGGGAAAGTCCAACATAATTTACAAAAGATGCAACAACAGATGCATATGATTACTATCTCTACCTCCTTTGTTAAAATGTATAATTCCTCCCAAACCCTCACTATCTTCAACTCTGCCAGGGACATTTTCTCATGGCTAAGCTCCACTTCTGGGGAGGCTGGCTCCACCAGGCCTTCCAATTACTAGTCAGAGAACTAGCTGTAATTATGGTTATGGTACAACTATTTGGGCCGATCATTTGAACCGTAATGAAGAGCTTAAATATGTCCTTAAATATCTCAAAATACTCAGGCCCTAGCCATCTTTTTTCAAAAATTTATGCTGAAGCACCACAGGATGGATTGTAATGGCATAAAAGAAATTGTATTTGGTGCCTCATCATCCTGCCTGGCTTAGTCGTACATTTCCTTTGCAGCAATCACTCCATTTAGCCCTGCCTTGGATATAAGTGCAACTAGCAGGGCCTGTACCTCCATATGGTTTGGAGCCATGCTTAGCTTGTCTGAATGCCCCCTGATACTTTTTCTCCAAACAGCCCTTGCCCTTTCTCACCACAACTTTACCAGCAAGGCCTCCATCTTCATATAATTTGGATGATTAAAAAAAAACTGTCCTCTGCTTCTTCAAATAGCCCTTGCCACTTCTGCTTTTCACACCATATAATATGAAAATTCCAATCCCCAGTATACATGAGAATGTTTCTCACCCCTCTGGGTCACAATAAAGGCAAGGACCTGGGACCCACATATGCTTCTTGCCCACCTCCTCCACGGACCCTTGTAGGAGCCTAGGTTAGTTAAGCCAGGTAGGCTCCTCCACCATCTCCACCGCCAGGGCCTTTGATCTAGCAAAGCTGTCCTTTCATGCATTCTCAGCTGGTTGCCTGTATGTATTTTCACCTCATCACCCAAAGAACTTTCACATTTCCAAAACACTTCCTCTACATCCAATCAATGGTCAAATCCTGTGCCTCCTGTCCTAGTGACATTTCTTGTATGAATCACCTATTTTTTCTCATAACCTCTCACCTGGTCACTATAATAATACCCCCTTAGTGTCCCTGGATTCTATTATACCCTCCATATTATTCTTTTTTTTTTAAATTTATTCCCCTCCCTCGTTGTTGTTGTTGTTGTTGTTGTTGTTTCACTCGCTGTCTGCTCTCTGTGTCCATTCTCTATGTGTTCTTCTGTGTCTGCTTATCTTTTCTTTAGGTGGCACCAGGAACCGATCCTGGGCCTTCCAAAGTAGGAGAGAGGCACCCAATCTCTTGCACCACCTTAGCTCCCTGGTCTGCTGAGTCTCTTATTGTCTCTCCTCTGTGTCTCTTTTTGTTGTGTCATCTTGCTGTGTCAGCTCTTCCACACGAGCCAGCACTCCTGCGTGAACCAGCTCTCCACTCGGGCCAGCTCACCATGCGGGCCAGCTTGCCTTCACCAGGAGGCCCTGGGAATAGAACCCTGGGCCTCCTACATGGTAGACAAGAGCCCGATCACTTGAGCCACATTCGCTTCCCACCATATTACTATTGTTATGCACTGTGACCACAGTAATCTAGAACCTTAGCTTTTTAAAAGAACAGATGAATCTCCTCCCTATTCTCTTATTATGAAAGCAGAACAGCTACTGAACACTCATTGATTTACAAATTTAAAAGTTTTGATTTGCCCAGTGTGACCCTGAAAGAACCACAAATAGTGCACATCTCTTGGCACCATAATCTTTTTTTTTTTAATATATATTTTTTATTAGAGAAGCTGTGAGCTTGCAAAAATAATCATGCTTAGTGCAGAATTCCAATACATCACACCTCCACCAACACCTTACATTGTGGTGGAATATTTGTTACAGGTTATGAAGATATCCTACTCTTGATCTTTCACAGTTCAGGGTTTTAATTCATGTCCCCACACCACTTTGGTTAAACTTATGAAACACCAACAATGAGCCAGCTCAAGATGAGTCACGATACATTGACTCAGACAAGAACAAGATGTGTCTGAGTGAAAGAAAACAGTTATGTTACAGTGTGCTCCAACCACAGGAAACCAGAAGCAGGAATCCCATGAGAGCCAAAAGGCAGCCACGAAACAACAAATCTGCCAACTACCAAAAACTTTTCAGGTTTCAATTGAATTAAACTAGTGCCTGTCCTCTCAGAAAAGACTTTAGTACCTTAAATAGATTTTCTTCTCCCATCTCCTTAAATAAATTTTCCTTTTTGAGATATATGGTTTAAACATCACTTTGGGGCAAGAATTTTCTAAATTTCTTGTTTGGACATTTTCATATAGAGCTAATGGCAGTATAAACTGATGCAACTCCTTGGTTAAAACGTATATAACAAGAATCTCAAAATGTCCACACTTTTATCCGTAATCTAACTTCTAAGATTCTTTCCTAAAATAACCAAAAATAAGCAAACAAAATGAATCACCTAAATATCTAACTGTAAAGATGTAGTTTAGTAAGCCAGTGTATAGTTTCTGCAAAAAATATAACTTGGAAAGTGCTTAATAATATGGTTTAAAAAAATTGGCAAAATTCTATGTATGTCCCCACATTTTTAAGTCTTAGCTGTGCTAGTGACTTCCTGTATGGAAAGGGGGTAAAGTAGTAATTTTACAAAGGAGAAACCTAACCACTTCAGTCAGGTGACTAAGGTCAATATTAACAGGATAAGTCATGTTGATCGTATGAACTCGTGATATCATGGGAAGAAAATGGTACTTTACCTCCGTGGTATTCCTCCAAGAACCCTTAACTCCAGTCTAATTATGAGAAAAACATCTGATAAATTCCAATAGAAGGACATCTTACTAAATGCCTGACCAGTACTCTTCAAATTTTGTCAAGGTCATCAAAAACAAGGTAAGTCTGAGAACTAAACGTAACATGGCACCCTGGATGGGAACAGAAAAAGGACATTAGGCAAAAATTTAAAAGATCTAAATAAACTATGGACTTTAGTTTAAACTGTGGTGCATTAATTGTGAAAAACAAAACAAAACAAGTACCATGTTAATAACATTTTATACTATCTTCTCAATTTTTCTACCTGTTTCGTACAGGCATTGTGAGAATTAAATGCAATATCTATAAGTCACTTACAGTAAGTGTTAGCATTGAGTAAAAGTTCAATAAACGTTATTGTTGCTGCTGCTGTTATTATTATGTCCTGAATTGCATAACATGCTACATCTAGTGATGGAAAAGATAATCTGCCAGATGGTTAGAGGTAGTCATGATTTGTGCCACCCTCCCCACCCCCGGAAACAACAATGTACTTGCATGGAATATATTTTAGAAGAATGATGAGGGCAAACCAAGAAATAAAAATCCATAGATGGCAATAAATAAAACCCAAGTGGTCTATAGGACTCAGTCATGAAAATTATTTAGTTTCATATTAGAAATTTTAAGTGAGATGCAGTGGGTAAAAGCCTGAATATTTGGAGTCAGACAAGAGTTTCAAGTTCAACATCAACACAGTTTCATTCTAAGAGCTTAAGCAAATTATTAGGCTCTCTTATAATAATACCATTAAAGGTTATTGGGGGAGAAGATTGTGTGAAGATGGCAGAGTAGGGCACTCTAGGACTCAGTTTTTCCACCAAAAAACTATTAAACAGGCAGGAACTCTCTGAAACAACTATTCTGAAACTCTGGAAGCCAGAAGAACACTGTGCAGCATCCAGGAAATAGTGGGAGGAAGAGGCTGTTAAATTAAAATAAAGAACAGAAAATTGCTTTCTTAGCAAGGTGACTATCAGTGCCCATCCCTACTCTAGTGGCAGGCTGCCCTGGGGTCCAACCCCTGGATAGCTCACTGGTGACTGAAAGGGACATAAAAATCATCTTCCCTAAGAACAGGGGTAGGCATGGCTGATTAATGATCAAGTCTTTTGATTAGCAAATTCAGATCACTGGATGCCCAGATCTGAGGGCAGCCATTATTACAACCTTCGCTAGAGAGGGATAGTGGCAATAGATACCTAAAGATGCAGTACTTCTTCAGGGCTGCAGAAGACACTTAGCTGAAGGGCTGCATTTGCTGGGCAGGTCAGGAAAACTCAGCTTTCAGGAGCCATCGGAGGACTTGGCACCCTCCAGGAACCCCACCCAGGGCACTTTGGAGCCAGTCTGTGTCCCCTAAAAGGGTCCCTGACCCTGTTTTCACTGGGAAACAGTGACTTGGGAAGGTCCTCTCCAGTGCACTCATCCTCCCAGAATTTTCCCTCCAGGCAAAAGCAGATTAAGACAACAAAAGAGTCTAAGAAACTATAGAGGTGGACAGCCTGGGGTAAAGGCCTACCAGCCTCAAACATCCAAGAGCAGGAAGTTTGTCTCCTGGGAAGTAGAGGTGACAACCAAAATCTTGTAAATAGGAGAACTCTAAAACAACTAACAAGCAAAATCCCAGGACAAGACAGAGGCCCAGAAAGACAGGGAAAAACTTGCACACTGCATTCACTTTGGGCAGAACTTCCTGATAGGAGGACTGAAGCTTGAGAAAATCTGTATTATCATCAATTGGTTACAAAAATCAAGAAACAGACATCTCAGGAAATAAATGCCAGAATTAACATTTTAAAATATGAAAATGTATGATATACAACAAAAGAGTACAGGACAAACAGAGCAACAGGAAACAATGGCCCATCCAAAGGAAAAGAATAAAAATCCAGAAAACACCAAGGAAAAAGGCAAGAATGAGGACATTCCAAGCAAAGCATGTAAAAAAGTATCTTAAAAATGCTCAAGGAGATGAAGGAAAGTAGAGACAAAGAATGAAAGGATATCAGAGAAAAAAAAATGAATGAGCAATATGACAGTATTAGTAAAGAGAATAAAATTTTTAAAGAACCAAACAGAAGTACTGGAATTGAAGAACATAATAGTTGAAATGAAAAATGCCCAGGAAGGTTTCAAGACCAGATTGGATCTGGCAGAAGAAAGAATCAGTGAACTTGAAGAAAAACACTTGAAATGAGTGAGGCTGAGGAGCAGAAAGTAAAAAACATTATTAGATGTGAAAATAGCCTAAGACACCTCTGGGACACCATAAAGCACACCAATATACAGATTATGGCAGTCCCAAAAGGAGAATAAGGAAAGAAAGGGAAAGAAGTATTGGCAAAGAAATAATGACAAAGAACTTCCCAAACTTAGCAAAAGACATGTATATGCACATCCAAGAAGCCCAGAGAACACCAAACAGGATAAATATGAAGAAGAACACAAAGAGTTATATCCTGATTACAACAATCAAATGTAAAGGACAAGGAGAGAGTTCTGAAAACAGCAAGAGAAAACTTACATGTATGTATTAGTCTGCCAAAGGGGTGCCAATGCAAAGCAATAGGAATCAGTTGGCTTTTATAAAGGTATTTATTTGGGGTAAAAGCTTACAGTTACAAGCCATAAAGAGTCCAACTCAAGGTTGCTTTCTCACCAAAGTTAATTGCCATGTGTTGAAGCAAGATGGTCACTGACCTCTGCCTGGTCTCTCCTTCCAGGTTTCCTCTTCCTCTTAAGGCTCCATGGGCCCAGTTTCTTCCTGATCACAGCTGTAGGCTGGCCTGGTGCTTGTCTCTCAAGACTATCACTCTCAGCTGCAAACTATCAGGTGAATTGCTCATCTCTCCCCAGGGCCACAGGATCAAAAATGACAGAGCTCTTCCTCTTGTGTGTCTCTTTGAATGAGTGTCTGTTTATATTGTCCTGCCAAGGGGGCAGGGCCTCAATTTGAGTCACACCTTATTGACTTGGTTGAACCAAAGCCCTAATCTTAACAGGCAATTTAATCAATGACCCTCAACTAAATCCAATATAATCAAAGGGTATCATACAGAAGAATAGATTAGTTTACAAACATAATCTTTCTGTCTTTGGAATTTACAAAAATCTCAAACTGTCATAATGTTACATACAATGGAGTTCCAATTAGAATGGATGCCAATTTCACATCAGAAACCATGGAAGCAAGAAGTCAATGGGTACAAATACTTAAAGTACTGAATGAAAACCACTGCCAGCCAAGAATTTTATATCCGACAAGATTCTCTTTCAAAAATGAGGGGGAGACTAAGACATTCTTAGATAAAGAGAAGTTGAATTCATCACCACTAGACCTGCCATCCAAGCAAGACTAATGGGAGTTCTTCATACTAAAACAGAAGGACACTGTGTGCTCTCTTCGGCAGCACATATACTAAAATTGGAACGATACAGAGAAGATTAGCATGGCCCCTGCGCAAGGATGACACGCAAAACAGAAGGACACTAGATAGCAGTTCAAAGTGATGTAAAGAAATAAAGACCTGTGGTAAAACTAATCATTAAAGTAAGTATAAATGACAATATTATTGTATTGTATTCCATGGTATGTAACTTCTCTTCTTATTTCCAACAGGTGCTAAAATGTAAATGCATAAAATACAATGATAAATCTATGTTTTAGACCTACAAGATACAAAGTTATAAGTGGTAACAAATAAAATTTTTAAAAAGGTGAGAACCAGAGGAATATAGGAAAAGTATATGTGAATGTTATTGAATTTAAGTTGGTATCAAACCAAATATGATTGTCATACATTTAGAATGTTAAATTTTAACCCCATGGTAACAACAAAGAAAACAAATAAAAAATATATATATACAGACAGAAATGAGAAGGCACTCAATATTGTACAACACAAGAAAGCAAATAAATATAAAAGTAGGCTTTAATGGTAGTGAGGGATAAAAAAGGTATAAAACTTTAAAAGAACAAATAGCAAAATGGCAGAAGAAAGTACTGTACTATCAGTAGTAAATGGATTAAACTCTCCAATCAAAAGGCAGAGCTTTGCAGAATGGATAAAACAATATGATCCAACTATCTACAAAACCCAACTGTCTACAAGAGATTCACATTAAAGTCAAAAATAAAAGTATATTGGCCATACTTACCTGTCAGGGGAAATACCATGATCACGGAGGTGGTTTTCCCAGAGCGAGGCTTATCCATTGCACTCTGGATGTGCTGACCCCTGCAGTTTCCCCAAATGTGGGAAACTCAACTGCACAATTTGTAGTAGTGGGGGATGCGTTCATGCTCTCCCCTGTTTTGAAAAGAAAAGAAAAGAAAAAAAGTAGATTGATCATATGTTATATCACAAAAGAAGTCTCAATAAATTTAAACAATACTGAAATCACGCAATGTATATTCTCCAACCGCAATGGAATGAGCATAGATATCAATAACAGAGAATGAAAAGAAACACCCACAAATATGTGGAAATTAAACAACACACTCTTAAATAACCAATGGGTTAAAAAGGAAATCAGGGGCAAAATTAGGAAATATCTTGAGGCACATGAAAATGAAAACACAACATACCAAAGCATATGGGATACAGTGAAGCCAGTGCTGAGAGGGAAATTTATAGTTCTAAATGCTCACTTTAAGAAAGAAGGAAGACTTCAGATAAGAGACTTTACCTCAAAACTAGAATAACTAGAAAAAGAAAAGCAAACTAAACCCAAAACAAGCAGAAGGAAGTAAATAAAGATTAGAGCAGAGATAAATGATAGAGAAAACAAAAAATAATAGAAAGAATCTATAAAACCAAAAGTTGGTTCTTTAAAAAGTTCAATAAAATTGACAATCTTTTAGCTAGACTGACAAAGAAAAAAGAGAGAAGATACAAATAATTAAAATCAGAAATGAAAAGGGGGCATTACTAGTGACCCCTCAGAAATAAAAAGCTCTATAAGAGGATACTATGAATTAGATAACCTAGATGAAATGGACAAATTTTTAGAAACATAGAGACTACCTATACTGACTCAAGAGGAAATAGAAGATATCAACAAACCAATTACTAATAAAAAGATTGAATCAATCATCAAAAACCTCACAAAAAAAGATAAGCCCAGGACTAGATAGCTTCACAGGGGAATTCTACCAAACAATCAAAGAGGACTTAACTCCAATTCTGCTCAAACGCTTCAAAAAATGGAAGAGGAGGGAATACTCCCTCATTCATTCTAAAAGACCAATGTTATCCTCATACCTAAGCCAGGTAAAGATAACACAAGAAAGGAAAACTACAGACCAATCTCTTATGAATATAGATGCAAAAATCCCCCCCAAAAATACTAGCAAACTAAATCCAATAGCATATTAAAAGAATTATACACTGTGGTCAAGTTGGTTTTGTCCTTCATATTTATGGTTGGTTCAACATAAGAAAATCAATTAATATAACATACCACAAAAACAGAATGAAGGAAAAATCACCACATGATTATCTCGATGCAGAAAGGGCATTTGACAAAATCCAGCACCCATTCTTGATTAAAACACTTAGAACACCAGGAATAAGAGGAAGCTTTCTCAACATGATAAAGGGCATATATTAAACATACACACATACACACATGAAAGAAATTATAGAACTGGAAAAAAATCACCATTTGTCATGAAATAAAAAGACAGACAGAAATTATCTCAGATTGGAGGAGAGTAAGAGATACTGACAACTAAATGAAAGAAAAGAACAGTGAGATGTCTGGCAAAATTTGGGCCTTTTTTTTCTTTTGATTTAAAGGACATTAGTAGGACAATTGGCAAAATATAAATAAGGTCTGTAGATTTGTTATTAGTATTGCATCAAGGTTAATTTCACGGTTTCCACACATAGTACAATTATCTTTCTATGATTATGTAAGCCATTAACATTTAGGGTAAAACGTGTGCTCTTTTCAGTGGGGGTATACTATCTGTGCAACATTTTTGTAAATCTAATTTATTTTAAAATAAAAAATAAAATAAATCACCAAAACAAAACAAAACAGAAAAAAACCCCAGCTAACATCTTACTTAAGGTGAAAGACTGAAAGCTTTCCCTCTAAGATCAGGATCAAGACAAGGATGCCACTGTCACCACTGCTATTCAACATTGTAGTGGAAGTTCTTGCCAGAGGAATTAAGCAATAAAAAGAAATAAAAGGCATCCAAATTGGAAAGGAAGAAGTAAAACTTTCCCTATTTGCAGATGTTACGATCCTATATACAGCAAATTCTGAAAAATCCACAACAAAGCTCCTAGAACTAAAAAAAGACTTCAGCAAAGTAGCAGGTTACAAGATCAACACCCAAAAATCAGTTCTGTTTCTATACACAAGCAATGAACAATTGGAAGAAGAAATCAAGACCAAAAAAAATCCATTCACAATAGCAACTAAAAAAATCAAGTATCTAAGAATAAATCTAACCAAGGATGGAAGTGACCTGTACACAGGAAAGTACAACACATTGCTAAAAGAAATAAAAAAGACCTGTGGCAGTTTGAGATTATTTTATGAATCCCATAAAGAGAAAGTGTATGTTTGTAAACTTATCTATTCCTCTGGGGATGATACCCTTTGATTATGTTAAATTCAAAGGATTTAAGTTTACTTGATAAAATTAATTTAGGGCTTCTGATTATGTCAGTAAGCTATGTCAGTAAGGCATAACTCAGGTTGAGTCCCAGCTCCCCAGATGGGCTGATATGAACAGATACTAACTCAAAAAAACACATGGAAGAGGAGAGAACTTTGTCATTTTTGATCCTGCGGTCCCAAGGAGAGATGGACCATTTGCCCGATAATTACAACTGATCTTGGGAAGACAGCCTTGACTGATATAGGAAGCCCTGAGAGACGAGCCCTAACAAGAAGAGAGATTGACCTGGACACTCGGAGGAAAAGGAGAAACCAGGCAGAGATCAGTGACTATCTTGCTTCAACATGTGGCAACTGACTTTGGTGAGAAAGCAACCTTCAGTTGTACTCTTTAAGGCCATGTAACTGTGAGATTTTACCCCAAATAAACACCCTCTATAAAAGCCAACAGATATCTGGTACCTTGCATCAGCACTCTTTGGCAGATTAATACAAGACCTAAATAAATAGAAGAATATTCCATGTTCATGGATTGTAAGACTAAATATTAAGATGTCAAAACTACCCAAAGCATTTCATTGACTGCCAAAGTAGATATTACCCCAAATAGTGGGGCTCCTGAGGGCTCTGGAGACATCCAGAAACTATAGTCAGGGCAAATAGCTCAGGAGTTAGGTCCCTTATCAGTGTGCCCTACTTTGGAATTTATGCTCCCCATTGTGACAGAGTTGGACTCAGTTGTGGCTTCCCTACACATAGCCCTTCTGTCCCTCTATTTGAACCTATAATTAGTACTAGAGTTGGTAGGTTTACATTCAATAGACATAAATCTTTGGGCTGTCCATGTGCCAGCTGGGCCCTGAATCTCAACGGAGATGCAACACCTACTCTCTATATCATTGGACTCACCCAAGACAACTAACAAGGAGGTGATGATGGACAATCAAGGAACTGAGAGAGTCTACAACTGCAAGCAAGAGAGTCCCATCCATCAACCATATGGGATTGAAGCTCCTTCTCAATTAGAGGTGGAATAAACATCACCATCCCAGAATCCTCAGGATTGGGGAATGAACTATGGAGTAAAGTAGACTTACTGGTGTTCTACTATAGACTCGTGATTCTAGCAATGGAAGAAATAATATCATTGATGTGGAGACAGTGGCCACTGGAGGTTCTGAGGACAGGGAGAGGGAAAAACAGGTACAATTGGGGGCATTTTCAGGATTTGGGAATTGTCCTGAATGACATTGCAATGACAAATACAGGCCATTATATATCTTGTCATACTTACAAATTTGTGTGGGAGAGAATGTAAACTACAATGTAAACTGTAATCCATGCTTAGCGGCAATGCTCCAAAATGTGTTCATCAATTTGCAACAAATATACCACGCTAAAGAGGGATGTTGTTAATGTGGGAAAGTGTGGGAGATGTGGGGAGTGGGGCTTATGGAAATCCCCTATATTTTTTATGTAACATTTATGTAATCTAAGTGTCTTTTTTAAACAAATAAAAATTTTTTTAAAAAAATTAAAAACTACCCAAAGCAATTTATAAATCCAATGAAATCCCAATCAAAATTCCAACAAACTTTTTTGCAGTAATGGACCAGCTAATCATGAAATTTATATAAAAGAGTGTCTTAGTTTGCCAAAGGTGGCCAATGCAAAATACCAGAAATGGGCTGGCTTTGTTTTATAATGGGAAATTTATTAGGGGTAAAATCTTACAGTTCCAAGTCTGTGAAAACATACTTTCGTACCTCAACTTCAGCTACTAGTGATCCTTGAGTCCTGTCTCTCATATGGCCAGGCCAAAACACCAGAGGCTCCCTTTTCTGTGTGTCTCTTCTGTGCGTTCTCAGTTTATATAAGACTCAACAAGAGAGCAGAGACCCAACCTGTGTCACACTCCACTGATATAGTCTAATAAAAAGCGATCTAATTAAGTAATTTCATCAGGGTCCCTTAACTTAATCTAATGCAATCAATCAAAGGGTCTCACACTCACAGGAATAGATTAATACAAGGGACATGATCTTTTCTAGGATCCACAAAATACAAACCAGGACACAGTTTAAGGGGCCCTGAAAAGCAAAAGCCATCTTGAAAAAGAAGATTGAAGTTAGAGTACTCACATGTACCTGTCTTAAAACTTATTATGAAGCCGTAGTAAAAAAAATAAAATAAAATAAAAAACAAAAAAACAGCATTGTACTGGCACAACGACAGACATATAGAACAACAAAATGGAAATGAGAGCTCAGAAATCAACCCTTGCATTTATAGTCAACTGATTTTTGACAAGATAGCAAAGCCCTCTCTATTGGGAAAGAATAGTCTCTTCAACAAATGGTGCTTGAAAAATTCGATCTCCATTTGCAAAATAAAGAAGGAGGACCCCTACCTCACATCATATACAAAAGTCAACTCAAAGTGGATCAAACTTCTAAATATAAGAGATAGAACAATCAACCTCCTAAAATTAAGTGCAGGGAAGCAATTTCAGGACCTTGTGTTAGGCAATGATTTTTTTAGACTTTACACCCAAAGCACAAGCAACAAAAAAGTAATAGATAAATGGGACCTCACAAAAATGACAAACTTTAGTCCCTCACAGGTCTTTGTCATGAAAGTAAAATGACAATCTACACAATTGGAGAAAATATTTGGAAACCAAATATCCAAAAAGGTTTAATATCCAGAACATATAAAGAAATCCTTCAACTTAACAACAAAAAGACAAACAACCCAATTCAAAAATGGGCAAAAGCCTTAAATAGACATCCCTCCAAAGAAGATATACAAATGGCCAGAGAGCACATAAAAACATGCTCAACATTATTAGCCATTAGGGAAATGCAAATCAAAACCATAATGAGATATCATTTCATACCCATTAAAATGGTTTCTATTTAAAAAATGGAAAATAACTGTTGGAGAAGATGTGGAGAAATAGAAACATTCATTCATAGCTAGTGTCATTGTTAAATAGAACAGCCAAGGTGGAAGACAGTTTGGTGGTTCTTCAGAAAGCTAAGTATAGAACTACCATAAAACCCAACAATCCCAGTACTAGGTATATACCCAAAAAAATTGAAAGCAGGGACTTGAACAGGTATTTACATACCAATATCATAGCAGCATTATTCACAATTGCTAAAAGAGGGAATCAAACCAAATGTCCATCAACCAATGAATGGATAAATAAAATATGGTATATGCATACAATGAAATATTATTCCTGTAAAAAGGAATGATGCCCTGATACATGCAACAACATGGATAAACCCTGAAGATACCATTTTGAAGGAAATAAGCCAAATCAGAATGATCTCAGTGGTTTGAAGTAATTAGAATAAGCAAACTCATACAATCAGAATCTAGGATATAGGTTACCAGGGGATGAAGTGGAGATAGGGAATGGGAAATTAAAGCTTAAAATGTACAGGGTTCCTATTTGGAATCATGGAAATATTTAGGTAATGGATGATGTTGATGGTAACACAACACTGTGAACACAATTAATGGCACTGAAATACATATCTGAATGTGATTAAAAGGGTCTATGTTAGAGTGTATATATGGTAACAGAGTAATTTTTTAAAAAAAAATCCGTAGAACTATGCTACACAGTGAACCCTAAGTTAAACCATCATCTATAGTTAATAACACAATTGTTAAAATGTGCAGTCATCAATTGTAACAAATATTCCACATCAATGCAAGGAGTTAGTGGTTAGGTGGTGTATGGGAATCCTATATTTTATGCGTGATTGTTCCGTAAACCCACAACTTCTCTAATAAAGAAAGCCTTTTTTTAAAGTTCTTTGGACTAAGGGGAGAAAATAGGGGGTATAAGATGGTATGGGATTTTTCCTTTTGGAGGAAAGAAAATGTTCTAAAATTAGCTGAGGTGATGACAGCACAACTCTGTGATGAAAATGAGAGCCGCTGAGTGTACACTTTGAATGGATTGTACGAAGCATGGGACTGCATAACACAAGGAATCCAGTGGTGGATGATGGACTATGGTTAACAGGACAAATATGAGAACACTTTATCATAAACAATAACAAATATATAATGCTACTAATATAGGTTGTTAATAATTGAGTGGGTTGGAGTAAAATTACACCAAATATAAGAGATGGGCTATATTAGTAATATTTTGATGGTGCTCTTTCATAGTTTGTAACAAATGTTTCACAAAAAAGCAAGGTGTTGGTGGTGAGAAGATGTATGGGAGCCCTGTGTGATGATACGCATGTTTGTTTTGTTAATTCACAAATTTTAATATACTCTTATTGTTTATGTATATTCATGTAAGAATTAAATACTTCAATAAAATTTTATTTAAAAATTAATAATAAAAAGCAGATGTGGCTCAAATGATTGGGCTCTCACCCACCATATAGGAGGTCCAGGGTTAGATTCCTCGGACCTCCTGCTGAAAGGCAAGCTGGGCCACGTGAAGGGCTGGGCCACGCCACACGGAGGGCTGGGCCACGCGGAGGGCTGGGCCACACGGAATGTTGGCCCGCGCAAGAGTGCCGGCCCGCGCAGGAGAGCTGGCGCAGCAAGATGACGCAACAAAAAGAGACACAGAAGAGAGATAATAAGAGATGCAGCAGACCAAGGAGCTGAGGTGGAGCAAGAGACTGAGCGCCTCTCTCCCATTCCGGAAGATCCTAGGATCAGTTCCCAGTGCCACCTAAAGAAAAGACAAGCAGACACAGAAGAACACACAGAGAGCAGACAGTGAGTGCAAAACAAAGGGGCTGTGTGTATGTGTGTGGGGGGGAATAGATAAATAAATCTTTTTTTAAAAATAGATTAATCATGAGTTTATGAGTAAGAAGCAATTAAATTTAGAGTTCATTTTTTAGAAGAATCATAAAATGTTATACCTTCTTTTAGAATTAACTGAAGAACATAATTTACTAAATATAAGGAAGAAGAATAATAAAAGGTTATTGGGAGGATTAGATGAAAATATGTATGTAAAGGGCTAAATGTGCACAAGAAACCTGAAGTAGAGCCCTAGATTTTTGAAAATTTGTTAAATTCATAACACATTATAGAATTTCCCACCACTCTATATTCCTCTACCTGCTTTTCGTACGTTAGCTCAGGTTGGTGAACACCAGTGATCCTTTAACCAAGTGCCCCAAGAGCAGGCCTCCCTGAAATAACCTAGCAAATGTAATCTTGTTCAAGGACAGTTTTCTCAATAACAAATAAGCTACAACAACAACAAAAAATCCAGGACATGTGAAATTAAACCAAATGCTTTTATTAGGCTGGAAAAGGTCCAGGAACTAAAGTAACAGATATTTAATTATTATTATAGCACATAAGGAACATCCAAAGCATGGCAGAATCAACAAATTCACTCTCTTTCCTGTTTAGAAATGTCTAAAAATTACAATAACTAGAAAAGCAATGCATCTTGTTGAGATAATTATAGCCAACCAAAAAACTACCAACTGGAAAAAGAATTGAAATTCAAGAAAGTAAATTATCCCAACTGAAAAAAGGATCAAATTCTAAATAATTTAGATGCATAAAAAGGATCCGTTTCTAAAGACAATACCTCAATCACTTTCCTTGTTGTTTTCATAAATGAAGACTAATAACCTATGTCTTCAGTTCAGTAGTTTAAAGCAGTTCTCTGGGGGCTTCAGCAAAGTTTGAGTTTTCAAAAGCATTATTTACACCTGAGCTAGAAGCACTGATTAGAAATTGAACTATGACTCACAGAAGTAAACAAACTGTCATAAATCACTGCCTGCAATATGCAGAAGCACAGTGGTTGTAGCCAAACCATAGGGGTCCTGGTTGGTGGAAATGAAAATGACTTTACAAATTTTCCTCCCTTCCTCAAACTGCAAGAGATGAGGGTTCTTTTTATTTCACAGATTCTTACACTTCCATTTATGACACAGTGAACTGATTGTGTAATAGCATCCTTCACATTGAAGCCAGCCTAACTTTGTTTTTGCTTCTAAAGGGTGTGTTTGTTTTTCATTCTAACCCATGGCAACACGTTTGCCTTGAGTTTTACCAACTGAATGCAGCTCACTCATTTTCTGCTTATACTTATAGACTCAAAGAAGGGGAATGAACTTACCAATGAGAATTCCTTCAAGTTAAACGTTTGAATACCTTAATTTGGAAGGTTATGTTAATATGGGATTGTTTTGCCACCATTTACCAAGTGAAGGTTAAAACTCTGGGCTCAAAGGGGCAAATTTGAATCTTCAAGTCTCTTTGGATAACTCTTTTGTGAGTACCCATATTTGGGAATGGGACCTAACTTGTGTAGGGGCAAAGAAAAATAGCTATGATTCCTTATTAATAAAAGTTAAAAACAGATCTTAATGTTCTCTATAATGACTCACAAGAGCATAAGAAAAATATTGCACTCATCCTTGGGTTCTTCATGGCTGCTTCTAAAAACAACGTATGAAAGATTAAAATAGATATACATCCTTTTCTTTGGAACCAGTAAAAATTATAGCTTTTACTTCCAACTGAAATTACACACAGAAGGATCGTTTACCTTAATAGAAGGAAGGACACTCACAGATGATTCATGTCATACCACTAATGCATTGCTCTTGCCTCACTATAAACTGACTTGATCTTCTAGACAGTTTGACCTAGGGTCATTTCAGGACCAGCTACATAATTTGCAGGGCGTGATCAAAATGAAAATACAGGGCCTTTGTTCAGAATTTATTAAGAATTTCAAAATGGCAACAGCAGAGCATGGGGCCCTTCTGAGGGCAGGGACCTGTGCAACAGCACAGGTTTCATGGCCATGAACCCAGCCCTGGATTGCATCTATGGTGTAAGAATTATCTGTGTTAAGGTATTAACTATTAAGATCATGCGATTGCATGCTTACTATAAAGGAAAGCTAAGGTTCTATATGTTGTCTTTGAAAGCCCTTAGCCAGAGGATGTGGATATTGTGTTACATCCAATATCAAGTAACCCAGAAACTTTGAACGAAGTTGATAAAAGGATGGGCACCGGGATGCAGTGGTCTGATGTCACCTGCCCCACATTCCTTTTCTGCATGCATTGAAATTTACCAACAACTCTCACAAACCAGCCCTCTCTGCCAAGTCCTCTACATCCCTACCAAGAATTTTCATCCAGATGCAAATATATCTTTATCTACGTGCAAATAGACTTAGGCCAAAAACCACTGGGATAATTCCACACGTTGATGGCACTGATCATACCCTCTCCAGGGACGGAATATCTGATCTTCTTGGATGCAGAGCACAGCAAGGGAAAGATCTGAGTTTTTTTGTTGATATTTTATTGTTTTTATTTTTTATGGTTAAAGGGATTCTAGGGAATTAAGTTAAAATATATACTAATGAATCACCTTAGCAAGGACAGCAATTCCACACAAAGGCCAGAGAAATGCATATTGTCAAAATAAAAAGAGTTGAGTGGAGGGAAGAGTAGGGGAGGATAAGAGGTGTTTCCAAGTGTGAAATCAATGAGAAAGTTATGTTAATATGGGATATGAGAGAACACTGTACACATCCATAACTTGGGGAAATGGCTTGATGAAGCTATGAATAAACCCAGGAAGTGTTTTTGCCATAACCTATGAGAAATCTCTGGATCAAGAATAGAGTTTTAAAATATAGTTCTTGAATATTTCAAAGACGATTAACCTGAATCATAAAAAGAGAAATGCAAATCAACATTGCATTGACACCATTTCTAACCTACCAGATTGGCATAAATCCAAAAGTTAGACAATACATTCTGCTGGTGAGGCTGTGGGAAAACAGGCACTTTCATCATTCTTGATGGAAGGATCAATTAGGACAATGCCTGTGGAGAGAAATTTGACAATATCTCTCAAAATCACAAATACATATACCCTTGGCCTAATGATCCCGCTTCTAAGAACATAGTTTCAGTTATACTTACATACATTAGAAATGACATAGGTACAGGTTATTTATTACAACATAGTTATAATCGTAAAAGGTAAGAAACAACTCCTATAGTCATCATTAAGAGAATAGTTAAATAAACCATATCAATAAAATGGAATACTAAGCAACTGTACAGAAGAAAAACGATGCATTCTTCTATAGAAAGGATAGGTTTTTAAGTATGGAACAGTATGTACAATATGTTTCTTTTGTATAAAAAGAGGGGTGTAGAAAACAAGATATTTATAATTGATTCTGTTTGCATGAAGAATGTCTGGAAGGAGACACAAAAACACTAATAAAAACTAATAAATTAATCAACTTTGGGGAAGGGTGGTAGAAAAAAATAAGCTCTAACCTTCTATACACAGAAGAAGCTTAAGCCAAGAGAAGTGAAATGACAACCTGAAGTCCAAAGACAGTTAGTGGTAAAGCCTACATTAGAACCATAGAAAATCAGGTGATGTTGCTGGAATGAGACACAATAGTACTTTGGTAACCAAGTCATCAAAGGTAGCAAGTGACCAGGGACACTGAAATCTATAAATCTGACATTCCTTAACTGTTAATATTTCTCATCTCTAAAGCATTGACATTGCACTGAAATTTATGTCTTTATAGTGTTTTATTCTAATTGAAATTGCCAAGTCATGCTACACCTACATTTTTAGTAAGGAACTAAAACTAAACTTATTTTTAATAAGGACATAGAATATCTCAACCAAAAAGTCTCAGCAATAATCATACAAAACAATAAGCTAAGTACTGAGGAACTGAGGCACCAAATTCAAATTAGAAGCAGTAAGGGCTCTTTGTCAGGACCTGGGTAAGGTTGTCCACCATCAACCATGCTGCTGGGATGGGGTCAGCAAGGGACCATAACAGAAGGGCTTCCATTTGGTGCTGATATCCGTAGACAGCCCTCCTCTTTCTCCCCACCTTTATTCATGCCCTGGTATTGTTTGTCTAGAGCCTGTTTCTTCTCCTAAATTGTCAGTACCTGGGAGCTCAGAGACGACATCTTCTTCATCTTTGTATGCCACACTTTGCCCTGTGCCCAGCACAGTATCTTGAATAGGCCCTAGAACATTAGAAGCAAAAAGGGCTTTAGAAAACATCTATTCTAATTTTTTGGAACTTGTTTAAAGCAGCAGATCCCTTTTCAAATGGAAAATTATATATAGAATCCCCAATATATAAAACAGATAAAAGAGGAGATGCTCTACTTGAAGAATGGGACAGACAAAGGTCAACTTACAACAATCCCTCTTCCTCTTTTCCTCCTGCCAACCCCTGAAGCACCTCTAGGAAGCGCAGTTTGCATAGTGCTGATGTAGTCCAACTCCTTCGTTTTCCAGATGGAGATCATCTTTAAAGATATTTTCCACTAAATTAACATATGCAAGGCAGGTCTGATGAGCTGCAGTGGTCGGAACAGGATTTCCCCTTACCTGGGGTAAAGTGCTTATTAAAAATGCATACTCAGAAGCCTAGCCCCAGATTTAAAGAATCTGAATCTCTAGGTAGGCAGGATGAGAATTCTGCATTTTAAACAACATTCCAGGTCATTTAGATGCACACTGAAGTTTGGGAATCCAGAGATGCTAAGTCTACAGGTGGAGATTAAATGGGAAAAACGGTAAAGCAGATAACCTGAATAATGGCCCCCAAAGATGTCAGATCTTAATCTCTGGAACCTGTAAATGTTACCTTATATGGAAAAAGACTTTGCAGATGTGATTAATTTAAGAATTTTGAGACGGGAAGATTATCTGGATTTTCCTTGCAGGCCCTAAAGTCAGTCATGGTTATCTCTTTAAGAAGGAGGCAGAGGGATTTATTTGACCACCTACAGAAGAGGAGAAGGCAATGAGACCACAGAGGCAGAGACTGTAGTGTTAATGCTGAAAGGGGTAAGGAACAGCTTCTCCCCTACGGCCTCTAGAGGGAGTGCGGCCCTGCTGAGCGCATCTCAACTTTCACATTAAACAAGAAGCCCGCTTAAATCCTTGAAATTCCCCTTGTTTTTGTTCTGGCTTGAGCCAATAAGCTGCTTACTGTTTTCTCTGGTGTCTTCTCACTTCTACTTGCTACAAGAAGAAGTGCGATTGTATCTATTACATAACTCAAGTTTAAGAGACTTAATTTTAAATAGACGAAAGTGTCCATTCATTAAAGCATTTTTAAAATCCTGGAAGGATCTGCGTTTTATTTGCTATTTCGTGCTTCTTTCTGCCATGTGATGCCAGGAGGAGATAAAATTTGTTCTAGAATTAAAAACCATATATTTGTCTTTCGTAAGCAATATTAGACCTTAGATTTATGATTACTAATGTTACTGGAAACATTTCAAGAAGGCATGTAAATTCTATTCTAATCCAGTATGTATTTGTTGAACACAAAACAGACACTTGAACCCGGTATTCAGGATACAAAATAAACAGCAGGTACAGATCCTATCCTTAATATACTTATAATCTAGCAAAATCAAAAAGGCAGTGACTACGTAATAAAAAATAATTACAGGGAAGCGGCTGTGACTCAATCAGTGGGGCTCCCGTTTACCATATGGGAGGCCCCGGGTTCAGTTCCCGGGGCCTCCTGGTGAAGGCAAGCCCGCCTGCACGGCGTGGTTGGCTGACCCAGCGAGCACGGGCAGCAAGGGGGGATAAATGAATAAATAAATAAAATCTTTAAAAAAAAATAAAAAATAAAAAATAAAAATAAAAAATAATTACAAAAAGGCATTTAGAGGACACATGGGTCAGAGAATTTTGATTGACTATGGGTACCCAAAGAATTCAGTTGTTTCAAGGCTAAGAATTTCACTGATTTACCTAACCAAGCATAAACAAAACAAACATGTCAATAATGACCATATTTTCCTAACCAAAAAGTGTAACAAATATGACTGAAATATTTGAAATTGGAACCATCTTAGAAAAATAATCACCAGCCTACAATCACCTCACCTTTGTTGTTCATTCCTAAATATCTGCCCATCCCTAAAACCTATTGAATGGTTAAATGATATAGTGGATAGTCAATAATAACTCTGGAAGTATTTATTAATAAAACTAATACCTTCTATCACTTGTAGAGCTTTTATTATCTGCTCAACATAACGGTGCCTCATATGTAGTCTCTTATTAAATCCTTTCTCACCCTGTGAAGGAGCTATTAGTATTCCCAATTTAAAGATAAGACACTGAAATTTAGAGGATATCTGGCTTGGGACTATAAAGAAGTAGAGATATAGATTTGCTAGGACATATTACTGAGATCTTTCTTCCAATGAGACTAAACCCATCTGCCAAACATGCCACTGTAAAATCCATGGACAAATCAAAGGATTCCAAAGTGTCAGGGTCCTCATAGTGGAGGAGAAGGAAGGAGAAGTTGGGGGAAAGAATAAAGTTTCAAAATACAAGTGAGAAATACTTGGAATATAACTCTTTTAAAAGCAGGACAAAAATGACTCCACAAGTTCCCTGATGGCAGAGTTTTTGTCTTGTTCATTTGTTTACATTGCCATTCATTCAACAAATATTTATTCAGTGTCTACTAAATGCCAGGCATAACTCTAAACTCTTGAAATACACAAGTGAACAAAATAACCAAAACCCTTTTCCATGTGGAACTTGCATTCTAGTTCATATCTTTATCCTCACACCTGACCCAGGTCTGACACAAAGCAGTTACCCAGTAAATACCAGTACTTAGAACTCTTCCTGGTACAGAACAGGCCCTCAGTAAATGTTTAATGATTCAATGGAATGAAACAGTGATTTGAATAGAAGAGGAGCTACTCCATCTAACATTTACAGACTTCCTAATATGTGCCAGGCACAGAAATTAAAACGATAAATAAGATAAAATCCCTGCCCTCAGATAAACTTACAGATTAGTAGGGAAGAAAGATAAGTAAACAGATAATTTCAATACTATGTGGCAGGTAATTAAACAAAAGAACTTCTGGGTTGCTGTATGGGCCAAAAATAAGGCAGATAAAGGCTGTTTTGGGATGCAATGCCCGAGCCAAGTCTTAAAAGATGACTAAGAGTTAGCCACTCAATGAGAAGTGAGAAGGACATTCCAGGCAGAGGGAACAGCATGAACGAAGGAAAACCTTGGAAGTGAGAGATGATACCATTTTTCCCAGTCTCTAGCAGAAGGCAAGAATAATTTTAGGGGACAAGGAGGAGCAGAATGGGGTGGCATGGATGTGAGGTTCTGTAGTCTTTGGAGGCCCATGAGATGTCAATCATTTATACTTGCTCAGAGTTCACCTACAAACACAAGTAGCTATGCCCAATGGGGCATTCTAAGGGTGACCATGGGAAGACAGAGCAAAGGAGCCAGTGAGCCCAGGAAGCACACATATTCTCCTTCCATGAAGCCACAGTATCATGGTCATAGCAGTCAGGAGAGGCTAGAGTAGAAGAAAGCCTCTGAGGAGTCCAAATAAATGACGGAAATCACGAAGGCCTTCGTGTGTTCAGTCCTTGGCAAAGTAGAGAAGCATAAAATTTGTTTGTATGGACCATTTGGAAGGAGTCAATTACAACCAGCTGAGTAAGTTGTTGCATGGGGAGAATATATAGAAGAGAACATAATCTGTGTAGACTCCGGAAATGCACAGCCTTTTCTTCCCTCGTGTCTATTAGAAACAGGAAACAACATCCCTGCTGCCTGGCTCTGCTCAGTTTATAGCCTTTCCAGAATGAATCGGGCATATTCCCTCTGTCAGGAGAAAGAGAGTAGGGCAGGGAAAGCATTGAGGGAGGGGGCATCAGCCTAGTTCAGGAAGGGGCATTCTTGAAATCTGCTTATTTACCAGATTCATGCCAAATCAGTTAGAAGAGGACCTAAAGGTTGTTCTGAAATGCTTGTTTAAGATTGTTTGAGATTTATGGGGGTCCACTGACCCCATGGAAAGTTAATCCTTTAGTGTAATATAAACCTATTAACGCACCTGGCAATGTTAGGGTGGGGAGACAAATAGCAATAAATAAATGGGGTCATTTCAAAGAAAGACAAGTGCTGTGAAGAAAATAAAACAAAAGGTTGGTATTTTAGACAGAATGGAGGTAGTTATGCTGCAATAACAAATCCAAAAATCTCAGTATCTTAAGACAACCTTTTTTTCTCCTTAATAATATTCTTATGCAGCATACATCAACGGGGCCTCTGGTCCACATTACTCTCACGCCTGGGCAATATCAAGGCTGACAGAGATGCACTATCACCTTACTATTGTCGTCCTATTGGCCAAAAATTGTCCCAGAATCCTGCCAACTGTAAGATGTCAGGAAAGTGTAATCTTCCTATGTGTTTGAGTGGCGAGGAGCATACATAGATGAGGACACCAGATGGAGAATGAGGTGAGAGGGAAGATGTTGAGGTACAGAAACCAATTAGGGTGGTCTAGCAAAGGCTCTTGAAGGAGATGACATTTGAGCTGAGACTTGAATGATGAGCATGTATCCTCCATGTGAAAAGCAGTAGAAAAGACCTTTCAGGCAGAGAAAATGGCAAATGCAAAAGGTCTTCAGGCCAAGAGCAAGTGTAAGAGAGGAAATAAATGAAGGTCAGTGCTGTAAGAGGAGTGAGTGAGGGGGAGAATGGTAGGCAATAGAGGCAGCAAAGCCAAATGATGAAAAGCTTTGAGGGTCATGAAAAAGGATTTGAATTTTATTCAAAGTGTGCCCCAAACTCAAGTTGACTGACAAATATTCCTTTTTTTTAATGAAAGCAAAAAGTCAGCCATGTATCACACTGAAAAAAAAATTCACTTTTTTGCCTTTCAGAAATTTGTTTTTCAAAGACTAGATTGAGTCTTTACCTTTTTTCATATTCACCTCAAGTTCATCTTTTTCTTCTAAGCACTTGAAATACCACAGAACATCGTGACAAGCGTTAGAGAGTTTCCTGGAACATTTTACCTCAGTTCTGTGTTTTCTCAGGCCTCACTTCAGAATCTTGATCAGCACTCAGATCTGAGCTCTTAGCTGCTGACAGAACATACATTCTCTGAAAAGGCAAGAAACAAGGAAATGACCATTGTGAGAAACTAACTTCGTGTCCTACCAGGGAAATACCTGCTCTGTATTAAAGTCAAATATTTTTAGAACTGATTCAAATATAGAAAATGTTTTGTTTCTAGATTAATTGATGTTATGAAGTCCATTGAGTTTCCAAATTATCTTTCCAAAAGAATTCTTGAGTGCCGTATCTTCTACACCATTTTTGTTTAATGAAGACCACTTCAAGTCCATAACATTGGTCCCTGTTCTCCAACAATGATAAATGTGAACTAAAGCCAAGCAAATCTCTCTGAGCCTTGGATTTCTTTCTATAAAATAAACATAATCAATAAAAACAGCAAAACCAACCATTGAGATGATGCAGCTACTGCTGAGTAGGCTCACTCTACCCACTTCTGGACACATTGTCTGTCTCATGAAACCAGCAGGCATTTTCCCTGTGGGCTAATAGAGAAGTGAACTCTGCCAAGTGGCATTCGCAATGGGAGGTGTTCCGGGATGCTTCATGTAGGCCACTATTTTAATTTGTTAAAGGCTATCAATGCAATATACCAGATGTGGGTTGGCTTTTAATGTGAATTTATTAGGCTAAAAACTTATAGCTCTTAGGCCAATTCAAGTGCCCAATTCAAGGTATCATCAAGAGATGCTGTCTTACAAAGTTGCAGCTGTGGGCAATCAGGCATGTGGGAGGGCACAATGGCAGCTCTGCCAGTCTGCCTTCTCCTCCAGGCTTACTTTCTCTCTGAGCTCAGCTGTGGGCAATCAGGCATATGGCTCATCTCTCCCCACTCCTCCAGGCCTCATCTCTTTTAGCCTTTCAGGTCCTCTTTCCATGCCTCTGTGCTCCATTGATTCCAGTCTCTGGCCTCTGGGACCTCTCTCTCAGCTTCTCAGGGTTTCTCTGTCTCTACAGCTTTTTTTCTGTGCCTAAGGCTTTTATTCCTTCATTTATAAAGGACTCCAGTAAAAGGATTAAGACCCACCTTGGGTGATTTAATCAAAAGGAAGTTCCCTTAAGGGAATATTTTGAAAGGGTTCCATCTACAGTAGGTGTACATGCACAGGAATGGATTTGCTCTAAGGACATAATTTTTCATCTATGGTCCACCCAACTTCAAAGTGCCACAGCCACTAATATGAAAGACCAGCAACTAGCAACTATTGTGGAAAACCTGATGACCAGCTCAACTAACTAGATTCTAATGCTAAGTAGAGATATCCTTTCTCTTCCAAAAACTCTGTTAACATACCCCCTGATATCTTCCCTGAAGTACAGAATAATCACTAAATATGCAAACTTTAGAATTAGGTAATTGGATACCCAGTGGCAGCTCAGTCCCTTACTAACTTTTTATTAAACCTAGATATGCTTCATTTTCCCTTGTTTGAAAAAGGGAATAATAGGATTCGGGTTACTGTGAGGATTATGACATATTTCATGTAAATCTGTCAGCATTGTATGTTATCCATCCATGGTAAGTCTGAATAAACATTAACTTTCATCATCATCATTATCATTGTCATCATCATCAATCTTGAACAATAGAGTCACCAGTTAAAAATTTCTGCACATGATTTTGGGATGTCAATTATTCAGTCTCTAGCTGTTTATTTAAGATCATTCCAAAGATTAGACTCAAACTAGGGAAGAATTTCTGAAACTTCCTTCAGATTCTCAGTCTTCATTGTGAGGAATTTCTTCCTCAGATATGTTTTTTTCAGTTTTTGACCCTTTCCTTTTGTTTGTCCATTTATTTGGGTCTTTCTTTCCTAAGCTAAGACAAAGAATCTCTTTTGTGTTACAATCATTTATATTTGAAGTTCATTATTGAACTGTACTATGCCTTCTTTTATACCAATTGTAGGATTGCACAATCCATGGAAATTGGAGTCAGGTTCTAGGTTCAAGGCAATTCAATCTTATACTGTTATGAAAATTAAATAATCTATTACAAAAGTGTATATAAACTGCAAAGTTCTATTTAAATATTATCCATTATTATAATGCCAGTTCCTTTACAGTTTCCTTATGTTCCTCAAATATTATAAAACTTTGTCATCCAAACTGTAAAAGTAACTGGGTTGACTTGTTTGACTAGTATGAAGTGATGCCAATTGTGGACTGCACTCTATTCTCCTATTTCCAACAACAAAAGAGCTGCCTTTGGAAAAAGTCATAGAATCCAGAAGACAAACAATCAGCTACAGGTGAAGGCTAAAGAGGAGAGGTGCATAATTAACTTCCAACAATCTCTTCCCAATAGTTCAAAATTCTTAAGAGTGATTAAGTCTGTAAGAGATAGACACCAAAATAGTACCTTCAGTTCAGCAGACAATAATCTCATGATAACTAGCTCGTTCAATGAAAATTAATTCTGAAGACCCACAATTTGTTCCAAAAATAAATAAATCTTTTAACCAAATTGCCCATATACCTATTTTTTACTCTTAAATTTTTCTATGCAAAACCCAAAATAACTAGAAATTTTTCAAAAACTCTCCATCTGATAGACATTTAATTTGTGGCATAAAGAGAAAAAGAGAGATGTAGAAGTAGTCTGGGCCTCTCAGCAATTTCTCTTTTTCCTTCTTCTATTAACAACCACCCTAGATTATGCCCTTTCATGTCACCAGTCTCCTAAACAGACTCCATCCTTACAGGTAAGTGCAGAGTACATAGCACACACTCCATATATATATATAAATTCTTCTCCTCACACACACCCATCCTACTTCCACAATTATTTGGTAAAACCCTACTATCTGGTCACTTTTCTTGCCTCCAAAATAATCCAATACACCAAAAATAGAGTAACCATCTGTGAGCTCATAGAACCTGGAGGAGGAATGAATAGAAGCAATAAAAGAGGTTGAAGGGGATCTAAGCTTAGCTTTGACAGCATCCATATACTGATTTTTTTTCTTTTCAATTTCATTTCAATGGTATGTTTGGATGTTATATACATTAAAAGAAGAAAATACTTTCACTATCACTCCATTGCTACAGGATAAAATCCAAACTTCTTGAGGCAATAGTCAAGGTCCAATATAATCAACCTTATTTTTTGAGATATGCACGCTCCAATATGAGTGGCCCTTCTGTAGGCACTACCATTCTGCCCATCTGCCACAAGAGAACTCCTTACCCACCCTACCCTCACAACCAGTCCTACCTTAAAAGCTACCATGGAGCCACAGAGCCTTGCAAGTCTCTGTGACTCTCCCACCTCTCCCCCTTTCCTCTTTTGGTGCTAGAAGGAAGTAAAGATTCACAGATCTTTAAGTCCCAATAGACCATGAATTGAAGGCATGTGAACTTGCCTCTGACTCTGCAATCAAATTAAAGTTTTAATATTTGAATGTCTTAGGGGAAACGGGGGTTTGGGGTATAAGATATATTTCAGCCAGTTTGTGGATAAAATAAACTTCAAAAGGCAGCCTTACAAGCCAAATGCAATTTTGAATGCACTTTCTATCAGAAATCTCTAAATCCTAAGCAATTTGTTTATAAATTATCTTTAAGAAATCCCTTATTCCTTCTAATACATTTTTCATATTTTTAAGCAATTTGTCCTCTTATTTCAATAACTTCAAAAATATGTGAATAAGGGTATACAGTAAACCAAGATGGTGGCATAGGACACCCCAAGGTGACATTCCCCAGAAGAATCTTTGAACAACCGGCAAAAACTGGGAGAGCCATCTTTTTCAAACTCTGGAAAGCAGTAAAAGGCTGCAGTTAATGGGTGAGTGCTGAATCAAGAAAATGTAGATATCTAAACAGTAGAGGAAGCTCTGATGCCCTTGCTGGCGCCAATGCTTCCATTGTGGGTCCCTGGTCCTGTTTTGGAGGGTACAGAGTAACCCTTATGAAGATACTGGGGTCTCTGTATGTTGGTGCCATCTATCAGCTGGCAGACTAAAAACTGAACCAGAAAACTCATCTCATTCTTGGCTCCCAGAACATGCCCTGCGGGCAGAAGCAGCTTGAGGACAGCTAAAGCAGTAAGAAACAATTAAGTCAAAGCAGCCTGGGACAAAGGAATTATCTGCTTTAAGTAACACAGTAGAGTACCTGGGAGAGAAAGAACACCTATTTCATAGGAAGCAGGGGTCATTCAAATTCCTATAAACAGGACACTGTATAAAGCCATGAATAAGCACAATCTCAGGAAGCAGGTTCAGAAAAATGTGGAGTCAGTGTAAGGCATGTGGGAACTCTTTCTTCTGCACAATTCTTCTGTAAGCCTACAACTTCTCTAATAAAAAATATAAATTTTGAACTTGATTTGACCTTTTATAATTCAAAAAACAGAAAAGAACTTTAAGCAAAATATTGTTCATTGAAACATTCTTTATAAGAGGAAAAAAAAAATTGGGAAAAGCCTGTGGAGAAGGGTACAAAAATGTCTATATTATTTTAATTAAATTTATACAACTATTAATGCTCTTAGAGAGTTTTTTTAATACATTGGAAAATTCTTTTGCAACAATATTTGGAAACGTAGCATATAAAATTTAGTAGCATATATTTTCACTATATTTAATTAAAATAGGCATAAATTGAGACCCACCTACACGTCTTTTCTTGAACATTTCCCTGGAGTTACTTGTGGTCCCTGAACACATTCTGAGCTTTCAAATTCAACCACTTGGTCACACTACCCCACTTCCTGGAACATATCCCAGTGGCACATCTGTTCATTCATATCCATTCAAATATAGACATATGTCAGGTGACTATTATGTACCAGGCATGGTCCTGGGAGCTGGGGACACAAATATGAGTGATATTTGGTGCCTAAGCATCATGGAATTCAAAATCCAGGCAGGAAGACAGACACAGCAACAGAGCAGGGTGGTAAATCGAAGATGATGAATGTATAATAGTGGTGTGAACAGCATGTTGAGAAGCTCAGTTCTGTTATACATTTTGTTATTCTCTGCAGAGCCCTGCTTGAGTAGCTATTTAGAAGATAATTGTTGATTATTTAACTGTTGAATTACAGACAACTAAATAAATGCATCCATTTACCTGAGGAAGTGATTCAGCTAGAATCTTCAAAATATGTAGTCATGTTAATCAAATTAATAGAGAGCAGTTGACTTTGCTTCTACTGATGTGACATGGAAAAAAAAACAACTGGCAAGGAAAATGTCAGTGCATATTGAAGGATAGGAATATTTTGATACTTAAACTCTTCTGTCCCTTTAAATCTGAGGTCTCAAAATTTCATGTGCAAAAAAATCACATGAAAAACTTATTTAAAATGCAGATACAATGGGGAGGATTAAATTTACATCAACTCCAGAGTTGCAAATACTGCGTGTGTTGAAGGAAAAATGGGGAGAAGCATTTGTGGAACTAAAAACTGTTGAATAAATTAGTTCCTCTCGAAATATCAGTTTCTTCATCCATAAAATGGGAATAATAGTAGCTCTTGTCTTATAAATTAGTTGTATGGATTAAACGTGTTAAGAAATGTAAACCATTTACAACAGTTTCTAGCATGGCTATAAGTGTTTTCTATTATTATTTTCTGCATGTAGGGTTGAGAAACCAAGAAAATAAATTCCTATTTGGATAACCTTTTTAAAAAATGCAGATCCAGTAGGTCTGGAATGAAGCCCAGTAATAAGCTCCTGTGTTTATTCAGATGCAGTAATTGAAAGACTATGCCTTAATAAATAAAACTTTAAAAAATTAAATACACATATTTTGTTCGGATACTCTGCCACAATGATAGCTTTAAGAAATAGCACCCTAATTCAGGAAAACAATTTACAAAGTACTCAAAGCAGAAAAAAAGTTAAATATATTCTCTGTTTAAGAAGCCATCTTTGTGTATGTATAGACTCAGATATTAATTAAAGAATTTGTATATACAACCTACATCTGTCAACAGTGCAAACACCAATTACTCTGTCACTTGTTAAGATGAAAGACAATATTGTGAAATTGGATTTTTATCATCTGGGTTCTAGCTCCAAGCTAAACTGAAATTTATCTTGGAAGTGGCGTGAATCAAATTTCCTGCAGAACTTCATGTCAGTAACAAGGCACAAACTACAGTTTTACCAACTGATGAGTCAGAAGCCTGGGAGCAGAAAGTTATGAAAAAATGAAATTTGTAATTAACTTTTGGGAAGATGTTGTCTTCCTTATAACAGCCTCTAATCCACATATTAAGATTTGCACAAGGAAATTACAGCACTTTTGAAAATCTGCCACAGTAAAGACCAGAAAAAAAAATGTTTAAGGCAAAAGAAAAAATTTCAAGTGGAAATTGGCAACAGTATGCAACACTATTTGCTGTGTTGCTTGCTATAAAATCTAGGTGTTTTACATGGGGTTTGTAGACTTTTGTGCTTGTTCCAATGGTCACAATGTAAAGGAAGCATAACATACTGGAGAAAAAGTAAGATGACCTGATGTCTGGTCTCAGCCCCCACAAGTAAGCTCCACAAACCTCACTTAACCTCTCTGAACTTCAGTTTCCACCCTTGCAAACTTTGTGGCATGTACACTTGCTCTTCTCTGGTGGTCTTTCCACTTCTGTTACTGAGCAAATGTGGGTTTTTCTGCCTGGTATGCTTCAAAATAACCAATTCCTAAGACATTAGGGTTTCAAAGAGAGAAAGAGTTCATTGCTAGCACACAACAAGGAGAACAGACGGCCTAAAGGCTTAAAAGCTGTCTCCCTGAACTGCAGTAATTCTGATAGTTTTATAATATCCAAAGACAGGCAGGTTTATGCTAATGAGTACAGTGCCTTGTAATGATGACGTTAGAGAGAATCTAATTACTGAGCATGCGCAGATTGATTATATGCTTAGTCACAGAAGCTACTGCTCATGTCAGGTGGGCCAATTTTGGTTAGATCCAGCTTCACCTAATAAAATAGTTTCATTAATTAACGTAAGAAGGTTGTCTAGTGATCATAAGACTTCAAAGTTATAAAACAGAATGGGGGCGGAGGTTCAAACAGGGGTCAATCGCAAGGTTTTCACACTCACAAGATAAAGTTTATATAGTTTTGCAATCATTATCAGAGGTCAAAGCATCTGAATTCTAGTTCAGCAAGTTTCACTAATTTCAGGTATTTCCTTTCACTATTCTACAATATACTAGAAAGTAAAAAGGAATCTATATAATGATTCAGTAATCATAATCATTTGTTAATTTTTGACCCTCAGTTACAGTCTATAATTCTTAAAAGCAAGGAAAATAATAACAATAAAATAAATGTCAAACTCACTGAAGATTTTGTGTTGATGTTAAAAGACATCCACAATGTATTAGGAATAATGTATTGTAATGCCATTGTTTAGTGCAGTGTCTAACATGGGCTCAGTTAAGTGATCAATTAATATTTGGTGGATAAATGAATAAAACAGTGAAATTACACAGAATAAGAAATATGGTTCAGTGATTGTGGTAGGCAGAATGATGTTCCCCCAAAGATGTCCATGTCCTGGTCCCTGGAATGTGTGAATATGTTACCTTACACAGCAAAAGGGACTTTGCAGGGGAAATTAAGTTAAGGATTTTGAGATTGGAGAGATCATTCTGAATTATTTGGGTGAACCCAATGTAACCATCAGGAACCTTATAAGAGAAAGGCAGGAGAAGCAGAGAGAGATGTGAGATGGAAACAGAGTGACGTGGCCAGGATCCAAGGAATGCCAGCAGCCTCTAGAAGCTGGAAAAGGCAAGGCACGATTTTCTTCTAGAAAAGACCACCAGCATTTTAATTTTAGCCCCATAAGACCCATTTCAGACTTCTGACCTCCAGATTATAAAATAATAAAGTTGTTTTGTTTTACATGGATAAACCTTGAAGACATTATGTTGAGTGAAATAAGCCAGACACAAAAGGACAAATATTGTATGATCTCATGAAATAATTAAAATAAGCAGATTCAGAATCAGAAAATAGAATATAGGTTACCAGGGGTTGGAGAAGGGGAAGGGAATGACTAATGCTTAACAGGTTAATGCTTAATTGGTATAGAGTTTCTATTTGGGGCAATGGAAAAGTTTTGGTACTGAATGATGTGATGGTAGTACAACACTGTGAATGTAATTAACACCACTGAAATACATATTTGAATGTGGCTAAAATGGTAAGTTTTAGGTTGTCTATATGTTACTAGAATAAACATAGGGCTCTACAACACAAATAGTGAACCTTAATGTAAACCACGGATGTTGGTTATCAGTACAATTATAATAATATTCTTTCAACAATTGTAACAAAGATACCACACTAATGCAAGGTGTTAATAATAGAAAAGTTTGTTGGGAACGCTGTATTTTTAATATTATTTTTCTGTAAACCTACAACTTCTCTAATTAAAAACTACATTTAAAAATTGTGTTGTTTTGAGCAACTTAGTTTGTGCTAATTTATTGAATTATCAATAGAAAACTAATACAGTGGTGTAAATTATTTGTGCTTCTATAAAATTTAGCATACCAAATCTTAATCCATGAACACTCATTCTGACCTCTTTGAAGAAATGTTATAAAAGAACCAAAGGATTCTAATTGAGAAGATGAATGTCTAAACATGAAATTACATGAACCAGTTACCACATATCAATATGTGGGTATAGACTGGTAAACATATTATCAAGTTTAGTACAAAGGAAAACAGAGCACAACCTGGCAAAGGGTTACAGAAGGTGAAAGTGGGTTGAGATATTGAACCAGGTAAAGTTGATGGGTTGGCAGATGAGAGGTTTGTAAAAAAAAAAAGAAGAAGAAGAAAAGAGAAAGTCATTTGAGTGAAAGAGCAAGCAAATTCACTTTACTAGGAACAAGAACTGAAGAAAATGAAGCTACTGGGTGGTCAGAGATTGCTGATGGGGGGATTTTAATGATTAACTTTTTATTGCCATATTTCTTCAGGAAAATAGAAAGGGTGGAAACGATGTTCTAGTTCTGCACTGTCCATTTCAGAAGCTACTAGCCACAAGTGGCTACTGAGCACCTGAAACGTAGCTAATCCAAACTAAGATCTGCTGTAAGGGCAAAATACACGCAGGATTTCAAAGACTTAGTATGAAAAAAAAAAAACAATGTGAATATCATGAATACATTTTTTATTGATTACATGTTGAAATAATAATGTTTTGGATATAATGAACTAAATAAATGTATTATATAAACTAATTTCACCTGCTTCTTTTTACTTTCTTGAGGCGGCTATTAAATATTTTTAAATTACATGTGTGGCTCACATTCTATTTCTATTGGACATCGCTGCTTCAGATTGATTTTGCTAGCAGTAGTCATCAGCAGTGCATTGCAGTTCTAAGAAAAGAGAATCCAGATCAGCAGAAAGGTGAAGTTGTAGACTGAGAAACAGGAAGAAGGAATAGATTAAGACACAGTAGAAAAGTCAACCCATGAAAGAAATACATAATATATTATTATATATACATGGAAAACTGATATATTAGAAGTTTCTAGGCTGGAATGCCATCATAATTAAAAAACAATGAAATGTAAAACGCTGGGCTTCATGCCTCATACAGAATGAGTATGAAATAATTGCATTTCTCTTCTGCTTTCATAGCTTTTTCTGGAAGTGAGAGCTCTCATTGCTCCACGTACCTGCTAATCGTCAAACCTGCAGATTATCTAACAGCTTCATAAATGATTTCATATGCAGTCATTTTGGCAGCCTCAAAACTTAGCATAGTATATGGCATATAATAAGTACTCAATAGACATTTATCGAATGAGTGAACAATATCCCATTCAAAATTATGGTTGTAGTGCAAGAGTTAGACACCAGGCCTTCCAAGTAAAGTTTGTTCATCCAGAACGTGAAAAGTGTCAATAAAAACCTTACTGTCCAAAAGAGTACCCCAAAAGTTAGTAAGTTCTAGAAAACACTGGTATTTCAGTTGACACATTCAGATAAGAGAATTCCATATGAAATGGAGTTAAACATATTATATGAAAGGAAATATAATATTTATAATATACTTCTTTTCTTTTTTGTTAAAAATAAAAGGAAAATCTTACAGGAAAAATATTTTTACTAGACTATTCTGGTAAATAAAATACAACCAAGCAGTTTACCATTCTCCTGCCTCAAAGTCCTATGTATTTTACTAACTTAATCATATTTTAGATAATATAGGTTGGTATTGGAATAGAAATTTTTGAAAAAGTCCAAGTACACTGGGGAATGGTATGATTTAATCTTTTTTTTTTTTTTCTATTTATGTTTTGAGCTCACACAACACCAGGCTAAGGTAACTCAATTGGGTGAATGTTCTTTCATTTCAAGTGCAAATAAAGTCTTCTTGAGCTACAACCAGTACAAAGAATCACAACATGATTCTGTAATCAATACAGAAATTAAAAAGTACACCTCTAAAATGTATTATGAACCTTGGAGTATGCAGATCTACAATGACCAGAATTTAAGAATATTCTCTTGAATATAAGCTCCTGCCTGCCTCGACTTCTTTTAGTAAGAGTCACTGACACCATCTATTCTTGGATTCAGCACTGAGATTTGCCTTACAAGGACAGATCAATCAGCAGTCCTAGCCCTCTGACTTAGGAGGTCTGGAACTAGTCCTCCTGCCTTAGATCTAGCTTTTGATGTATTTTAAGTAGACCCCAAGTACTGCCTCAGCCACTACCCCAGTTGTGTTGGTCTATTTTATCTGGCTTGACCTCTACCTCTGCTTTCTTGAATTCCAATTCACTTATATACTAGTAAGACAAGAGCTTTGTCTTTCATGATTGCTAAGACATGCTACTTTGTCTTACTTTTCAGTGTTCCTTCACTCTTAGGTGCTGGTGAACGGACATATTCCCTGGAACCACAATGATTATGTCCACCTGACTTCAATAATCACTTGTCCCTGCATTCCTGCAGATTCCCTACCTGCTGACCTAGACCTCCTTATCTTTCTATGCCTGCACCATGCTAGAGTTCTATATACCCCTTGCTCACTGTCTAACTGTCTAGAACTTAATCTTCTTCCCTGCCCCACATTTCTTCTTTATTCCTTCCAGCCTCTATTGTTAATGGTCCAATATGCCTATTTTGAACCCTCAGCCATGTACACAAGTGAACAAACAAAAAACACAATGTGACAGTTTTAATTTAGTGAATCCCAAAAAGAAAAAATTATGTTCTTGAACTAATCCACTCCTGTGCGTGTGGGATCCTTTTGATTGGACTATGTTAGTGAGGCATGACTCAGGTTGGATCTCCGCTCTCTTACTGGAGCTTTATATAAATGAAGACACAAAGACAGACACACACAGAGAAAAGAAGCTGCCATTTTTGACCCTGCCATGTGAGAGAGGACTCGAGGATCTCTTGCAGCCAAAGCTTAACCATGAAGCTCTCAAAAGGCTGGGCCCACGGAGCAGCTCAAGGTTGAAGAGAAAATCCATATGCCTGAGAGCCCACAGCTGAACTCAGAAAGAAAGCAGAGCAGACAAGACTGTGAGACGATGCCGAAAAAGAGAAAAGTCCTATGCCTGACTTACCACATATGGCCTGTGAGAGATGGTGAGCCCAGAGAGGAAGGCAGTGACCTTGGCAGAGACCAGCTGCCATCTTGCTTCCCCACATGACAGGACACCAGGATTACCAGTAGCTGACTTTGGTGAAAGAGCATCTTTAATGGTGTCTTGATTTGGACATTTCACAGCCTCAGAACTGTAAGCTTTTACTCCTAATAAATTTCCCATTATAAAAGCCAGCCCATTTCTGGTACTTTGCATCAGTAGCCCTGTGGCAAACTAAAACACACAGAAAACTCTCATTGTCTCTAACATCATTGTATCACTGACTTAACAAAATGAGCTTTTCCAACACAGAAAAAGATATTTTCAGCAGGTGTAATATAACAATTGTAGTAGTTTGGTATTATTTATGAATTTCAAAAATAGATATTGGATTATGTTTATAAACTGGTCTGTCCCTCTGGGTACATTAGATTGTATTGGATTCAGAGGTTTCATTGAAACTCGATTTAATTATGATTAAGGCTTTGATTGGACCACCTCAGTAGGATGTTGAATCCCTGCCCTCTTGGTGGGCAGGGACTCATAGAGAAAATGACAAGGCAGAGAAGAAAGTTAGAGTTTGAACTGGAGCCCCGGGAAGTAAACACACAGGAGAAGAACACAGAGGAATAGAGATGGTTCCATAGACACAGCAGAGGCCCCAGAAAGATTGACAAGCATTCACTTGATAGTTTACAGCTGGCCTTGTGGAGAGAGCAGAACAGCAGAGCCTGGAGAGAAATAAGCCCTGGGAGAGATATGAGATTTATCCCAGCCTACAGCTGATATTGGGGGAAAGTGGAACCACGGAGCCTTAAGAAGAAGAGAAAGCCTGATCCCTTGCAGATGTTGGCAGCCATCTTGCTCCAACACATGGCAACAGACTTTGGTGAGGGAAGTAACTTACGCTTTATGGCATGGTAACTGTAAGCTTCTACCCCAAATAAATACCCTTTTGACTGACTAATACAATGATAATGATGATAAAGCACTTTGATAAAAATAAATGATTATAAACAGTATTTATAAATGCCTGGCACTCTGCTAATTATAGTATATTACATATAAACTAGTTAATATTTTCATTTACCCCAGCTTTACAAAAGAGAATACTGAGGTTTCAGAGGGTTTAAGTGAGGTCCCCAAGCCTCCTCACCTAGTATGTGATGAAACTGGGCTTCCCACATTTGTATTCAGGGCCAGCACTTTTCATGCCTGGACACTGTTTCACTTCTGAAGAACTTGTAACTGAAATTGTGGCACACTCTTGCTCTGTTGTAATAGCTCAATGCTAGAGAAAAGCTTACCATAATGTTGCCCAACTTATTTTCAACCCCAGAACCTAAAATCCTAATATGTTTCCTGAGTGCAGGAAACACAGCAGTAGCTAATTTGTTGGCATCCTTAAGAAATAAAGTGTTTGGCACATACATTCTTTTTATAAAATTGGAAGTGTTTCATTATGCATCAAAGTTTCTTCATTTGTTCAGTTTTTTTTTTAGGAAATTTTTTGAAGATGCATGACATTCTTCCTTGACTTCTTAAAAGGAATACCCTGAAAGAAATTTTAAACTTTTTGATGATTCCCCACTATGAACATTGACTATTATGATATAGCAATTTCTGTTTGATTCCATAACACACAAGATTTTTTTGTCCCAACCCTAATGATCTCACACTGCTATACTTAGTTATTTTATCCAATTTGATCAATTTATCTTCTCCATATTTTGTGATCATTTGCACTTTTTAAATAGTGTAGTTTCCTCTAAAAATACACTTTCAGCTTGCTACTTTTAAGTTACTACAAATTATAAAAGCAGTAACACTCATTTATTTGATTTGTAAGTAAAATAGGATTAAATTTAGGGTTCAGAAAGCAATCCAGGAATTGCCACTCAAAAAGAATATAGGACTCTAGGACGTGGAGTGCTGTCATCAACATGGTGACATAAAACATCCCATGAAAAAACCTCCCCAGAGATTGAGAAAATAAAAGGACAATTCCTTTTATTTATAACTCAGGAAGATGGTAGAGACGAGAAGGACTCCACAAACTCTGAACTAAAGAAAGATAAAAATATCAGGTAAGAAACTTCCATCCTGGACCCATTGGTCTACTCCCTTACCCTCTCTCTCATTCAGTACCACATAGCTTGGGAGTTGCTCCGAGACAGCACCTCATATACTACCTACCTCCCACCAGTGACAGCAGCAATAGAAACACATTCATATCCAGGTACAGGGACCCAAGTGCACAGAGACTTAGGGCAGAATACAATCTGCTCAGGAGTACTGTATTCAAAAGGTCCCCTAGGAGGAAAAAAAGAGTGAGAAAGAGACCATGGTAAAACTGTGGCTGGAAAAATGCTGTACTCACTCAATCCAGTTTCTGTTAACTGGACCACCTAAGCCCAAAATGGACTTTTCTGGAGTAACCCACATTTCTGGATTGACCCCATCTGGCTCCCTGGGGTGGGGTAGTCTAATGAGGAAGAAACAAAAAGAGGGGAGCTAAACTGAACTTCTGTAAGAGAGGAGGGTCCTAGAACTGAAAAGAATAAGGAAAACAGGGCGCTGAGTGTGGGAGAGAATTTAAACAAATCATAGGAGATGGGGAGAAAATTCTGCACAGATCAAGAAGATCTTCTTGGAGAAAAATAGAGGAAAGGAAGTTTTCTCCTGAAGGTGAAACAATTATACAAAAACTGCAACATTAAAACTTGTACCATATATCTACGGCCAAGAAACAGGTGAAGAAGAGCTGAGAAAATTGGACCAGTAAAACCAGGCTATTCTAAGGATCTAGAATAAGTTAGACCAAGCATCAAAGAAGAGCCTTACCACAAACCAATCAACAATAAAACCCTAAACAAGAGAGTGAAACGGACCTTCAAAGTTAACTCATCAAGATAATCAGATGCTTAGACATCAGCAAAAAATTACAAGCCATAGTAAGAAACAAGATGATATGGCTCAGTCAAGAGAACAAATTAAAACTTCAAAGGAGACACAGAATTTGGAACAGCTAATCAAAGAGGTTCAAAGAAATTTCCTAAATCAACTCAAGGTAATGAAGGGAAATATCCATAAAGAGATAAAGGATATTAAGAAAGCAATGTGTGAGCATATTTGAAAGTATAAAAGAAATGTAACAGAAATGATGGGGATGAAAGTCACAATAGTAGAGATTTAAAATAGGCTAGAGGCATTTAAAAAGGCAGAAGATTTGAAAAGGCAGAAGAAATAATCAGCAAACTAGAAGACAGGACAATCAAAATCATACAGTCAGAAGAACAGAGAAAATAGAAAAAATTGAAATTGAGCAGTGTCACAGGGATTTGAGTGACAGCACAAAGCACACCAACATGCACATCATCGGTGTCCCAGAAGGGAAAAGGGGAAGAAAGAATATTTGAAGAAATAATGGTTGAAACTTTCCAACAATTATGAAAGACATGATATAACACACAGCATTGTTTTCTCACCAAGGAATCCAGTTCACAGCATGAGAATGGGCACATGCTCATAGAATTCACTGGTCTTACCACGTTCCCCTTCATCTTGAAGCAGATTGATTGAAAGTACAGTGAAATGGTCTAATAAAGACTCAATCATGGTGCTAACTAGGTGGCAATACCTTGCGGGCTGGGACAATGTTCTCCAGAAGGTTGTGTATGCTATAAGTCAGCATCCACTTTAAGGTGCTGTTTCTCCCATAGTCAGGATTCATGGATCCAGGAATCAAGGGGTAGAAGTGGGAATGGCACCATTTAGTGATCTACTAGAAAAATGTTTGCATCCTGTCCCTGCAACCTTAAGCTCTGCTGGTCTCTTAGGTCCAGGAGGAGTGCTTCCACCAGGAGACACAACAATGATTCCACTGAATTGGAAGTTAAGACTGCTACCTGGCCACTTTGAGCTCTTCATGCCTCTGAAAAGGCAAAAAAGAGAATTACCGTACTGGTTGGGATGATTGATCCTATCAAGGGACATAGACTGCAACTACACAATGGAAGTAAATGCAATGACAGATACAGGCCAATATACATTTTGTCATAAACAATAAAATTGTGCAGGGCAAAGTTTGAACTATAAGGTAAACCATAGCCCATGGTTAGTAGCAACACTTCAACATGTGTTCAATTGTAACAATTGTACTGCACTAATGAAAGATGCTGTTAATGTGGGAAAGTGTGGGAGGGGGAGGAGATGGGGTATATGGGAATCCCCTGTATTTTTGATGTAACATATATGTAATCTAAAGCGTCTTTAAAAATAAAAAAATATTTTTAAAAAAAGAAGAGTTTGCCTGGAATAAGGAGCTCTCCTAGGATGTCTCATAGTACTGCCATGCCCTGTGATTAAAGTCAATATAAAACTGCAACAACCTAATCCAGGAAGGACTAACAATGGCCCAGAAACTTCAGGAATGAAGGCTTGAGTCACCACACCAGGCAAAGAACCACAGCCAACTGAGGTCCTTGCTGAGAAAGGGAACATGGATCAGGTAGTGGAAGGTAATGATAAATATGAACTACTATCATGTGACCAGTTATAGAAATGAGAACTATAATAATTATGAAAAGTTATTCCTTGTTTTGTTATAAGTGTGTTTGTGTATGTACATACACACATAGAGCAAATATCTTTGCTTTCTTCCTTATCTTATCCCTTTATCATATGGCATAAGTTGTATTAATTTCATGTCATAGTATTTAAGTCATAGAATATCAAGCTTAAGAGTGAATATTACCCAAGGGTTTGTACCCTCTTCTGGAGAGATTTAGTGCATTTCTAGTTATATGTGGACACGAGCATTGTCAGGCAAAAAATAGGATTATTATTGCTTTTTTTTTATTACTTATTTTTTAAGTATGATTTAAGGTGATGTGTATGGCTGCCAAGTTGATAAGAGGTGGACTGATAGTTAGGTTCATGTGTCAACTTGACAAGGTGATGGCATCCAGTTATTTGGTTAGGCAAGCACTGGCCTGATTGTTACTGTGAGGACATTTCGTGGACTTAAATAAGCAGTATGTTAATTGCACCTATGGCTACAGTCAACAGAGGAGATGGCCTTCAACAATGAGAGATGTCTTCTCCAATCATTTTAAGGCTTTAAAAAGAAAAGTGATGATTTCAGAGTCAAAACAGAGAATTTCCATCTCTACTCCAGCCAGCCAGCTTCTCCTGGGGAATTCATCAAAATCTTCATCAGACTTCCCAGCTTATAAACTGCCCTATGGAATTTGGACTCATACAGCCCCACAGTTGTGTGAGGTAATTGTTATAAAATCGCTTAATATTCACAGATATCTCCAGTCAGTTCTGTTTCCCTAGAGAACCCTGATTAATATATCCAGCAATCTCACTACTTGGTATACCCAGAAGCACTGAAAGCAGGGATTTGAACAGATATTTTCACACCAATGTTCATAGGAGCATTATTCACAATGGCCAAAAGTTGGAAGGAACCCAAGTGTCTATCAGCTAATGAATGGATTAAAAAAATGTGGTGTGTACATATGGTAGAATATTATTCAGCCATAAAAAGGAAAGAAACCCTAATGCATACTACAACATGGATGAAACTTAAAGACATTATGCTGGGTGAAGTAAGCCAGACACAAAAAGACAAATATTGTATGACCTCACTAATAAGAACTAATTATAAAAAGCAAACTCAAAGAGTTAGAATCTAGAATATAGGTTACCAGAGGATAGATTGTGGTTAGAGAATGTGGAATTGATGCCTGATTAGTACAGAATTTCTATTTAGCATGATTGTAAAAATTTGGAAATGAATGATAATGATGGTAGCACATTATTGTAAATGTAACTAACAGCACTAAATTATATAGGTGAATGTTGTTAAAAAAGGAAACTTTAGGTCATATATGTTACTAGAATAAAAATTAAAAAGATAAAACATAACACTGAACCCTAGTGTAAATGATGGACTATAGTTAATAGTACAAATATAAAAATGTTTTTTCATAAATTATAACAAATGTATGACACTGGAACAAGGTGTTAATAATAGGGTGGTATATGAAAAAAATACACCTAATATAAACTATAGATGATAGTTATAGTACTATTTTAATAATTTTTCATCAATTATAACAAAGGTAACTATGATTTTTAAAATAGTACAATTATAAGAAAGCGATATCATCAATTATAAAAAATGTTTCACACAGTGCAAGATGTTGGCGGTGGGATGGTATGGGGAATCCTGAATTTTATGCATTATTGGTCTGCAAACCCACAACTTGGTGCCTGACCCATGACAGACACCAATGAATTCCTTTCTAATAAGAACAGAATCTATTCAGCAATCTCACCAAAAGCTGAAAATTACCAGAGCCATTTGGGTGAAGCAGAAATGATACAGAGTTAATCCAGCAACTTGCCTGATTCAGGACAGAGATTATTTAGCAATCCTTTATGTAGCACTTCCTAAGGGCCTCTCCCTCTTCTATGTACTGTATAAGTATTAACTCACTTAATGGAATATAACAAAATAGGAATGAAATACAAGATTTTGGATGCACATCCAAACGTTTATTTATCTTATAACTACAGATCTTGAGCCAGAAGGAACCTCAGAGATCTCTGGCCAAAGCACTTTATGCCTGGGGCCACTAGAGCCAGAATGATATGTGACTTTCTCATGCCCTCTGAGATGAAGTAGGAGCCAGAACTTTGATCTTACGCCACTTAGTGTAATGGTCCTTCTCTGCATCCAACTACACCTCATGGACTAATAGTTTCTCATAGTTGAAAGGGACATGTAAGATCACCTATGTCAGGGATTCTCAGGAGATATTCCCATTTATATAAATGGCACTCCCATCAATAACAGTCTTTCACTATTACCTTATTCCACCATTCTCTCCTACTATTTAGAAACTCACCTGGAGGTGGTGATGCAGAAAAAAATTGCTCAGCTAGACCATACCCTACCACCCTTTTCCACTCTACTTCCTCTAGGGAGGGAAAAATGAGGACCTTGCTTTCTCAGTCTATAATAAGACCAACCTGACTTTTATTTTCATCTATAATAACAGAAACTATCAAAAGCTTTAGAGAGACCCTCCATGAACCAAAGCCAAGAGGCAGAAGATGACATCTCAAGTCTCAGCCAGGAGGATATCTCCCTGGAATCCTCAGTAGGGGCTGAGGCATAGGTGGGAGAATCTTCTCTGATGCAAGCCTTCTCTGGAAACAGCCCCAGGGCTATGCCAACCAAGCTCAGAAATACTTATTCTCTTTGAGCCCTGCCACTCTCTGCCCTGAAACCATGGGCAGTAAATGAGGATGAATGATTTTATCACTGTGTCAAGTTCAGATGATTATTGATTACTGGTTAATGAGGCTCCCAGCTGATAATGGTTGATTTTTTCTGTTCATTGTTAATAATAACCACACAATTGAAAAGGGAACTGCTCAGGTGATAAAACAAAACAAACTCCATGTCTTGGTTATTAAACATATGTTTTATAACTGCAATTGAATCTATAACCTAATTAGCCCTATAATACTGACATGCACAAATTGCATTATAAATTTGGCAAGAAAGGAATTTCATTAATCATGTGTCATTTGCTTAAAAATCTCCTGAATTGACTTTTTAATAAACCATGTCTCATGGCCTTGTTAAAGATGGGACCCACATACATATTTCTTTTCCAAAACTTAGTGGTGTTAAAAGAAAAACTTTTCATGCAATTTAAGATCTCAGAGCTTTATTGAGTGGCTCATGAATCTATCAGGCAGCATCCCATTCAGAATGTAGAAGGGAGCTCCACTGAAGAGGTAGAAAGAGAGGGGGAATGTAGATGCAAGTGATGAAATGTTCTAATTGGCTGACATTAAGTTTCCGTTTTATATAAGGGGTTCTTACAAAGTGGGGAACAGATATGCATTGATCAGCATGGTATACTTGTCCAATCTGATAAACTCTTTCTCCGGGACTAAAACCGATTTATCAGTAAGTGTTGCTAATCAGCAGTTCTGCAGCGTGCATTTGATTTTCGTAGAAAGCCCCTGCAAGTCAATTGGTTATGTCTTCTGGAAAAGCCTTTCTCAGAAAGGGCTCCCAGCCAGCAACACCCAGTGCAAGGGGCCATTTTATTTTACTTAACCTTACCCCTCTTTTAGTCATTTTCCCAATGGTCTCATTCAGGACTTCCCTAAAACCCTCCAGTGACCACCATTAATTTCTTTTCTTGTCAGCTGGTGGAGTAGGCTCAGTTTTGTTCCATTTTCCCTTTACATTGTTTGCATTTGTTTCCTTTCTTGTTTGCAGACATTTGTTATTTGGCTGTTTGATGACATTTAAGACCCTTGGAGTAGGGTAACTTACTCAGTTGAGTGGATTATGGGTACCACCCTTTCTCTGAGTCAGTGTCTATTCTTTTTCTTTTTCTTTTTCTTTTTCTTTTTCTTTTTCTTTTTCTTTTT
>JAKSZT010053887.1:4856701-5277373 GCA_026826555.1 Tolypeutes matacus | reverse complement strand
TTTTTCTTTTTCTTTTTCTTTTTCTTTTTCTTTTTCTTTTTCTTTTTAGTCTTGGTGCACTAGAAATAGTCCTACTTCTATCTCATTTTCCTATCTTAAGAGCAACGGTCTATCTTGAAGGTGACAAGGAATTTGAACAGAATCATGAAACAGTTTGTATAAGAAAAAAAACATATAGACTGATAATCACAATTAAAAGCATAAATCCAAAACATACTAGTTTATCCTCATATTACATTAAGCAAGAACCCAGGTCAGGAAATAGGCCACTGAAATGTTTGAGCCCGACTGGTATCATCAAACACCTTAACTAGGTCCTTTAAAGTATTCAGGCTAATTATTACTGCACCAGACTTATTAACATAAATGCAACATTGTTCATGGGCAATCAGGGTACTAGAACCTGTCTGTTTTGCAAGACTACTGATGTGAAGCTGTCAACTTTAGCCTGGATGGCCTGAAGAGCATTGAGGGTGTTGAAGCTCTGTTTCATTACCGTAGAAATATTTATAATTGCTCACACCCAGTCATGTGTTCTTGGGGAAGGTATGATGGTGCACATAAAAGAGTGGAACCTTGCACTAGGTAGGTCAAGGGGTTGAGAGTATTATCCCCCTTTTGTCAGTTTGAGGCCTGATGTACAAAGGATTCAAAATTAGCTTTCTGACTGGCATTTAGGACAGACAATCTATGTAAGATCACATGATCCAGCCCTATTTACAGGTAGGTAACAAAACCCATGCAGTTATCTACAGTTTACAAAGGGGATGCAAAATAGCTTAAAGAACATGAACAGAATCTAACCCACAGGAATGTTCTAGAGTTTTCTATTGAAATACAAAATTTCTCTGCAGTCACCCTCCTTTTGATCAAAGATAATCCTAAAAATATTATTCTTGATCACAAAATAAAGCTGGTTTCATTCGATTTGGCCCAATTATCTGATTATTTATATAAGTGCAGCAAGGATGGTGACTTACCATATAGGCCTTTTTAAGTTTACTTTGTTGGTAGTTTTCATAAGGATCCTCCAAATGGACTTTTTGAAGCCCCTCAAGGCTCAGAAGCCAAGCCAAGAACTCAACACCAGATTTCACCTGCAGTACCTATAGTTTTGGGTGAATTCTTCTTTCTTGAGGTCCCCAAAGTATCATATGATTCCTATGCTTGTCAGAAAGTAACCTTCTTTACTGACCTATAAGGCTGGAAGCCCTGGAGACAGGTATATCAGACCAATTTTTCCAAGAGGGTTATTTTAAGCTTTGGCTCTATAAAGTCAACCTTAGTTCTTTAAAAGTATCTGGTCACAGCTGATTAAATGAGCATCACTCTCAAAAGTGACTTACCAGTCAAAGATTTGGTTACATAACCAGTGTCTCCAATTATGTACATTAACAAAGAGGACAGATTATGATTGAACCTATGCAAATTATTATGTAGCCATAAAAATAAGACTATTCAATGAGAGAATAGGCAGTGAGGAAAAACTGAATATTTTGTGAATTATAGATAGCTTAACAGAAAAGAGTAGGGGATTTCTTGTATCTAGACTATAGAACATTAAAAATAAGCAATAATCTAAATAAAACTATGATCATTCTTTATCAGTTCATTCATTTCTGGGTAATTAATCCTCGTTCTGCTCAATTTTGTGTTAGCAATCTCATGAATCCATCAGTGTCATTCGCAGAATTCTGAAATCATGACTCAGTCTAGTGGTATGGTATCAGAGTTATTTAAACAATGTCATTAGAAGCCTGTACCCCCAGAGTACCTGGCATAGTTCTTTCCAGGGGTCTCTGAGCCAGTTCTTTTGGTTGAAGACAAAGCACTCTGGCCTGTAGCTGACTGCAAGTGTTTTCAGGGAAGCATCAGAATAAAAACTATCTGGAGATGACAAAAGATTGAAAACAGCTGTGGTTAATAAAGTGAAATTTCCGATGAAATTTCATTACAAAAATGATGCAACTGAAGGAAATTTATTTGCTTCTGGGACACATAACATTTTTTTAAAGAATAACTGAAATTATGACCAATAACACTATACTGTTGTCTAATATCAGGTAGATCAGTGCTAGGATAGCTCATGGACAATGAGGATATTGACTTATCTTTAGACACTTTATACAGTTTCTGAAATGTTGATATGAATAACATTTTACCCATACAAATTTAACCAATAGAATGTTAGAAAATCCTTTTTAATTTGACATTTCCCATGCAACTCATAACATATCAAATAAACCTCATTATTTTTAGCACCTCTCTTTTTATAAGGTGAAGAAACAAATTTTTGGTGATTTTCCAGGTGCCTTTTGGAAAATCCCAAAGACAGTTTGAGATCAAGAAGATGTCATTTAGGGTTTGATTTTGGGATGGCAAAATACCAAAAAGTTGTCAGGCTTGAACTTCTTGTTAAATAGAAAAATGCATCACTATGAAACAATATTTGGTTCCCTATTCAACCAATGTGTTAATAAAAAGATTTTAAAAGTAAATATAGGAGTTAGCATGATTGTTATAAAACTTAGTTCTTTCAAAAGTGAGACAACTTGTTCCCTAAAACAATGAAGGATGTTAAGGTCAATATAAATATTATTCTGATAAGATACAGAATATTTGCCTTCTAGGCAGAATACTCAGATGGTTCCAAAAAACCTTTTTCAACCTCATCCTAAGAGCAGACCAATAATCCAAGAAAACTTTGTCATTTCAACAGAGAGAAAACCACATTCTAGTTTTGCATGAAGATACTATCTGACAAGAAAACTTAAAAATCTCATATGAGGAGTGGGTGTAGCTCAGTGGTTTGAGTGCCTGCCTCCCATGTACGAGGCCCTGGATTCCATCCCCTGTACCTCCTGAAAAAAAAAATTAAAGTAAGATATTTTTTAAAAAAAAAATCTCATAAACTTATCAAATCTTAGCCAAACTTGACCATGAAGTTTTCCACAAAACTTCTACAGCTTTCTATATCCATTCAGGTTTTTTTCCTACACATTCCTGTTCCTCATTCTGCAACAACCAGTCATTTTATTTTAGGATAAAACTGCTCTCTTTTTCCTTAACAAAAGCACATTCTGCATACCTTACATATTTAAGTTACCATAAAGTTCTTGAAAACTGTCTTCAAGCTGACATCCTACAAAACATAAAACCCTTAAAATAAAGTTTGTCAGAATAATACCTCAATTTGATTAAACATAATTTACATTTTTCATCATCTAGTAAATATAATGCTATCTCATTTAATCAGTAAACCTGTATACATTTAAGAAGAACACACCCAAGTAGAATAAAATTGTATGTTTGTATTTTACTTACATAGATAATTCAAAAAACCTAGTTTTATTTAACTAATAATATTAAACTAGCCCCATTTACCAAATGTTTATCTTGAATGTGTGAACTTGAATGAAGTTTAAATGTTTGGGTTTAGTTCTACAAATACTCTTTTTTCAACAGAAATATTGGAAATTTGGTTTCCTTAATTTTTGGGACTTTACAAGTATTAATTTATATCTAAGTGCTTATTTAGCTTTATGCCAATTTGAATAGAGTTCTTTTATTGAGTTTTCTAAGTTAATTTGGTAATAACATACAGAAGTAGGAAAATATCATATATCAAACATGCAGACATACACAGCAAGCTTACGGCTTATAGTTTCAATTTAAATTTTTTCCAGCCATGAGTCAGACATAAAAACACAGAAACATAAAAACATAGAAATACAAAGCTCACTGGTTTACATAATCTCTTTAGTTTTGCAGTTAAAATAGATATTGCCTTTGGCCTATTTAACTCGGGAGCACTTTTTCTCAAGTACGTCTCTGAAATGAGTAAGTTTGTCTAATTAGAATGTTCCCTATAAAGGCCATTGCAACTCTAGGTGGTCTTTGGTAAGATTTTGCTATTTATTTTAGCTAGGCACAGCTTCCAGCCCCATAATTTTTGAACATGTGATATACCAAGGTGCCAGGGGGTGGAGATTCAAAGTTTTTAGAATTTAGTGTTTCCATCTTCGTCATTTGACTTCTTACTTGTGCAAAGGACAAAGGACAAAGGACAAAGAAACCAGCAAAAATGAAGTTGGATTGCTCCAAAAGGCTAGTGACTCAGCCTCAAAAATTTGAGCCTTCTTATCAACAAAATCTTTTGAACTAAACACTAGTGAGACTGGAGAGCTCGAACATAAAGACAGTGGAACTCGGATCTGAGAGGAACTCACAACCCTTGGAGACAATGAGGAGGACAGAGAACTCAAAGGTTTCAATGGGCACTTTCAGCTGTCTCCCTGATCGGTTCCAGAGCCATAAGCAGTTGCCTTTTGATCTCCACCTCATTGCTAAAAATGTGAAAAGAAAAACTTTTAATGCAATTTAGGATCTCACAGCTTTATTGAGTGATTCATGAATCAGTCAGCGATTCATTCAGAAGGTAGAGGGTAGCTCCAGGAAGGGCATGGAAAGGGAAAGCTCATATAGGGTGAATTCATTCAGAAACAAGTGAGGAAATGTTCTGATTGGTTGACATTAACTTTCCATTTTACATAGAGGAGTCTTACAAAGTGGGGAGCAGATATGCATTGATCAGCATGGTATGCTTGTCCAATCTGATAAACTCTCTCTCCTGGACTAAAACTGATTTTTCAGCAGAAGTGGCTTATCTGCAGCTCCGAAGGGTGCATTCCATTTTCTCAGGAAACCCTTGCAAGTCAATTGTTTTTGTTTTCTCAAAAAACCTTTCTCAGAAAAGGGTTCTTCCCAGCAACACCCATTGCAGGTAGCCATTTTATTTTACTTAACATTGGGCTCCAGCAACCAGGAATAAAAGCTTTCTGCTCTAGAAAACCATAAATGTAGAGAAAAACTCCAGTGGCAGTCAAGATTTGGTTAGGAAATCAGAAATCATGCTAAGCATTTTAACCAGGAATGAATTCAATATAAGGAAATAGTTGCTTATAAAATTGTTGAAAAGACTGGAGGAGCAAAATTAGGAGCAGCTGCTATAAGTTTCAGGTTTGTCACCACAGAGAAATAAGATGCTGGCCCAAAATCAGAACAATGCAAGCACTGCCACCAACTTCTCAGCTATCCACAGCTCCAAAATGGGTACAATGGCAAAAACGTACATCTGGAAGGTCTGCTCAATAACCCACCACTATTGGCAGAGCACAGAAAAGGAAAGAGGTTTGCCCCAGTTTTCCCCTCTTCCACCTTTCCAATCATGTGAGGGCATGTCATTGGCAGAACCCTACCAATTGGTAGCAAGGAAACCTACTTCCCAAGCTTCTGGCTACTACAGTATGGGCAGAGTTTATAAAGCGGGTAAGGGGACAAATGCCAGGAGGTGATTCTGACACTAGAATTACTCCAGCACATAAGGGACCTTCCAAACTCCATCCTCATCACGAGGATACCTGGGGAAGTGCCTCTTTTGTCATTCAGACCACTATGACCACAAACAGCCTTTCAACCACATACAGATCATCTCCCCAGGCCTTCTGTGATTCCAGTTGATGAAGTCATCCATACTGACAAATTACACAGAAAATACTCGAAGACAGTGTTAACAAAGTTACAGAACCCCCACCACTGAGATCTACTAGTCAGGAAGTTTTATGTAAAATGTTAATGGAGATTTTCATTCAACAACAAAAATTTCCCTTAAAGGAACACCAAAAAGAAAATAGAATTCCCTCCTTGTAAGACCAAATTCATTCTCCCCTGAACTCTTAAATGATACTTAGTTTTGTCTTCTAGACAGATGTTCAAATAATTTATATCAAGAAAAATTATGACTTCATAACTTTCCTAAGATAACATTTTAGATAAGTATCACATTTCCTTTCGACCTGAAAAATATTAGTTTGTCCCACTTCCTCTGGCTTTACACTCTGCCCTTGTTTTAATTCTTTTGGTTTCAGTTAAAAATGACCTTCTAATTTGGGGTTTTCCATGCATGATTCTTTTTCTGGAATAAGAGCCAAAGCTTTTCCATTTACACCAAGTTATGAAAGGGTTTCTAATCCTCTAAAGGAATTTTTAAAAAATCATTCTAAATGCCTTGCCTTCAAATCTTTTTTATACATAATACCCTACAGGAAAAAAAGGCATAAAAATGAAGAGATGTCAGTTGTAAAGTGTCATTTCTTAATATTTTATTAATTGCAGCCTTCACATGAATATTTTAAGGACTCTTGAAAGGATGCAATAATACATGTGTCTCTTGGATCTTGAGAGTTCATCTTCTCACTAATGGAATAACGAATCGGTCTCTATATCACAGTAGTGACTCTCCAGTGTATTTTTACCAGGGAGTGTGTTATTCATATGAAATCTCACACAGAGTCCCAAAATAAGTTTCTCCAAGGGAGAGTAGTTGCAATGATTGAGGCAAGAATGGGAGGAGCAGAGCCTGCTGCAGAGAGGAGTACCGGAAACTTAATTTAGAGTGGATTATACTACATGGCTCATACTCATCCTTATTGTCCTCAACATCCAGGTTTAGGATTATAAAGGGGTGATTTGTCCTTTAAGCTGCCTGTAGCCATTCTAGCTAATGGCAGATGACCTTTCCTGAAAGCCATTTAAGGAGCAAAGGGCAGCCTGCACAACCCTGGGAGAACTGGCCATCAGACTCAACAGACAACAGATCTTACCCCTTGGTCACATAAATTCTGAAGGTCCCAAACCACAACTGGTAAGCCCTCCCCTTACTTCTGTACTTCTCAGGCCAATAAGTGGGAAAGGGCAATTAAGGCCTGATGGCTATCTAATGCTGGCTTCCTCAGCCTGCCCTGGGCTGGCTTTTTGGCAGGATTGGCCTTGACTACCAGCTATATTTACTGATACCTAGGAAACAAGGTTCTGAGGCAATCTAGCATACTACGGATGAAAAATAATAGACTTTGGGGAAGTGCCTGTGGCTTAGCGATTGGTTTCCCATCTACCATATAGGAGGTCCAGGGTAAAATTCCCAGGGCTCCTGGTGAAAGGCAAGCTGGCCCATGGGGTGAGCTGGCCTGCGCAGGAGTGCTGGCCCACACAGAGAGCTGGTGCAGCAAGATGATGCAACAAAAAGAGACACAGAAGAGAGACAATAAGAGACACAGCAGACCAGGGAGCTAAGGTGGTGCAAGAGACTGAGCACCTCTCTCCACTCCAGGAGGTCCCGGGATCAGTTCCTGATGCTGCCTAAAGAAAAGACAAGCAGACACAGAAGAACACACAGAGAGCCGACAGCGAGCACAAAACAACAACGGGACGGGGAGTAAATAAATCTTTAAAAAAAGAAAAATAATAGACTTTGTCCTCTACTCATTGCTTATAAACTACTACTTTATATAGTTTAGGTCTTAGTATGTTCTCACTTCATAAAGGAGTGACATATAGCTGTACTGTCTGGATTTGAACCCTGTTTGAACCCTGTTCTGCCACTTACCAGCTGTGTGACCTTAGGTAAGTTAATTAATCTCTCTAAGCCTATTTCTTTACCTGCAAACTAAGATGAAAATAACAGAACATATCTCATATATTTATTGAAGGGCTTAATGAGATAATGTAGGTAAAATATTTAGCATGCAGCCAACCACACAGTAAGCACTTGATAAATAATAGGTATTAATATTTTTATCATATATTATTTGTGTTTCTCATTTTCATTATTTATTCCTTTAAAAGTTATTGGATTAGTGTGCAGGCAGTGTGTACTCACATATTTGCACATATATATATACACATATGCATATATGAGAAATACCGCATATATGCACATATATATAGACACTTAACCATATATGAGAAATAGTGCATAAATCATTCTCTGATAGGAAGAGTAAAGCTGAGAGAAATTAAATAATCAACCTCATGTATATATAATAGTAGAGTAGACTTTTACTAAAATAAAGCCTGTTTTTGAGTCATATACAATTTGCTGGGCTCTGTGAAAAAGGTACTGTGTAAGTTTTATTATCTAACATTCAACATTGTGTTGTCAGCATTATTTGTTTCCAGAAGTCATACGTGGGTTAATCAGGGATTAACCTGTATGTACTAATAATTGGGTATGACATACTAAGGTCTAGACTCTCCTAAAGTAAATTTAAAAAGTTATTACAACCATGAAATAACTTTTATTGCCCTTACACATATAAAACAAGATGCTTAGCTCATTTTATGGGTCCCTTCCACCTCCAGGCCTATAACTTCTTTCAATAGTAATAGTGTTAAATCTTGGTAATATGTTGACTATGAAACTTCAAAATGAACAAAGTGAAAATACTTCATGGAGCTCATTTTCAATTGATAACCGTCTACCCAACTATTTCACAAGACTAGCCCTATCATATTTATTCTTGAGAAGACAAAGACTGTGACCTATTTTTACCTGGAATCTTTCTTTCCTCTGGAGCTATCAAAGAAAATCATAGCATTTCCTAGGGGCAGACATTATTTCTTTCTTTACATACAGCATTGGAGCTAAATGATTTTACTCAAGGTCATAAAAATCAAAGTGTATGGCCAAAAACAGGAACCTCTTTTAATTCCCACATCATAGTTCTGCCCATGAAGTATCTTAGCTGGCTCTTCACAGAGTAACATGGGGTGGAAGTGGAGGGTATGCTGAGTTATCAATGGACAGTCTTTAATCTCTTCAAATCCCAGTTGGGTGGATATGAATATACGACCTTGCCTTTCCAATTCTGTTCTTATGAATAATGCCAAAGCCCTTTTATTGTCTAACTCTATTTAGATGCTGCCTTATGTAGTTAGAACCAAATATTTTTAGACACATTGTGACAGTCTAAAATTCTAATCTAATTATTTGTTAAGCAAAGGTACCTTAATTTGGAGTAAAAATATACCTTCCTCAAGTGACAACTTGGAAAGATGGCAGTCCTGGGGATATCACAGTGAATAAAGGAATAAAATCCCCAACCCTCATGTAGCTAACATTCTAGGGAGGGAAATAGGCAAACAAATTAGTAAGTAAAAGAACATAATATGTTCTCCATGATATAATATGGAGAAAAGAATAAAAGCAGAGAAGTGGGCAGGGGTGATGTGCCCAATGCTGTGCAGAGGCATGGGGATCAGAATTCCATGTGCACGAGGGAGGCTTTGGACTTTGTGTAGGGACAGATAGAAATGGGAGGGGGGAGGAGCACATGATGAGATTTATCTTAGTGGCCTCAAGATGGAATGTGATGTTAAAGCTGTGAGTGTTGAGGGAAAAGGAGAGGTGATGGTCTTGCCAGAAATAGAGTTTTAGGATCCCCTCTCTACTCCTGAAAATGATGGTATGGATGCCAGGGAAAAGATGTCCTCACCTAGAACGTATAGAGCTCTGGAATTCTTCACACGCTCAGTGAATAAATGAGCCGCATTATAATTCTTCTGTAACTCATATAGTGGGACTACTCAACAAATTTGCAAATACTTCAAGGTTTTTAGGGGTTTTGTGCCCCTGACTTTTTTTCCTTTTGTCCCTTCTCTCATCCCCTGCCATTAGCACCTAGAAGAGTGATTTACAAATAATACCAGTACAGTTTAATGTGCTGAAAGAGTCAGAAAGGAGAGAAGGGAAGGAGGGAAAGAGGGATGAAGGGTGGGAGGGAAGGTTGAATCTGAGTTGCTAATCTGGGTAACAAAAATGATATCTCCTGAAATACCTGCATCAACTGTGACGGTAGCTCCCACCTCTACCCCCTTGCTTTGGCGGCCAAGGACTATCTTAAGAGGCAGGTGATGAAAAGTATTTATTTCCATATGGAGATGAAGAAAGCTAAGTTTATGAGTTGGTGTGGCTTACATTACACTGAACAAAAACAAAGAGGAAATCAACAGTTAATCAACCTGAGATAGTTGATTCATTGGAATTGTTGTTTGCCAAAGTGCATGACAGCTTTCCTGAGTTGCACTATAGTTTTCTTAAGTGTTCCAACTCCCATATTGAAATCTATCATTCTTAGAGATTTCATCATCATCCTGCAGAAAAATGATGGTTTCCTTCTTAACTGGTACAACAATTTAAGTGGAAAGCCAGGTCAATAAGGAATAAAACAGCATAATGTGTGGCATATAACTGATAAGAACAACAGAAAAACCCTTTTTTAGAATAAAAATTAAACTCATGAAATCAATGTCATATCCACTTCTGCAGTCCCATTTGCCTAGGCACTCAGAGATGTGTTGAGAAATTGTTCATCCATAACTTTGAAATAGTTAAGATTGAACATAATCTCAAAGGTAGTTAACCTAAATTCATAGCATCCTTGGTCAGGAGATCTCCAAGATAATACTTTCAGAATCAGGCCTAGATGTTCATAATCACACTATCTTATGGAGTTTGAGTTTCAAGATCAATATGAAAGCATAGAAAAGACAACAGATGCAGGCTTCCTGAGTGGTCCCTAAAACTGGTCCACATTCTCCAGGTTTGTCTGACCACAGAGAACCTAAATGGTGAGAGGATCTTCTTGGGCTTGGTGAACAAAATAAGCCTATTATGAAAAACATCTGTGTACTGGAACCTTTCCACTGTCTTTTCCAAATCCAGTGCCTACCCTTCACCCTGCACTGAGCTACATAGGCTGACCCATATGGCTCCATCCACAGGCTCCTTGGCTTCCAGTTGGGTTTAGTCAATAAGGATCATCCATAGATGAAAGAAAAGAGGGAGGGAGATATGCTTGGGTACCTGCTAGGTGGTCCTTTTCAAGCATCTCTCTCCCTTCAACTTCAGGAAATTCTTCCCTCCTCTTACCCCTTGAGATAAATATCTTCCCCTCTGCAGCTGACTAGCACTAGGGTACCATACAATCTCTAGAGGTTTTCCTCTTCCTTGTCCATACCTTTGTAAACAGTGCCTTTAATACTGTTAAATTTAATATTTAACAGTATCATCTGTTCTCTGACCCTGGCTGATTTTGGTACCTTTTTTTAAAGAACAATTTGGACATATGAACTTTTCCATTGTAAATATGCTCCCTTTAGTAGGATAGAGTCATATGAATTATTTGCATGTCCATACATACCTGACCTAAACTAACAAGATTCTTCAGGGTCTGATTATTGGGGGAAAAGCCTTTTTACCATTAAGTATAACCCTAGAACACAGTTTAGTAGTATTTCTGTGTAATGGAAGCAATAATCTTAATTGGTACCTAACTAAGTGTTCTTCAGAGGCCAAATGAGGGAAGCAGATGTGGCTCAAGTGACTGGGCTCTGTCTACCATATAGGAGGTCCAGGGTTCGATTCCCAGGGCCTCCTGGTGAAAGGCAAGCTGGCCCACGTGGAGAGCTGGCCATAGCGGAGAGCTGGCCCATGCGGTGTGCTGGCCCGCACTGAGAGCTGGCACAGCAAGATGATGCAACAAAAAGAGAAACAGAAAAGAGACAATAAAAGATGCAGCAGACCAGAAAGCTGAGGTGGCTCAAGAGATTGAGTACCTCTCCACTCCGGGAGGTCCCAGGATCGGTTCCTGGTGCTGCCTAAAGAGAAGACAAGCAGACACAGAAGAACACACAGAGAGCAGACAGCGAGCCCAAAACAATGGGGGTGGGGGGAGGGGGGGGAGTAAATAAATAAATCTTTAAAATAAAAAAGAAGCAAAGCTGATATTACTAACTGATCTATATCAGTTAGAAATTTACATTTTAAAAATTGTTTTCTTTACTTGTTTGATTTCTTATAAACTCTTTTTTAAAAGTAGTTCACCTGAATTGTTTTACCACAGTAATAATGGGTTTGCCCTGATTCATTTATGTCTTCTTGCTTGGGTTTCCTTGTAAATGGTGGCAAAATGTGTGAGATGTTTTGTGGGGCTTAGCCCTGAAGCTATGACTTGGGTTTTCTTCTTTATAAGACTGTTTTCCCTGTGCCAAATTCAGTGACTCAAATAGGAAGCAAATTTAGAAGCTTGGCTTCTTTAGCATCATGTTCAGGTCAAACACGGTAAATTATAGAGACCATGCATGAATGAGTGAGCCCACAATCACTTACCCTATGGTAATAATAGTAAAACTAGTAGTAATTACCATTTAGTTAGTGTCTTATCTGTGCCAGGTTTTGTGCATCTAAATTAATCCCCACAATGACCGTGTAAACCACTGCAGTAGACACTGTGATTGACTTCTCAAAATGCTTTCCATTCTCAGATGATGAGTCAAAGAGAGCAATGTATTGACCTGGTATGCCTGAGATAGGATGGTGTTTTAGTTTACCAAAGAGCTGCCGATGCAAAGTACCAGAAATGGTTGGCTTTTATAAAGGGTATTTATTTGGGGTAAAAGCTTATAGCTCCAAGGCCATGAAAAGTCCAACACAAGGCACCATAAAAGGTACTTTCTCCCCAAAATCAGCAGCCACGTTTTTAAGCAAGATGGCGGGTGATCTCTGCCTGGTCTCTGCCTTCCCCTCTGGGCTTCCTCTCTCAGGCTCAGCCGCTCCACTTTCTTCCTGATTTCAGCTGCAAGCTGGCATAGGACTTGTCTCTTTCTGGGCCTCCTCTATCAGTCTTGGCTGTTCCACCCTCTTCCCAAGTTCAGCTGTGAGCTATCATGCACACAGCAGAGCTGATCTCCTCTTGAACTGATCCGTGGATCCAGCCTCTTGGGGATTCATGCTTAAGCAATTCTATCTCTTATATGGCAGGATCAAACATGGCAGTTCCTTTTTTCCTCTTCTGTCTTCGTGAGTCCATTTACATTAAATCCAGCAAGGGGGCAGGGACTCAGCCTGAGTCATGCCTCACTGACTTAGCCCAATAAAGAGCCCTACAGCAATCTTAATAGGTAATCTAATCAAAGTCCCCTCAACTGAATTTAATGCAATCAAAGGGTATCACACCCAGAGGAATAGATTAGTTTACAATCATATATTTCTTTTTGGTGGGTTCATAAAATAATTTCAAACTTCCACAGGCTGAGAGTTCACACATGACCTATGTTGAACCAATCAATGAAGCAAAGGACCTATATTCCATAGTAGAAGATTGGGAGTTTCTTTCTGTCTTCACCTAGACAGGGCAAGGGAGTGTGCATCCCTATTGCCACTGGCAACCATTGCAAGATGATTTTTACAACAGAAAACAACTGAGGATGACATCTACACCTGACAGAAGAAGATATGGAACCATCTCAGGTCATCAAGGACATCTTTGAGCCATTATACTGCACTTGGAATACACCCTGCTTCTGGACTCCCAATTAATTATATGAGAGAATAAATTTCCTTATTGCTTAAGCCCATTTGAAACTCACTTTTCTGATACTGGAGTTCTGAGGTTGGGTTTTCTAATACAGAAAGCATTTTTACCATGCAGGTGAGTATAACTAACTCTGTTTTACAAAAAAGGAAAGTGATGCTCAAAGGTCTTAAGTCTCTTCCTCAATATGACACTGCTAATAAATTGCACTTACAGGATTCAACCCAGGTCTGTAAGGACTCCAGGTCCCCTGCTCTTGTCTCTAATCACATTTCCTCTCCAAATTAAGTACAAAATCCCCAAAGTTTCATAGATGTAAGTGAAATATTTAATGGCTTCTTTTCCAAGTAAAAAGATCACTTAGAAAAGTGGAAGAGTTTTGCAGCCCCATAACTGCTTCTTTATTAAAAAAAAAAAAAATGATAAGAGTTAGCAAAAATCTGTGACAAACATTAATGGTATGATATATATCAGCCATGCCTTTAAAATCTAAAAATACATCAAACTATGAAATGCTCTTGACGTCAATGGGAGATGCAATAGTTAGTTGAGATCATTTTATAACCTTCCTTCAACTGTCTCACAGATAAACCTGTGCTGTGGCCTTTCATATCAGGGCCATAAAAATACCCTTCTGGACTTCACAGGTAGTCTTCCATTAATTACAGAATAAACTATGAGTCACGGGTCCAGCCAAGGACAATATACATAATCTCTTGCTCAGAACATAAAATAAATGATGTCAAAAACCTAGATCAAAGCTTCACTCTTTTTAATCCATTTTAGCTGTGTTTTTATGAAATTTAAATTTGAACCTGAGCTACAGAAAAATATCTTTAAGCCAAGAGTTAATGTAATTTGGTAAAAATTCAATGAAATCAGTACAATTGTTTGAATAGCTAATTAGTTGCATCAAGTTTCTCTTTATCTTAGACTCTTAAAAATAGTCTGAAATCACTTTTCACAGCTTGACATCATTAATCACCTTTTCATCTGGGATTTAACAACAGCAACCACAAAAGGAGGAAATGTATTTCCCCTTCTTTTTTCTCAGTAAGCGTTCACCTACATTTTTGCCTCTCTAATTACAAATACATGCAAAAAATGATTAATAAAAAATGAGGAAAAGCAAGATCCCAACTTTTATACTTTACTGGCTTATTAAAATCTTAAACTTAGATTAAATCTAGAAAACTCATATTAACATAACCTCTGGCATATCTGATGCAGCTAATAGATCTGAGGTGTCACAAGGTCTTCCCCACCTGAAGTCATGCCTAAAGGTTAAATACAGCTAAATATTTATGAACAGAATTATGGTTCTATAACTCACCAGCTTTGGAACAGAGTCATAATTCTTGGTATTCAACCACTACAGATAAGAAAAAAGAAATACTATTATTTTGCTGTGGAACATTGAGTAAGAAAGAAAGAGAAGTGTTATCCTACCTGGCATCACTCTATTGTAATGTATCTAGTTTATGTTCATGTAAAATGAGATTTTTTTAAAAATGCTTTTTAGATTGCAAAATAAATTGTCCAGACTGGTGGTGCCTTGGGTGTTCTACCTGGAGACTAGTAGTAGTATGGAGGAAAAAATACACGCACATTAAAGTGGATTTATAAGATTTAAAATTTTCTAACCCAATATATTGGGAGCAATCAATTGGTTAATACAAGTCAAATGAATTTCAGCTATATCAATGGCCAGTACTGATAATACAAGGAAATTATTCTCAGGTCTAGATAGACAAAATTTATTAGATCCTTTCTAATTTCCATTGTTTTGCATAGACATGGCCTTCAAATTGCAGAGCAGTTGACCTGTATTCCCCAAACCAAAGTAAGCTCTGTCTGAGAAAATTCTCTTTTAAAGATTGTTTCTGAGATCACATGCCTCAGTTTGTTTATGCACGCACTTGAAAATAACATGGAGAATTACACTGCTAATAGCTGGGTAGACACCATGCCTTTTCTCTTCTGTTCCTATCCTTTGCCTATTTTTCAATTAGATAGTTTTACTTTCTCATGTCAATTCATAGTGTCTGTTATATGTGTTTTGCTTATGTTTGCAGTCTATCATTTGTCTTTTGACTTTGTTTATGGTATCATTTGTACAACCAAAACTAAAAATCAATGCAAATTTCAAATATAGTCAAAACTGCCCGTCTTTATTTACTTTCATACTTAAGAATGTATTCCTTTACCCACGGTTTGACAGTTTGAATTTTGTAAAGCCAAGGAAAAGATTATATTCTTAAACTTATCTATTCCCATGGGTGTGGTACTCTGCCTTATATTCAGTTAAGGGACCTGTAGCAGTTTGGTGTTGTTTATGAATTCCAAAAATAGATATTGGATTATGTTTGTAAACTGGTCTGTTCCTCTGGGCATATTAGATTATATTGGATTCAGAGGTTTCACTTTTACTGATTAAATTAAAATTGGGTTTTTTGATTGGGCCACATCAGTAGAATGTTGAGTCCCCACCCCCTTGGACTCACAGAAACTACACGGCAAAAGAGTTAGTTGGAGTTTTAATACTGGAGCCCTGGGAAATAAATACACAGAAAAGCAGATACATGAGGAAAGAGAGAAGTCTCCATTAGACATGGCAGAGGCCCCGGGAGGAGCCACTAGCTGTTTGCATGGTAGTTTACACCTGGCCTTGTGGAGAGAGCAGAGGAGTTGAGCCTGGAGAGAAATGAGCCTCGGGAGAGAGATGAGACTTATCCCAGGCTACAACTGATATTGGAAGAAGCTGGGACCATGGAACCTTGAGAGGAAGAGAAAGGCTGGACCCTTGCAGATACCAGAAACCATATAACTCTAACACGTGGTAACAGACTTTGGTGAGGGTAGTAACTTATGCTTTATGGCCTGGTAAATGTAAGCTTCTACCCCAAATAAATACCCTTTATAAAAGCCAACAGATTTCTGGTACTTTACATGAGCACTCTTTTGGCTGACTAAAACAAGGCCTTTGATTAGATTACTTGATTAACTTTTGATGGGACTACATCGGCAAGGCATGTCTCAGGCTGAGTCTCTGCCCTCTTGCTGGGTTTTATATAACCCAGAGAGAGAAAGAAGACACACAGAAAAGGGAGATCAGGCATTTTGACCTAGCCATATGAGAAAGAAGACTCAAAGATCGATAACAGCCAAAGATGAAGCAAGAAACCCCTAAGAGACTGGGACCACAGAGAAACTCAAGGCTGAAAAGATGGTGAGCCCAGAGGGGAAGGCAGGGACATCAGCCTCTGCTGATGATCAGCCACCATCTTGCTTCACCATGTGGCAGGAACACCAGGATTACCAGTAATTGACTTTGGTGAAAAAGTATCTCTGATGATGCCTTGATTTGGACATTTCATGGGCTCAGAACTGTAAGCTTCTACCCCAAATAAAATTCCCATTGTAAAAGCCAACCCATTTCTAGTATTTGCACTGGCAGCCTTGTGGCAAACTAAGACACGTAGTAAACAAGCATAACTTCTCTTTGAATATTTTTGCATGTATTTAGATCTTTAATCCATCTGGAACTTATCTTTTATGCATGGAGTGAAGTAAAGAAATCCTAAAAGAAACATGAAAAGATACTCAATCTCACTAACCTCTGAAAAGAAAATCAAAGCCATGTGACATACCATTTTGTTCAAACCAGTTTGGCAAAAATTATAAAGAGTAGTAACATCCCTTTCTGGTTAGCATGCATATAAACAGGCATTCCCATCTACTGTTGTTAAGTTTATGATTTGCCGCAGTGTTTTTGAAATGTAATCTGACAATACATTTACTTTTGGAAATCTAACACATAGAAATTTTTTAAAAATCAGTATATAAGGGTTTATTCACCAACTCCTTTCTCCCGTTGAGTATGAACCACACACTTCAAGGCTGAGCCATCAGAAAAGCTCTGGCCAAAAGAAGCAAAAAGATTCAAGGCACATGCTTCAGACAAGGTGCTGTCAGCTCAAGCTGATTCTGTGCTCACCTGGAACTGTCCACTGCAATTGTGGCTGAAATTTGAGGCAGACCTGGGGATGTGTCATGAGACACCTGATATAATGTTCATCAATGGGTGAATAGTTGACTGAGTAATGATAAACTAATTCTATGGAAAATGTTACAGCTATTTAAAAATGAGTGATATACACATGTATTGACCTAGAAAGACATGTCAATAATATATTAGTAGGTAAAAAAAAAGTAAATTTTGAAAAAATTCATATTTTGTGATCTCATATTTATAATTAAAGCATACTATATATGTAAATATATATTTCATATTATTGCATGAATATAGAGAAAGTTCTAGAAGGATATACACACCAAACTGTTAACAACTGTTAAACACCTCTTTATACAACTCTGCTTTAACTTGTTGCTCCAAAATGCATTACTTCTGTAAAAATAAAAAGATCTTTCATTGAGAGTATTAAAAGACAACTAATTCATCCTTAGCTTGAGTTTCATTCCCTCTTGAGAGATTCCTTTGGAAGGAAATTCATTAAACTGCTGGACTAACAATTCTTAATTGTTAGTATAAATCATTCTATTTGTAAGCCAAAAAAAATGCCTTTCTTTTACTTATTCTATTTCTACTCTTTAGATTGGCACTGTTTAGTATAGTGATATAGTATCCCAACAAAAGATATGATTTTAATCTTAATCTGCATTCCTGGGGAGTGTGAATGCATTTGTAAATAAGACTCTTTGAAGATATATTATCAGTTAAAGTGTGGACTCATCTGTAAATAGGATCTTCTAAGGTCCTGTTTAGATGTGGCCAAATGAATCAGGGTGGGTCCTAATCCATGCAGCTGGAGGCCTTGTACAAAAAGGAAATTCTGGCTCAGTCAGTCAGAGAAGCCAGAAGACATAGAAGCCAAAAGTCAGAAAAAGCCACAGGAAGCAGCCAGAAGCCAGAAGTCAGTGGAAACTGGAAGAACAGATACAAGGAGAGAAATTGCTACCTGATAAGAGACAGAGATATAAGTCAAGGGACACCAAGGATCAAGGAAAACCAGAACACAACAGGCTTCAGGGAGAAGGTATGGACTTGCCGATACCTTGATTTGGGTCTTCTGGCCTCTAAAACCATGAGCCAGTAAATTCCTTTTGTTTAGGCCAACCTATTATGTGGCCTTTGTCATAGCAGCCCTGGCAAACTAAGACAGGCAGCCACCAGACACATGCCCTATTAGGCACTTGAAATGTGGCTAGTCCAAATTGAGATGGGCTGTTAGCATAAAATACAAAGCAGGTTTTGAAGACTTAATACAAAAAAAGAAAGTAAATATCTCATTAATAATTTTATATTAATTACACATTGAAATGATAATGTTTTAATTTATTGAGTTAAATAAAATATGCTAAAATTAGTTTCTCCTATTTCCTTTCACTTTTTCAATGTGGCTGCTAGAAAGCTTAAAATGACATGTGGCTTATATTATAGTTCTACTGGACAGTGCTGCTCTAGAAGAACATTATTTTTTTCTTCATGTCAGTTTTTCAGATAGTTGAAACAGCCATCACAACTTGATTTATTCTTTACTTATCACAGTAAGCCCTGCAGTATTTTCAACCATTTCTCAGCTTTATTTTTTTTTTTTTTTTTTTATGGGTAAAAATCAAAATTCTCACAATACATACAAACATTTGCAAAATGATATATAAATATATATGCATATATGTGTATTTGCTTACAAAAATGTTACTTATATATATATATGTATTCAGCTTTATCTTTGTTTCATACCCCAAGGAGTACTTGACACAAAATAAGCCCTCAATAAAAATGTGCTGTAGGGAAACAGATGTGGCTCAAGCACTTGGGCTCCCATCTACCAGGGTTTGATTCCCAGGGCCTCCTGTGGAAAGGCAAGATGGCCCACACGGAGTGCTGGCCAGAACAGAATGCTGGCCCATGCAGGAGTGCTGGCCCATGCAAAAGTGTGGCCCTCATGGAGTGCTGGCCCACACGGAGAGCTGGTAAGATGACACAACAAAAGGAGACACAGAGGAGAGACAATAAGAGATGCAGCAGACCCAGGAGCTGAAGTGGTACAAGAGATTGAGCGCCTCTCTCCCACTCCGGAAGGTCCCCGGATGGGTTCTTGGTGCCGCCTAAAGAGAAGACAAGCAGACACAAATGAAGACACAGAGAGCAGACAGTGAGCGCAAAACAACAAGGGGATGGGGCGTGGGGAGACATAAATAAATAAGTTAATCGTTTTTTTTTTAATGTGCCATAGTTGTGTTGAATAGTGTTTTGGAAGCTAGGAGGAGGTGTTTTCAAAGAAAAAACTGTGATCAGAAGGAGACGCTACAGAGAGGGTTTGGTGATTAAGAGGTCATGAGTGTTCTTGGAAGCAGTATGTTCTCCATGATTTGAAGGATAGAAGTCAGGCTGCACAAGGTTAAGAAGAAAGTAGGTGATGATTTAGGGAGGCCATAAATATAGATTCCTTTGTTGGCAGAGAAATTATACAGAGAGTAGTTTAGGGAGTTCAGAGATAGTTTAAAACAAAATAAAGACATAAGTATACTTTTTGTAAAGAGAGGTACAATTCATGAGCCTCGCTCCATCATTACAACACCCCATCTCTCCTTTTTTCCCTTTTAATTAGCCCAATGTACAATAGCTTGCCTGGAGATGGAGAATTCCAAGTAATTTCATGCTAAGGCCACCTTGCATAGCTGTTCAGGTCATGCATTGCCCAACCTAGGGGAACCATGCATGTTGGCTGCCCTGATCCATGCTGGTCAGGTGTCAGGAATCAGCAGAGATCAAGAAAAAAGTTAAGATTCAGGACTACAGTAAAATGATGCCTGTTGTCCACAATAATTGGTAGTTAAAATCTAAAAGTATAATGATTTCTTTTGGTGAGTGGAGAGGGTCATGAATTAAATGTGAAAGCATTTGGTATTTCCTGCTGATGCCAAAAAGTTCATTACATAAGAATTCTTCTTATGAGAAGACTTGCTTTTGTTGGGAAAATGCTTTGATGAAGCTATGTGTGGCATGAGCTAAGCCTCAAAGGCCTTGGCATTGGATGGGGACAAAACTTTGTAGGAAGACAGAAGTTGCTCCATATAACTAATAGACAAGAATGCAGAGCTCCAGAGTAAATACAGTAAGTAGGAGTGGAAAGTAAAAAGAGGAGGAGAGAGAACAAATTAGATGATGGGCTACCATGTATGATGTGACCCTTCCCCGTTACCCTTGAAATCTTCAGTAAAGTCTACAAAAAAATTATGTAATTCTGGTTCATTACATTTCTTGTAGAGTCTGGTGAACTGGCTGCATTTCAAAACCAAGATAGATTTATAAAATGACTATTTCTAAGATAAACCAGTTATTTTAGAAACAAAATAGAAATATTTACTAAATATAATGTCAAATTAATGGAAACACGATTACTTGGATGGCATGCTATTATTTTACCTAAATTTGTCAGAAAATTGAAGAAAAGTAAATATTTGGTGCCTGAATTGCCTAGTTTTTCTGCCATAACCCAATTGCAGTACACTGTTCCCGTTTCTTCGGGGTTTTGTATATGTGTATATGTATGTTTTAAAACTGACCCCCGCCCCCAACACTGCCTATAAAACTGCACAGCACTCGCTGAATAAAGGTCTTACCTTCCAGCAAAAAAATAAATAAATAAATAAATAAATAAAACTGACCCAAGTACAAAATTTTAGAGCTTTTTATTTTTCAATGTTGTTTATATTCAAAATGCCCAATTCATTTACCTTTTCCTGTTCTGTCAAAACTTCACGTAGCAACTATCTCCAGTTGCCAAGCTTAGATACTTCCTCAGGCAGAAAGTTTAAAGTCCAATCCATTCTATCAAAGCAGTTGGTAGGCAAACTTGTAAAATAAGTTGATGTTGGGAATCTCCAGCTCACCTTTCTTCAGCAATCTTTTTTAGGGTTTCTGTTCAAGTCCTTTCCCAATGATCTGTTACACCTTAATTCTAAAAATTAGAGAATAAACTTGTCTTATCAAACCAATTCACAATAAGAGATTTTACTAGAAATAACTGAATTCCAAAGGAGATTACTGGGAGTGAGCAATGTTGAGCACAAAGGAATGAACCATAAATTATAGCATATCCAGTAACAGGAGCAGGCCAATGTGAAAAATATATTTTGATAAAAATGACACAGTTGACTGCCAGCTCTCTTTATGCCTTAGTCTGATCTTGGTCCTTTGGGCATGCTTTGTGTACTCTTCAGAGATAATGGGGAAGAAAATATTCAATTATTCAGAATTCTCTAGAACAAAAGGGCTTTCTCATCCCCCTCCCATTATGAGTAACAGAGGAATAATCTAGCCAATAGAGTTTTGGGCTTTCTTGGGTTTCATTAATGGAGAGCAGCCTCCTGTGTAAATCATTAATAAGATCTTAGTTTGGTTCCATATTGCCCTACAAGTAGGCAAAGCACCACAGTATCACAGAATATCAAAGTCCTTTACAGCTAAAAATCTCAATGAAGTTTGCTAATCAGGTAATCTCAAACATTATTTAGTAAAACTATCCAACCAATGTAGGAATGAATTCCTGCTATAACAAAGAAAAGTCCCCACTTGACAACAAATGCCATGAAAATAAAGGCCAGAATTTAAGGTAAAATAAATGCAGTTGTACTGTAGCCTATTCAAAGAAACAGAAGATGATTAGACTAAGAAATAGACTTAGATGACATAGGAGATCTCTTCAAATATCTAAGAGCTGTCTTTATGTGTGAACCAGAAAGCAGAATAAGATCAATGAGTTGAAGTTATGAGGAAACCTATAAAGAATGGCCTTCTAATAATTAAAGTTGACCAGTGGATGCACTGCCTTATAGTCTATTATTCTAGTCCACTTGTTGGTTCTATATGGATACAACATCAATTTTTTTCTCATTTAACTTTAGGTTGTACATAGATAATTCCAAAATATGAATGAAAAGTTCAAATTCCAATCAAGTAACATAATCCATAGCAGTATTAATTGAAGATTTTTGCTTTTCATCCAATTGTTTTAGTGTCATGTACTCTCAGACTTAATTTTCTTTTTTTTTTTTTATTCTTTTTTTAGAGAGAAACTAATTTACTGTCTGCCAGAGAATTCACAGTCAATTTGGAAACAATAACTGAAATTCAGCAAAGCTCTATGAGGCATATATTGCCTGTAAAGAAGCACATTGTAGAGTATAGCTGTAGATTGGTTACATTGACAATAACAGTTAAAAGATTTCCAGTCACTTACGTCAGATAAGTCATTAAAAACAGTAGATCTTGCAAGACCAGGAGCTCCCAAGAACTTGAGTTATGGTGAAATGGTGAAGTGTTCCATGTCTTCTGATATGCTGCAGCTCCTTGCAGTCAAGTATAGAATGATAAGATGGTGCTATCAATCAAATTAATGAAATGAGAAGTAGTACAAATAAAAATAAATTAACACTTTTAAAGAAATATGGTGAGTCCACTGCAAGTTTATAAAGCAATTTTTAATGATTTTCAAATGGATGTACAGCAAATTTCATATGAAACAATCTGTTGAAAAAAGAATTCTACAAAACAAAAGAGAATTCAAATTTCTCTTCAAAAATGTAACATTCTAAAATATTATACTTATTATATTATAAGCAAAAGTAATATATAAAATTTTTTAAATATTTATTGGAAAAAATCCAAGCACTGATTTTTCAGTAAAAAATATTGTAATATTTTAAATGTTGTAAAATATGTATTGATTAAATAGACACAACAAAAGAGGTAAATTAGTGAATATTTTATTTCAAATATATTTGTTGATCTCATCCATATATTAATTATAATATTAATTTTCTTTATATATATTCCTCATTTTATTTAATTTTCTACATCATGAAAAACCAGAGTAATTATTTTTAAAATGTCAGGATTATTAAGAATTTAAGAGTCAGCTAGTGCAATTACCCATCAAATCTTCCTCAGCATTTCTGTTGATTGGACATTCCCAGTGAAGGGTAACTCACTGGTTCCCAAGGCAGCCCATGCCATCTCCAAACTACCATGGCAGTTAGAAAGTTCAGATGTCCATGTCCTAATCCCCAAACTTATAATAAGGAACTTTGCAGATATGATGAAGTTAAAGATTTTGAAATAGGGAAGTTATCCTGGATTATCCAGATGGGCCCAATATAACCATAAAGGTCCTTATAAAAAGAAGACAACTTGGTTAGAGTCAGAGAAAGAGAGAGATTGGAAAGATGCTACACTGCTGGCTCTAAGTGCTAAGCACTATGCCCAGATCAATAAGCTTGGAACAGAGGACAACTCTATTTCCTTTCACACTGAATTTTCGCCTGTCACCCAGAGTAAAAAACAGCCCATAAGTACCATCTGACAGTCCAGAGCTGCCAATATCCACCAAAGGAATAAAATCAATGAGGAAATGGCTACCTTCAAGTCTTTTCCCATGAAGTCTGCCTACTATGGGACAAAGAGAAATCATAGCTCATCCTATCTAAATTCCTTCTTTTGTTGTCCCCATTCCTTCACCCTAAGGCTCTTATAGCTGAAATTCTTTTGACCAGAAACAAACAAACAAAAAAATCTTTTCTAAGATTAAAGATATAGCTGAAAATGCCAATACCCTTAGATTAAAAGGCACATTTACTTTAAATCTCACAAAAAAAATGTGACTGGAGAGTCCTTCTTGGGTGGGTTCATTTTATTTGTGCTTTTTTTTTTTTTTTTTAGTTCAAAAGAAGCAAGAAAAATGCTGGAAAGGAGGATGCTGGGAGCACTGGAAGTGTGCTTCTTTTCAGACTTCAGCCACTTCATTTTCCTTGAGGCCCAGGGCAGTAAGAGGGAATTTGTGCTCATGCAGGTAAGGAAGAGTTTAACAAATCACCCACAGAGTTCCTAAGACTCAGGAAGCAGAAAAGCCAAAGAGTGCAAATATTTTTATAGATAACACTCCTGCTTCATTCTTTTTTAGCACATTGTGATTAAATGACTTTTATTGAGAGATGGTAAGGAGTTGGTTAAATTAAAAAAAAAAAAAAAAAAAAAAATGTTTTAAATGCAAATGTGTTTATAAAGATAAACAACTCACCTGCCCACATATTCTGAAAAAAAATACTGATTATGAGATTTGAGAGAACATTTTGAACTAGAACATGTGGTTTTTCTCTGCTAAAGAAAGTTTTGCAGAGCGCTTACAGCCTTGAAAAGCAAGTTTATGAGAAAAAGGCCCCCACTGGAATAAGTTCCCTCTGGGAACTTGCCTGAAATTCTGAAATGTCCATCAAAAATCACTCCTTGGAATTAAGAGATGGAAAGCATTGTCAACATGCATGTATGTTATGAGGGAGACTTGCAGTCCTAGTCTCTCTCTGGCACTTACAAACTGAATGGCCTTTGGCTAGCTTACTTGTACTCTTGAGTTTCAGTCTCTCCATTTGTAAACAAGGATAATAATATTTGTCTCCTAAGATTGTTACAGGGATTAAATAAGATAATGTATGAAAAGCAAAATACCAGACACTCAATAACTTATAGCTATTATTATTATTAATATTAATATTACTTATTAAACCAGCCATTACCTTCATTCCTCTAGGAACATGACAATTTGATATTGGGTCTGGGTAAGAAACAACTTAGCCAAAAGGATTTGTGAAGGCCAGTTCTGGTGAAGTCCTCTCTGAAGGGCTCCAAGCAGCCTGTGGCCAGCACGAGGGTGCCTGTGAAGAATTAAACGGGTACTGAAGAAACACTATAGCATTGCCCAAAGCTGTCCCTGCTGTAGGTCATTTGTTTAAATGTTCAAATAAATGTGTCAGAAATGTGCCAAATACAGTCCTTAAAATATTTTTAATAGGCTGGAGCCTAAATATAAATCATGAAAAGATTGGGGAAAATCCAATCAATTTTTGGGTTCAAATCTCCATTTAATTTTCTGACCATGGGCATGTGAAGAATTTTCATTCAAAGTGAGTTTGAATGCTGAGAACAATATCTATTTTCAGTCTCAGAGGACTGACTACCAGGGGTCTTCCTGCTATTTCTTACAGAGAATAGATAATACTGCCAAAACAGACAGGTTTCCCAGGCAGCCCAATTCACCAGAAGGTTCAAGGGACTAGCCCTTCTATGGCACCATAGTTCATGGGATGAAGCAGACAAGTTAACAAACCTGACCACTCACAAGCCTGGTGCTTCCAGAACAACAAAAAAAGGGGTGAGGGGCACCAGTGTAGAAATTGAGGAACTTGATTCAATGGTTTTAAGGCAGGGTAGGGGGCTGGGATTACAAGATTTTGAAAACTTCCAATAAGCGTCTCTAATTTCAATTTTTAATGAGCAGACAAAACAAATCTGGGGGCATGAATTTCCAGAAAACTCAGAGTCACCCTTATGGCCTCTTTCTCCTCAACCAGTCAGTAATTATATCTATCCAACTTTCTTTCAAGAAAGCTCTTTCATCTGCCCCTTTCTTTCCATGACCACTGCCCACATTTAGGCCACCACCCCCTCATGTCTGAACTTTACACAATTGTTTCATAATGTTCTTCTTCTTGTTCCAGTCTCCCTCCTCCTCTCCAGAGGGAAACTCTTCTAAAAATCCCCCTAGATGCATATGAAACATAGCAGGATTCTCAAATAGAGCATAAGAAGTATTCACCTTAGAATGTCTGGAAGACTGTTGAGGAAGCCCAAAAATCCATGGGAGAAGGGAAGTTGATTTGCATGTGAGACTGGAAATAACTATCCTCAGAGAAGAGAGGTATTCATATAAAAGCTTCAGTGTTAGAAAGGAGGGGAGATTTTCAGCATGATACCAGTTAGTCAAACTTTCTTCTGGCCCAGACCCCATCCACTCATGTTTGAGTCCCCAAGAAGAAAGGGTTGAAAATGCAAACAAAAAGAATTCAGCTTAAAATGAAGACAAAGAAGATTCTCACCATATAAGGGAAGAAAACGAAGTGACTTTTGGTGCATTATGGAAGCAACTTTGGTGACTTCAGCCCAGTGAATGGCATTGGCACTGCACGTTTTCTACGATATCAATGATGGGAGATGGCAGCTGGCAGCAGTAGGAGGGATTTCTCAACATCTTCCCTAAGTCACCTGGGGGTTCCTGGCACCTTTGCAGCTGCTTCACTCCTGGTAGCAAATAGCCGCTCACAGCCAAAGCAGAGAAGAACAACATAAACTGTGTGTGAGCTGAGAGCACACAGTGTGATCACTGTGTGTGAGACTGTGATCATAAGCACATGTGACAGTACTGAGGACTCCACAAATTTTGGAGGATTTCTTTAAACAGAATTTGTAAGGCCCCACCTAACATGGTTGTTTGAGTTTGCTAAAGGCTACCAAGGGAATATACCAAAAATAGATTGGCTTTTACAGTGTGGGTTGATTGGCTTGCAAGCTTATATTTCCAAAGCTGAGAAAAATGTCCAAATCAAGGCATCATCAGATGACACTCTCTCTGCAAAGACTGGCTATGGGCTACCCTGGACTCCTCTGTCACAATCTGCTGGGCTCTGCCTTCTCCTCCAGTTCCAGCTTCTGTGGGTTCCTCTCTGAGCTCCTGTGGCCTTTTCTCTCTGTGTGTCTCTCCATATTAAACTCAATTATAAAGGACTCCAGTAAGAGGATTAAGACCCACCCTGGATCTAATCAAAGGCCCTTAACTGAAGTAATATAATCAAAAAGTCCCACCTACAATAGGTTCAAACCTACAGGAAAGGATTAGCTCTAAGGACATGATCTTTTCTGGGATACAAACTACCACAATGGGGAGGAATCTTTGCTGTTGTTCTGGCTTTCTTTTTATTCGAGGCTGAGATTGCCTGGGGATATATGGTATTATTAATAAAACAATTCACCAGGAAAGAGAAATTAATATTTTTCAAATAGCTATTATATGTTAGGTACTATGGTAAGTACGTTCACATATCTCATTTAAATTTTACTACTCCACAAAATTAGGGGCTTGTATCCCCCTTTTAACTAGAGGTGAAGAACCCTAGGCTCAGTTTGTTTAAGCTACCTGCCAGGGTCACACAGCTGGCCAGAATAGCCCTCAGTTCACCAGAATTCAGGCCCTGTGCTTTTGCCATTATACTTGCACTTAAGTAGCAAAAACATCTTCCACAATAACTGCTATCAGTTGAATAACATCAAAATATGATTGATTCACTATCATTCCACATTTAGTATTGTGTCCTGCATATGCTCTATTAACATGACAAGTCATACCTAAATATAAACAAATGAAATTTAGAGACCCATTATATTATTTTCATAAAAACATTTTATCTGCAGGAAGGAAAACAGAACAAAAGAGAAGAGTTGGCAGGTCCCAGTGACAGCTGTGACTCTTCTTATCTACACCATCAGTGAAATTCGAGAAAGGATGCATTACAGTGAATGAGAATGAAATGAACTTGGCCTTGTGCCTAAACAAGCTTCTTGACACAGTTCCGCATCTAGGATTTCTGTGTCCATTGGAAACACAACCTGTTCAATTGCATTAAGCATTCTTTGACTTTGGGGAAAATAAATCCTGTTTAAGACAAACATGTACTTCAGTAATCCCAGGATCCACCTGTAAGCTCTATGTTATAGTGATTGCAATAACACTTCTGAAGTTAACAAAACTTTGTTTTTTTATGCAATGTGTGTTTAGAAAGTTAGCCAAGTGTGTGTGTTAGTAATAGAAGTAAAGTAAGGGTGATGAGTCGAAGGAAGAGGTGGTGGTCCCTTAGATGTCTCACAAACATCTCAAAATTGCCTTAGTCAAAGCTAAACTCTTCACCTTGTTCCCCTAGTCTGACTTCTCCTGGGTGTCCTGTCCGAGTAAATGGCTCCAACATCTACCCACTTGTTTAAGCCTGAAACTGAACATCAAAAGTGGCTTGTCTCTCCTTTTCTACTCACATCCAGTCGATCATTGAGTCCTTTTGTTTCCTACCTTCTAAATATTTCTCAATCTCTCCCTTTTACTTCAACACCACTTAAATTGCTTGAGTTAAAGTCATCACTATTTCTTCCCTGATATTCAGAAAAAAATTCCAACTGGTTTTTTTCAATCCTGTGTTTGCCCTCTGTAAAACATTTTCCAAGGGACATCAAAGCTAGTCTCATTTTTTTTCTCCCACTATGACATTAATTTTCCCTATATTCTGTCATGTTTTATTTTTTTACAGTCTGAGTACAAATTTGACAATGCCCTCTATGGCATAAGTCCCATCAGAGTCACCATATGCTCTTTTGGATAAGTCCAAAAACCTTAATATGGTTTCAACTACTTTGTGGTTTGACTTCAACCAAATTCTTCAGACTCACATCCCACTATTTCCTAGCTTACACTCTAAGACACAGCCATACAGAACTCTCCCTTCAGACTTCTGTACATGCTATTTCCTCGAAATGGAACTTTTTTCCCCCTGCCCATTTGCCTTCATCCTTTAGCTCTCAACAACCCTCAGAATTAATTCCTCCAGGATGCTCTCCAAACAAACAAAAATCAGATTAGGTTTCTCTCCTAAGAGTAGCCATACATCACTATATTTACTCCATTACAGCACTTACACTATAGGTGATAACTGGTTTGATTGACTGTTACCACCTCTGGACTCCATAAAGTGTGGGATCATGCTTTCCTTACTGGCCAGCACAGTGCCTGGCACACAGCAGGAAATCAGTGTATTTTATTGAATGCAGCATGTGTACAGCCAACGAACGGAGGGAAGAAGAAAGGATGGAAGGAAGGAGGAGGTTAAGAAGGAAATCAGGAGGAAATGAAGCTCTTCCAAATGCTTTTATAGAGCCTATGCTAAAAAGGTGTCTAAGGAAGGAAAGTTCAGGCCTTTTTGTTATTAAACTCACCTTTAACAGGTATAATTTTTTTAGGAGGTACTGGGGATTGAACCCAGGACATGGGAAGCAGGCGCTCAACCACTGAGCTACATCCACTTCCCATTGAAAATAGGCTTTTTCATTTGTTTGTTTTGTTTGTTTTTAGGAGATACCAAAGATCAAACCCAGAACCCCGTACATGGGAAGCAGGCGCTCAATCACTTGAGCTATATCTGCTCCCCGAAATAATTTTGATGGCACTTGAAAGAGTCACATTAACATACTTGCTTCCTACAAAATGTTGTCTGCAAGGACATAATGGGGACATAAAGACCCTGGTATTTTTTATATGTTTCATTACAAGGCCAATCAGAAATTTTGATAAACTGGGTTTTACTCATCTGAATGCTAAAGAAGAACTACTTTTAAGGATATTTTTGCTCATTGAATAACAGCCACTTAAATATTTATGTCAGTAGCTATTTGTTCACTAGGATAGATTTTGTCAAATAAGTAGAAAAAAATTACTATCAACATTACATTCCAGCAACAATTTTCAACAATAATAGAGCAATAAATTTGCCAAAGGTAGTTGGATTTTGCATAAATGCTAATGGAATAGAGTAGTTATGCTGACAGTCAAAGAAAAAAGTTTAGCATTCAAAATTCAAAGTTAGCAAAACTCAGAGAGGTGGATTAGGTTCTAGAATAATCCAAAATGTTAAATCAGGATCCAGGTGAATTGAAATATCATATCAACTCCTCTTTTCTTCCCTCTTAGACTCCCCTGTAGTTGACAAGTTACTCAATATGACTCCTAAGCATATGACACAAGCCTTTGTCAGAATTCCCTTATCAAAAGGACCGGCCCATAGGAAAAACCCTAATCTTCTCTTGCAAAGTCAGATCTCAGGAAAGGGTCAAAAGTTTAAAAGTTTGATTAACATTAAGATATAATAAAATACTAATAAATTTAATATATTTTTTAAAATACCCAAACTTAGGACAAAGAAATGAAAGAATCCTTTTTGTAATTTAAAGCCAAAGAGGTGGTACTTTGGAAGACTGGATTTCCACTTTTCCTACATGTAGGTTAAAAGTTACTTGTGTTCAAGAGGATTTGTTCCACATGCTTCAGTTCTATGACCTGTACAAATGATTATTTGAGTTCAGAAGAGAGGAACATCAGGCTCAACTCCTCTGACAGGGAATGAAGTTCAGCTTACATAGTAGCTTTTTACTAATACAAAAACTATAAAATTGTGGTCTGTGAGACATATAATAAAGTAAAACAAGAAAAGGGTGAGGAATTCTATTAATGCTACTTCCACAGAAAAAAAAAGACAGTGTTACAAACCAAAAAGAGGAGAGCAGAATTTAAATAATTCTAATCAGCCAACAAAGAAATTAGCTGCAATCTGTACAGAGGCGCCCAATTCCACTTTCAAGTCAAGTGATTTTAAAAAGGTTGAAGAGATGACCAGATATCATACGTCTCCTAATTGGATATTCCACTACCTATAAATTAGTCTTATCTTCTACTTCCTACTTTCCCTCCTCTAAAATAAAATCACACTTGAATCTGCCTCTGCATTAAAAAACTGATTTACAGGAAAAACGGAGACTGAAGCAACATATAAAATGACACCATGGAGATGAATTCAGCAGAATTAAGATTGGCAATCTCGGGAAACGAATGTGGCTCAAGAGGCTCGGCGTCCGTCTACCATATGGAGAGACGGGGGTTCGATCCCCGGTACCTCCCGGTAAAAAAAAAAAAAAAAAAAAAAGATTGGCAATCTCTACAGAACAATTTTTTCAAAAAATAAATGTCAAGGAAAAAAAAATAAGAGATGAAGGGGGAAACCAATAGGTTAAAAGAGAAATAAGAAAAATATCAAAATATCACAGAAACCTTATTTGGATACAGATTTTTTAAAACTATAAAAGATATTTATAAGACATTTAGAAATTTGAACACTTTCTAAATATTTAATGATATCAAGAAATTATTAATTTAAGTCATGACTCAAGCAGGTTGAAAGATGGCAGGATATCATGGATTTGCTTCTAAATAATAAACCACAGGTGGAGGGAACAGATGGGAGTTTAGATTAAAGAAGATTCATCATGAACTAATAATTGTCAAATCTAGTTGATGGCTGTATGTGGGACTCTTATGCTATTCTGACTTCTTTTGTATATGTTGAACATTTTCCAGTAAAATGAAGTTAAAATATTGAAAGAGTTTACAATGAAAATTTAGAAGGGAAAAAAGAAAAAGAAACTTGAAATGATGCAGGCACACATGATGTACTTGATTACAAAACCAAATCCTGGCTCAGGGTTGGGGGCCTGTTGATATAGCAGAGAATATCTGACTCAGTTCAGCCTGTCCACCTGTGATTTGGATAGAATCATTCTGTAACCAAGTCTTGAATTTGTATTGCAGTCTGAAACGTTATACTCAGTAATCTCAGCCCACACTATATGGTAGGATTTCAGTTTTAAATGTGTAATTGATATTTGATTTGAGATTTTACTTTAAAAAGTATAAAACCTTTTGATTTGTTTATAAATGGCACTCGAATGTTGACAACCTGATTTACCAGGTTATAAGTGTTCTATTAGATATATAGGAGATGATTAAGGGCTTAGAAGGATGGTACCATAGAAAGCATTTGAAGTATTTGGAAAAAGGCTACTAATGTTGTGCAAGCATTTTTAAATCAGTTTCTTTTTTTTCCCCCACACTAATTATAGAATTTATTTTACTCTTAGACTAAGGTATTTAGATTATGGAGAGAAAATTTGCAATGTTAAACCAATATTAAGCAGTACTATAAGAAAAGCCATGTATAAGGGTATAAGCTGCTATTTTTCTAATTTTGTACCTATGTATTAGTAGTTCTTAATGGAGGATGGGTGATTTTGCTTCTCAAGAGATATTTGACAATATCTGGAGATATTTTAGGTAGTCACAACTTGTATGCGTTTTTAAAAACTGTTTACAGGAACTCAATTCACTTTTTTTTAATGGAGTTAAATGCTTGAGGAATTTAATCTGTAATCAAAGAACAAATGAAAATAATTGACTTTTTATAGACATATTTTTCAGTTTTAAGGTCAAAGCTTAAGAAAAACAATTTTTTTTTAATTTAGAACTTTAATAAATTGAATACTAATTTAAGGCCCAGATAATCACAAATAGCCCTTGCCAAACACAAAAGCCATTCTCAGAAATTGAAAAACTTCAGTGACACTTGGGATCATGACTTTGAATTAAAACTGACATTCTTTAAAATATTCCTTGTTAGCAAAGAGAGAGCAGAAATGTAAATATAGACCTCATTTCTTTGTGAGGTTGGATCTCTATAAGAATATGACAAGTAGAAAGAAAATAAGAAATATACTTCATCAGTTTCCTCATACAAATAATGAGAAATAAATAATTAGATTAAGCTATTTTTAATTTTCAGGAGTAAATTAACGTATTTGGAGAAACAAGTGGATCTGTTTTCAATATTCAAGAAGAGATCCATTAGTGGATTGTGAAATCAATTTAGTGAGACTATCTCATATAACAAGGATGAGAACTGTTTCATGAAACTTTTGTTTCAGTTGGGTGTACTAAGTAGCTATATATGTATCTTATTGTGAATGGTGTTCAAAAGGGTTTGAAAGCCACTGCTATCGATCTCTAGGCCTATTTTTAAAATCCTTTCATAGCATTTTATGTAAAATTGTATTTTCAAATTATAAATGCAAAACACATTTTTAAAATTATGCCATTATGGAAATGTATAGTGGATATTGTTTAAATCACTATAATCCCATCATCCATTTTGCTGTGTAAAAAAAGGGAAGATATTTGAATTCACCAGAATTTCTCTTATACAATTTTATATTGGAGAATGAAATACTTTATGATATTAAGATAGATGGTAAAACCCTGAAAGGTTCTGAAATTAGCAGACTTATTCTGTGTGAGGCAAGGAAAAGAAATTTTCTGTTGCCCAAAGTAATGACAGACTTTAAAGAATGGGATGAGTGGAGCCTGTCACATGGTGACAGGTTGTGTGTGCTACCCTGAAGCCTTCTCCCCATGACACCTAGGGTCACTCTAATAAAATTATCAAACTCATGAAATATCTGGGTACAAGGGAGTTTTTTCAGGAACTGGGGAGAATTTTAATTTCATGATATTGAACATGAGTGAGATAGTGCAGAAGAAAGTAGGAATGTGAAGGCAGGGAAGAGGATAAGGAAATAACCCCCAAGAAATAGCAGAAATTTTTAGAAAGGTTCTGATTCTCTCAAGGCCTAGAAATTGAATTTCAGGTTAGGTTTAATCATTCCATTGACGAGTCAGAGAGCTGTAGTGTCAAAGCCTTTCAAATCAAGTGTGTGGGTTTGTGTATATATAAAATTTGTATGCTTATGCATCTACTTTTTACCAAAGTGAAATGATTCTACATATATTGCTTTGATATCTGACTGCTCACATCATTTTATCATGTCAGAAAACATGGATGTCTGTATGAATAAATAAATTGCAGTATGGTCATACAATGGAATATTATCCAACCTACATATAAACCTGAATGAATTTTTAAAACAGGGATGAATCTCAAAAGAATCCATTACAGTACGATTCCTTTTTCAAAGTTCAAAAGCTATAAAAACGAAGCAATATATCTATCAATTTATATCTTTGAAATTTTTTATAATTTTCTTACTGATTCATAAAATATTTTTGTGTACTAGCGATATTAACTGACAGTCCTTTAGTTTGGCAGTCTGCTATGACAAATACCACACATGGTATTTGACTCATGGTTTTGGGTCTAGGAAAAGTCCAAACTAGAGGTATCAGTAAAATGATGCTTTCTACACAAAGTCTTCAGCATTCTGGTATTGGGTGCTGACAATCCCTGTGTTTCCTTGGCTCCATACCCTGCCTCAGGTCACATGGGATGTCCTCTCCTTTCTCTTCTGGGTTCTATTGACTTCCAGCTTCTGGCTCCTCTCCATGGCTTCCTCTTCATAAAGTCTCCAGTAATCCAGATTAAGGCCCAGGATGGCTCGGTTGCACCATACCTTAACTAAAAACACATCTTTAACAGGCCCTATTTACAAAGGGTGCACACCCACAGGAATGAGGATTAAAACTAAGAACATTTTTTTTCTGGGATACATAACTCATTCTACCACAGATTCACAGTTTTTCACCTAAATTTAAATATTGTTTACAGCAGGAATTGGGGAGGATTGCCTCATAGAGGTTTTTGTTTGTTTGTTTATGTAGCCTGACCTATGAAAATAAAAATATTGGCTAAGTACTTTTTTCTTTCAAATAGAGCAAATTTATCTTTTGTTATGAAAATGATATATTCATTGTTTTAAAAAATTCAAACAGTAGAGGAACATTTGAAGAAAAAAGTAAAATTAACCACAAATCCTACCATCCATTGTGGTCCTAATTTTAAATATTACCAAATAAAAAATTCTTTACATGTTTATTGGGCCCCTTGGAGAAAAAAAGTATTTTTAATCAATTTTACTGATATTCATAAAACAAACAATCCATCCAAAGTATACAATCAATGGTATTTGGTATAATTACAGAGTTGTGCATTCATCACTCCAATCAATACTAGTGTATTTTCATTACTCAAATAATAATAATAAACAAAAAACAGACAAACAAAAAAACTCTACCTCTTAATAATCACCTCTCAATCTATCCTTCCTCTGCCATATATAGCTGCTATTCTGTTTCCATCTCTCTAATTTATTTGTATTTATATTTTGTATAGATGGAGTCAAACAATACATATTACCTTTTGTCTAGTTTCTTTCTCTTAGTATATTTTTCTTTTCTCCCTTAATGGAAAATTATTAATATTTTTCTACTGTACATTACTGTCCATAGTTTGCTTTGGTTGTATTTTGCCTGATATTAACATCTTGTAACATTAACATATATTTGTTCTGTCTCAAAGAAAAAGTAATATATATGCAATATTACCCCTACTCATGTTTCACATGAGGTTTCGCTACATTATACAGTTCCATGTTACACTTTTTAGCTTTTCTTCTAGTAATACACAGGACTTCAGAATTTCCCTTTCAACAGCTATCATACCCATATATTAGTACTGCTAGTTACAAACACCATGATGTGCCTTCAACATTTCTATACATTTTCAAAGATTTACAAACAACATTTTTACCAGTTCTGCACAAATTTACCCTCAACTTTCCATTCTCTAACCTCATTCTATTTTCTGGTCACCAATATTCTAGTTTTTAACTCTATGAGTTTACACAATATATTTAGTTCATAATAGTGCAATTATACAGTGTCTGTCCTTTTGTGTCTGGCTTGTTTCACTCAACATAATGTCCTCCAGGTTCATCCATGTTGTCATATGCTTCACAATTTCATTTTTTCTTACCACTGCATAATATTCCATTGAGGGTATATACCATAATTTGTTTATCCATTCATCAGTTCATGGACACCTGGGTTGTTTCCAAAATCTTTTGGCAATTGTGAATAACGCCACTATGAACATCACAGGTGTCTGTTCATGTCACTACTCTCAGTTCTTCTGGGTATATATACCCAGTATTGGTATTGCAGGGTCACATGGAAAATTTATATTCAACTTCTTTAGGAACTGCCAAACAGTCCTCCACAGTGGCTGTACCACTCTACATTCCCACCAAAAGTGAATAAATGTTTCTATCTCTTCACAACCTCTCCAACACTTGTAGTTCTCTTTTTAATAGTGACCATTCTAATAGGTGTGAAATGATATTTCATTGTAGCTTTGATTTGCATTTCCTTAATCACTAGTGATGTTGAACATTTTTCATGTGTTTTTTCACCATTAGTATTTCTTCTTTGGACACATGTTTATTGAAGTCTTTTGCCCATTTTTAAAATATACTAATGATTTACCTATAGAGTCTTCTTTAAAATTTTTTTAAAGATACTTAGATTATACAAATGCTACATAAAAATTATAGGGGATTTCCATATGCCCCACTCTCCACACCTCCCACCTTTTCCCACATTAACAACATTCTTCATTAGTGAGGTATATTCATTGCAATTGATGAACACAATTTGGAACATTGCCACTAAGCGTGGATTAAAGTTTACATTGCAGTTTACACTCTCTCCCACCAAATTCTATAGGTTATGGCAAGATTTTTAATGGCCTGTATCTGTCATTGCAATGTCATTCATGGCAATACTCAAGTCCAAAAACGCCCCCATACTACACTTGTTTTTCCCTCTCCCTGCCCTCAGAACTTCCAGTCTTTGCCCATTTTTAAATCAGGTCATTAGCATTTTTACTGTTGAGTTATAGAATCTCTTTATATATCATGGATATTAAACCCTTACTGGATATGTGATTTCCAAATGTACTGACTCCCATTGAGTCAGCTGCCTTTTCACCCTTTTGACAAAGTCCTTTGAGGTATTTAATTTTGAGGAGGTCCCATTTATCTATTTTTCTTTTGTTGCTTGAGCTTTGGGTGTAAGGTTTAAAGAGACCCCTACCTATCACAAGATTTTAAAAATGTTTCCCTGCATTATGTTGTAGTTTTATGTAGTTTTTATGGCACTGGCTTTTATATTTAGGTCATTAATTCATTTTGAGATGATTCTTGTATAGAGAGTCAGACAGGGGTAATCTTTCATTCTTTTGGTTATGGATATCCAGTTCTCCCAGTACCATTTTGTCCCAGTAATGTGGACTTGGTAGGTTTGTCAAAAACTAGTTGGACATAGAGGTGAGGGTCTATGTCTGGACTTTCAGTTCTATTCCATTGATGAATGTGAATAATTTTTTCCAATACCATGCTGTTTTGAACACTGTAGCTTTGTAGTATATTTCAAGGTCAGATGATGAGAGTCTTCCTACTTCACTCTTCCTTTTTAGGATGTTTTTGATTGTTCAGTTCACCTTTACTTTCTGAATAAATTTGGTAATTGCCTTTTCTATTTCTGTAAAGTAGGTTCTTAGAATTTTGATGGTATTGAATTTTGATTTATTGAATCTATAAATCAGTTTGAGTAGGATTGACATCATCACAATATTTAGTCTTCCAATCCATGAACACAGAATGCCTTCCCATTTATTTATCTCTTCTTTGATTTCTTTTAGCAGTGTTTTGTAGATTTATGGATACAGGTCATTTAGATCTTTGGTTAAATTGATTTGTAGGTATCTGAGGCTTTTTGTTGCTATTGTAAATGGAATATTTTTCCTGATTTCCTCCTCAGATTGTTCAATACTAGTGTATATAAAGATTAGTGAATTTTGTGTGTTTATCTTGTATCTTACCACATGAGTTTTGCTGAACTCATTTATTAGTGCAAGTACCTTTTTTGTAGATATTTTTGGGAATTTTCTAAATATAGGATCATGTGACCTGTGAATATTGAAAGTTTTACTTTCTCTTTTTCTATTTGGATATCTTTTTTTTCCCCTTGTCTAATTTCTCTAGCTAGAACTTCTAGCACACTGTTGAATAGCTGTGGTGGCAGTGGGCATCCTTGTCTTGTTCTCAATTATATCAGTCAGCCCAAAGGGGTGCCAATGCAAAATACCAGAAATCTGTTGGCTTTTATAAAGGGTATTTATTTGGTATAAAAGCTTACAGTTACAAAGCCCTAAAGAGTTCAACTAAAGGTTAGTTCCTCACCAAAGTCTGTTGCCACATGTTGAAGCAAGATGGTGGGTGATATCTGCAAGGGTTCAGGGTTTTTCTTTCCTTTTAAGGTTCCATGGGCCCAGCTTCTTCTGATCTCAGCTGTAGGCTGGCATAGGGCCTGTCTCTCTTCCTGGGGCTCGTTTCTTTCCAGGCTCAGCTGCTCTGTTCTCTTCAGAAGGTCAACTGTAAACTATCAGGTGAATGGCTCTTCTCTCTCTGGGGCTCCAGCATCAAAATTAATTTCTTCCCTCTGCTGTGTCTCTTTCTGTGTTCTCCTATGTATCTACTTCTCTGTTCTCCTCGAGTGAGCGTCTGTTTATATAGACCACCAAAGGGCGGGAACTCAACCCTGTATGCCCTAATGACATGGTCAAATCAAAGCCCTAATCTTAAGGTAATCAAGTAAATGTAAAAGCTTTGGATTTAATACAATCAAAGGGTATCACACCCAGAGGAACAGACCAGTTTACAAACATAATCAATATCTCTTTTTGGAATTCACAAATAATATCAAACTGCCACACTCCAACCTCTGAATTCCAAAAAAGAAATTACAATATACAAAAAAAAGAAAAAAATATCCTTAAATCTGTAACAATGTTATGTACAAAATCACATCACAATCAGTTTAAAGAATAACAGTTTGTCTTGGGACAAATTTCCCTCTGTCTGTAGACCTGTGATATTTATCTGCTTCCTATATATAAAAAGAACAGACATAGGATAAACATTTGCATTACCATAAGAAGAATTTGGGATGGAAACATGAGTCACTGGTCCCCAACAATTCCAAAAACCTGTGAGGCATAATTCATTAGATTCAAAGTCTGACAGTCATTCTTAAGATGATGGTTTTCTCCCATCCTTGAGGCCTCATGGGGGCCCACCCTTTCCACAGGCTTGCCCAATGGCCATTTTCTTGGCTCCACCCTCATCAAGCATCTGGGTGGCAACTGAGTGCCAGACCTCACCCTCCGAGAATGTTGGGGTAAAGGCCACACTTTGCCCAATCTCTGGGGTAGAGTCTAAACCCCTTAGTACAGTGAGATAGAGGCAACACTCACCCTAATCTCTGGGTAAAGGTCCAACCCTCTCAGAGCAATGAGTTGGTGACCTGACCTTCCCTATTCTATGGGGGACAGGCCCACTACTCTCAGACATATGGGGTGTTGACCTCACTCTCCCTAATTCTTGGGGAATTTGCTGAAGCCTCTCTGTAGCCTGGGGCAACAAAACTCTCCATGAACAGTGGGCTGGAACATCCACCCCCTTCAACTGCCAGGGCAAACTCACCCTCTCTGTTCATATGGATGGGGTTCCTCTTGGCCCAAGGAGATGTCTTAATTTCAGACTTAAGCTTCCATGGTTTATCTCTTAAAGCCATTTTCCTTTCATCTCTCCCCTCCATGCCTCTTTTAATCCAGACTGACAGTGGTTTTGTTCATACAGATCTCTCACAAAACTTGTTGGCTTAGCATGCAGGAAACAGGGGTCCAAGCCATGAGACAGTAAAGACTTTCCACAAATCTTTCCTAGATAACTGCATTTTCAATCCTCACTTACAAGTTCCATGTTTAGTTAATTCCTCATCTGGAGCACTATCATCTGGGGGCTTGATCTGCAGAGGCTTATAATTTCTGGAATCAGTTTCTGGTTTCTTTGTGTCCAGTAATTCAGTTAACAGTTTATCTCTTTCCTCTAACATTTTGCTATAAGCACAAGGAGAAGCCAGGCTGCATTTTCCACATTTAGTTTGGAAATCTCCTTGGCTAAATGTCCAAGTTCATAATTTTCAAATTCTGCCTTCCATACAACATCAGGAGTCAATCTTGCTAAGTTCTCCACAACTTTAAAACACGGATCACCTTCTCTCCAGTTTGCAATTATAGTTTCATCATTTCCTTCTAAGTCTTCATCAAAAGTCTCTTTAACATCCATATTCCTACCAACAGTCTCTTCAAAGTAATCTAGGCATTTTCCATCAAACAGTTCACAAATCCTCCAAAAAATACCTCCTACCCTTTTATAAAACCATTCCAGCATTTTGGTAATTGCAAAAGCACAACCCCACTTCTCAGTACCAAATTTTGTATTAGTCAGCCAAAAGGGGTGCTAATGCAAAGTACCAGAAATCAGTTTGCTTTTATAAAAGGTATTTATTTAGAGTAAAGCTCACAATTACAAGGCCCTGAAGAGTCCAACTCAAGGTTACTTCCTCACCAAAGTCTGTTGCCACATGTTGAAGTAAGATGGCTGGCGATATCTGTGAAGGTTCAGACTTCCTCTTTCCTCTTAAGGCTCCAGAGGCCCAGCTTCTTCCAAACTCAGCTATAGGCAGCATAGGGTTCATCTATGATACCACCAGTATTAGAGGGAAAGCTTTCAGCCTTTCTTCATTGGGTACAATGTTGGCTGTGTGCTTTCATATATGCCTTTTATCATACTGAGGAACTTTCCTTCTACTCCTATCTTTTGAAGTTTTTTTATGAAGAAAGGATGCTGGATTTTGTCAAATGCCTTTTCTGTGTTGATGGAGATGATCCTATGGTTTTTTCCTTTCAATTTGTTAATATGGTATATGTGATAGTTTGAGGTTATTTTATGAATCCCACAAAGGAAAGATTATGTTTGTAAACTAATCTATTCTTCTGGGTGCGATACCCTTGGATTACATTGGATTCAGTTAGGAGCCTCTGATTAAGTTTACTTGATAAAATCAATTTAGGGCTTCTGATTGGGCTATATCAGTAAGGCATAACTCAGGATGAGTCCCCGCCCCCTTGGTGGGATGATATAAATGGACAATCACTCAAGAAAACACACAAGAAGAGAAAAGGCTCTGTCATTTTTTATCCTGGGGCATGGGGAGAGATAAGCCAATTGCCTGATAGCTTACAGGTGAAATTAGGAAGAGAGCTGAGACTGATATAGAAAGCCTAGAAAGAAATGAGCTCTATGCCAGGAGAGAGAGGAAGCAGCTGAGAGAGAGGAAGCCCAGAGGGGAAAGATCAGCAACCATCTTGCTTCAACACGTGACAACTGACTTTGGTGAGAAAGCAACCTTGGTTTGGACTCTTTAGGGCCTTGTAACTGTAAACTTTAATCCCAAATAAATACCCTTTATAAAAGCCAACAGATTTCTGGTACCTTGCATCAGCACTGTATTAGTCTTTTATGTTAATTGATTTTGTGTTGAACCACCCTTGTACACAAGAAATAAATCCCACTTGATGGTGGTGTATAGTTCTTTTAATATCCTGCTGGATTCTATTTGCAAGTACTTTGTTGAGAATTTTTGCATGTATGTTCATTAGAGAGATTGGTCTGTAATTTTCTTTTCTTGTTGTGTCTTTATCTGGCTTTGGTATTAGGGTGATGTTGGCTTCATAAAATGTGTTAGGTAATTTTCTCTCCTCTTCAATTTTTTGGAAGATTTTAAAGAGGATTGGTGTTAATTCTTCTCAAAATTCTTGGTAGAATTTACCTGTGACTCTATGTAACCCTGGACTTTTCTTTGTTGGGAGATTTTTGATGACTGATTCTACCTCTTTAAATGTGATTGGTTTGTGGAGTTCTTGTATTTCTTGTAGATCAATGTAAGTTGTTTGTGCATTTCTAGGAATGTGTCCATTTCATTCAGGTTGTCTGATTTGTTGGCATACAGTTTCCCATAATATCCTCTTATGATACTTCTTATTTCTGTGGGATCAGACATAATATCCTCCCTTTCATTTCTGATTTTAATTTATTTGCATAGTCTCTCTTTTTTCTTTGTTAGCCTAGCTAAGGGTTTGTAAATTTTATTGATCTTCTCAAAGAACCAGCTTTTGGTTTGAGTGATTTTTTTCTATTGTTTTTTGTTATCACTTTCATTTATTTCTGCTCTAATGTTTATTACTTCTTTCCTTCTGCTTGCATTGGGATTGGTTTGCTGTTCTTTTTTAGTTCCTCCAAATGTTCAGTTAGGTCTTTGATTTTAGCTCTTTCTTCTTTTTTAATATAGGCATTGTGATGGTTAGGCTAATGTGTCAACTCGGCCAAGTAGTTGTGTCCAGGTGTTTGTTCCAGCAAGCACTGGGCTAATTGTAATACAAGAGCATTTATGGACTTCAATTACCAGTGAGTTTACTGCGTGGATGGCTGATTACATCTGCATCAATCAGGGAGATTACATTATCAATGGGTGGTGCTTTTACCCAATCAGTTGAATGACTTAAAAATGGAAGTGATTTCAACATTCAGAGAGAATTTCCCAGCTCGTCGTTGGACAGGCAACTTCTCCCAGAGACTCATCAAAGACCTTTCATGAGGCTTTCATCAGAGTCACTGGTTTGCAGCCTGCCTGCGGAACCTGGACTTGTGCATCCCCACGGTCGCATGAGAGACTCTTTTAAAATTTCATATTATTGATAGATATCTCCTGCTGATTCTGTTTCCTGAGAGAACCCTGACTAATACAGCTGGTACCAGGAGTGGGGTGGTTCTTGAGGAACAGAGTCTTAGACATGGGATGTCTGAGGTGGTTCTGGGAGTTTTGTAATTGGCTCTCCACTCCAATTGGACTCAGGGGTACTAATGACTCCCTTTCCAATAATGAAGAGGTTGCTAACAGTCCATGGCGTGAGCTGGCAATAGAGATATGCAAAATAGCATCATTGGATTCCCCTACTTCCACGCTTATAAGAACCAAGGATCTGGGTGAGAGAGTTTTCAACACTTTAACAGAATTTTGTGGAGTAAAAAAATATAATGATGTTGGCTGGCTCCTCCTAGATACTCTGGATACAGTTACAAAAGAAAGGGATGAGCTAAAGTCTTCAATTTTGAAACTTAAATGCCGCATGAATGATATGAAAGTTTCTACGTGTGCCTTGAAAGAAAATCTTGTCTCCTGTAGCCACAGACTTGAGATATCTGAGAATCAAACACAGTCTCTCATTGTACGAGTAGCAGAATTACAGAGGAAACTAAAATCTCAACCTCGCAAGGTTTCTACAATTAAAGTGAGGGCATTGATTGGAAAGGAGTGGAACCCCGAGGATTGGGACGGAGACATATGGGATGATGATAATATTGGTGGGGACATTGGAACCCTAAATTCTGCTGAGACTTTACCAGATAAACCTGTGATGGCCTGCCCTGTGGAGACCACACCTTCTCAACCTTGTATCATTCAGCTTCCAGCCTGCCCCAGGGAGTCTGGACTTCCTTCCAGCCCTGAGGTGGGTACAAGCCAAATGGAAGCCTGTACTGCCCAGCCTCTGGCCTGCCCCAGGGAGTCTGGACCTCCTCCCAGCCCCGAGGCAGGTACCAACCAATCTCCAGGATGCATGGTCCAACTTCCAGTCTGCCCTGAGGAATCTGTCTTCCAACCCCTGCCTGAAGAGAATAATCCTGTCTCACCAGAAGAAAATGCAAAGGAATGCCCTCAGGTCAGTAGCCTGCAAGACATCTCTAATCCTTCTCCTTACCCAGACCCCCCACCCCTCTTGTCTTCGAGACCCATTACTAGATTAAAATCACAACAAGCCCCCAAAGGTGAAATACAAAGTGTGATCCATGAGGAAGTACATTATACTCTGAAAGAACTGCATGAGTTTTCCAACTTATATAGACAGAAATCAGGGACATATGTGTGGGAATGGATACTAAGGGTATGGGATAATGGTGGAAGGAATATAAAGTTGGATCAGGCTGAATTTATTGATATGGGCCCACTAAGCAGAAATTCTTGATTCAACGCTGTAGCTCGAGGGGTTAGAAAGGGCTCTAACAGTTTGTTTGGGTGGCTGATTGAAGCATGGACCAAACGATGGCCTAGCATGTCTGATGTTGAGATGCCTGATTTGCCATGGTATACAGTAGATGAGGGGATTCAAAGGCTTAGAGAGATTGGAATGCTAGAATGGATTTACCACTTAAGACCTGCCCACCCACCCCAGGAATGTCCAGAGGACACACCTTTAACCAGGACTGTGAGGAATAAATTTGTAAGACTAACTCCATCTTCTCTGAAGAGCTCTGTGGTTGCTCTTCTCTGCAGTCCAGATATTACTGTGGGGGGGGGGGCTGTAATGGAATTGGAATCCTTAAATATTATGGGGATGATCGGATCAAGGCCCGGTAAAAGTCAAGTATCGGCAGTTAATCGCCAAAGCCAAGATAGGCGTGGCTACCGCAATGAAAGATGGATTCGAAACAGCACACAGAATAGTCTGAGTCACATGGAGTTATGGCTTTGGTTAATAGATCATGAGGTACCCAGAAGTGAAATACATGGGCAGTCTACTAGATTTCTTCTGGATCTGTATAAGCAGAAGAGTTCTAGGTCAAGTGAACAAAATCCTAACTCTAATTACAGACGCAGAGAATCACGGCCCTTTAAACAGTTCCCAGACTTGAGACAGTTTAAAGACCCAGAGCCCCTTGAATGAGGGGAAGGCCGGGTCCCCTTGGGGAAGGATCCTGTTAAACTGCCAAAAATTTATACAGTTAATCTTCCTCCCACCTTTCCCCAGGGAGACCTACAGCCTTTTGCCAGAGTAACAGTGCATTGGGGAAAAGGAAATGATCAGACATTTTGGGGATTATTAGACACTGGCTCAGAAGTCACATTAATTCCAGGAGACCCAAAACGTCACTGTGGTCCACCAGTCAGAGTAGGGGCTTATGGAGGTCAGGTGATTGATGGAGTTTTAGCTCAGGTCCGTCTCACAGTGGGCCCAGTGGGTCCCCGGACCCATTCTGTGGTTATTTCTCCAGTTCCAGAATGCATAATAGGAATAGACATACTCAGTAACTGGCAGAATCCCCACATTGGGTCCCTGACTCATGGAGTGAGGGCTATTATGGTTGGAAAGGCCAAGTGGAAGCCTCTAGAACTGCCCCTGCCTAACAAAATAGTAAATCAAAGGCAATACCGGATTCCTGGAGGTATTGCAGAGATTAGTGCCACCATCAAGGATTTGAAGGATGCAGGGGTGGTGATTCCCACCACATCCCCATTCAACTCTCCTATTTGGCCTGTGCAGAAAACAGATGGATCTTGGAGGATGATAGTAGATTATCGTAAACTTAACCAGGTGGTGACTCCAATTGCAGCTGCTGTCCCAGATGTGGTATCATTGCTTGAGCAAATCAACACTTCCCCTGGTACCTGGTATGCAGCTGTTGATCTGGCAAATGCTTTTTTCTCAATTGCCATTAGTAAGGACCACCAGAAACAGTTTGCTTTCAGCTGGCAAGGCCAGCAGTATACTTTCACTGTCCTGCCTCAGGGGTATATCAACTCTCCAGCCCTATGTCATAATATTGTCCGCAGGGACCTTGGTCATCTCTCCCTCCCACGAGACATCACACTGGTCCATTATATTGATGATATCATGTTGATAGGACCTACTGAGCAAGAAGTAGCAAAGACTCTAGATTTATTGGTAAGGCATTTGCGTGAGAGAGGATGGGAGATAAATCCAACAAAAATACAAGGTCCTTCCACCTCAGTGAAATTTCTAGATGTCCAGTGGTGTGGGGCCTGTCGAGATATCCCTTCGAAAGTAAAGGATAAGCTGTTGCACCTGGCCCCTCCTACGACCAAAAAGGAGGCACAACGCTTAGTTGGCCTCTTTGGATTTTGGAGACAACACATTCCTCATTTGGGTGTGTTACTGCGGCCCATTTACCAAGTGACCAGGAAAGCTGCTAGTTTTGATTGGGGACTGGAACAAGAGGAAGCCCTGCGACAGGTCCAGGCTGCTGTGCAAGCTGCATTGCCACTTGGACCATATGATCCAGCAGATCCAATGGTGCTGGAAGTTTCAGTGGCAAATAGAGATGCTGTCTGGAGCCTTTGGCAGGCCCCTATAGGGGAATCACAACGCAGACCCTTAGGATTTTGGAGCAAAGCCTTGCCATCCTCTGCAGATAACTACTCCCCTTTTGAGAAGCAGCTTTTGGCTTGCTACTGGACCTTAGTAGAGACTGAACGCTTAACCATGAGCCATCAAGTTACCATGAGACCTGAGTTGCCCATCATGAGCTGGGTATTGTCTGACCCACCAAACCATAAAGTTGGGCATGCACAGCAGCACTCCATAATAAAGTGGAAGTGGTATATACGAGATAGGGCTCGAGCAGGTCCTGAAGGCACAAGTAAGTTACATGAGGAAGTGGCCCAAATGCCCATGGTCACCACCCCTGCCGTGTTACCTTCTCTTTCCCAGCCCACAGCTTTGGCCTCTTGGGGACTCCCTTACAATCAGTTGACTGAGGATGAGAAAACTCGGGCCTGGTTTACAGATGGTTCTACACGATATGCAGGTACCACCCGAAAGTGGACAGCTGCGGCACTGCAGCCCTTTTCTGGGACATCCTTGAAGGATAGCGGTGAGGGAAAATCCTCCCAGTGGGCAGAGCTTCGAGCAGTGCATCTAGTTGTTCATTTTGCTTGGAGGAAGAAATGGCCAGAGGTGCGTTTGTACACTGATTCATGGGCTGTTGCCAATGGTTTGGCTGGATGGTCAGGGACCTGGAAGGAACATGATTGGAAAATTGGTGACAAGGAGGTCTGGGGAAGAGCTATGTGGATAGATCTTTCTGAGTGGGCAGAAAACATGAACATATTTGTGTCCCACGTGAATGCTCACCAGAGGGTGACTTCGGCAGAGGAAGAGTTTAATAATCAAGTGGATAAGATGACCCGCTCTGTGGCTAATGCTCAGTCTCTTTCCCCAGCCACTCCTGTCATTGCCCAACGGGCTCATGAACAAAGTGGCTATGGAGGTAGGGATGGAGGTTATGCATGGGCTCAGCAACATGGACTTCCCCTCACCAAGGCTGACTTGGCTACAGCCACTGCTGAATGCCCAATCTGCCAGCAGCAGAGACCCACACTCAGCCCCAGATATGGCACCATTCCTCGAGGTGACCAGTCTGCTACCTGGTGGCAGGTGGACTACATTGGGCCACTTACATAATGGAAGGGGCAGCGATTTGTTTTAACTGGAATAGACACATACTCTGGTTATGGGTTTGCATTTCCGGTAAGCAATGCTTTTTCCAAAACTACCATCCGTGGACTTACTGAATGTCTTATCTACCGCCATGGCATTCCACACAGCATTGCTTCTGATCAAGGAACCCATTTCACAGCAAATGATGTGCGGGAATGGGCACATGCCCATGGAATTCACTGGTCTTACCATGTTCCCCATCACCCTGAAGCAGCTGGATTAATAGAACGGTGGAATGGCCTTTTGAAGACTCAATTACGGCACCAACTAGGTGGCAATACCTTGCAGGGCTGGGGCAATGTTCTCCAGGACGCTGTGTATGCTCTGAATCAGCGTCCTCTTTATGGTGCTGTTTCTCCCACAGCCAGGATTCATGGGTCCAGGAATCAAGGGGTGGAAATGGGAGTGGCACCACTCACTATTACCCCTAGTGACCCACTAGGAAAATTTTTGCTTCCTGTCCCTGAAACCTTAAGCTCTGCTGGTCTACAGGTTTTAGTCCCAAGAGAAGGAGTGCTGCAACCTGGGAACATAACAGTGATTCCATTGAACTGGAAGTTAAGACTGCCACCTGGCCATTTTGGGCTCCTCTTACCTGTGAATCAACAGGCAAAGAAGGGAATTACTGTACTGGCTGGGGTTATTGATCCTGACTATCAAGGGGAAATAGGACTACATCTACATAATGGGGGTAAAGAAGAGTTTGCCTGGAATGCAGGGGATCCTCTAGGGCGTCTCCTAGTCCTGCCATGCCCTGTGATTAAAGTCAATGGAAAATTGCAACAAACCAATTCAAGCAGGACTAACAATGGCACAGAATCTTCGGGAATGAAAGTTTGGGTCACCCCACCAGGCAAAGAACCACGGCCAGTTGAAGTGCTTGCTGAAGGTAACGGGAACACGGAATGGGTAGTGGAAGAAGGTAGTGATAAATATGAACTTCGACCACATGACCAGTTACAGAAACGAGGACTGTAATGGTCATGAACCCTTCTTCCATGTTTCATTATGAGTATGATTGTATATGTACACAAAATGAATTTCTTTGTTTTCTTCCCCAATCTTTTCCCCTATCATGAAAAGTTGTATTAATCCCACATCATAATATTTAAGGATGTCGAGTTTAAGAGTGACTATCATCCAAGGACTTGCACCCTGTTCTGTAGGGAATTAATGCGTTTCCGGTTGTACGCAGGGGAGTTGAACATTGTTAGGCGGAAATATATATGTATACTTGTCTGTTATTGTTTTTACTTAGAGACTAAGTATGGTTTAGAGTAATGTGTATGATTGCCGAGTTGACAAGGGGTGGACTGTGATGGTTAGGCTAATGTGTCAACTCGGCCAAGTAGTTGTGTCCAGGTGTTTGTTCCAGCAAACACTGGGCTAATTGAAATACAAGAGCATTTATGGACTTCAATCACCAGTGAGTTTACTGCGTGGATGGCTGATTACATCTGCATCAATCAGGGAGATTACATTATCAATGGGTGGTGCTTTTACCCAATCAGTTGAATGACTTAAAAGTGGAAGTGATTTCAACATTCAGAGAGAATTTCCCAGCTCGTCGTTTGGACAGGCAACTTCTCCCAGAGACTCATCAAAGACCTTTCATCAGGCTTTCATCGGAGTCACTGGTTTGCAGCCTGCCTGCGGAACCTGGACTTGTGCATCCCCACAGTCGCGTGAGAGACTCTTTTAAAATTTCATATTATTGATAGATATCTCCTGCTGATTCTGTTTCCCGAGAGAACCCTGACTAATACAGGCATTTATGAGTATAAATTTCCCTCAGCACTGCCTTGGCTGGATCCTATAAATTTGATAAACTGTGTTCTCATTTTTATTCATCTCAAGATGTCTACTAATTTCTCTTACAATTTCTTCTTTGACCCATTGATTATTTAAGAGTGTGCTGTTTAGCCTCCACTAATTTGTAGATTTTCCCCTTTCCCACCTATTATTGATTTCCCTGAATGGCATGTTGAAGTCTCCAACTGTTACTGTAGTGATGTCTATTTCTCCCTTTAGCTTTACCAAAGTTTGTCTCATGAATTTTGGGGCACCCTGGTTCATTGCATTGATATTTATGATTGTTACTCCTTTTGGCCTTCTGAATCTCTCATAAGTTTTTTGCATTTAAAGTCCATTTTGTGCAATATTAATATAGCTACTCCTGCTCATTTTTGGTTACTGTTTGCATAGAATATCTTTTTCCAACCTTTTACTTTCAGCTAATTTGTATCCCTGGATCTAAGGTGAGTCTCTTGTAGACAGCATATGGATGGCTCATGTTTTTTATCCATTCTGTCAGAATATATCTTTTGATTGGAGAGTTTAATCCATTCACATTCAATGATATTACTACAAATGAATTATTCACTTCTACCCATTTATACTTTTGCTTTCATATCTTATTTTCAACTGTCATTTTACCCTTTTGGTTATCCTTTTTGATAGTCTTCCCTTCTATACTCTCCTCCAAGCACCCCCCTCTCTCTCCTGTATTTTCTTTCAGGCCGTAGGGCTCTTTTTAGTGTGTCTCGCATAGCTGGATTCCTTTTTATGAACTCTTAGTTTCTGTTTATTTATGAATGTTTTAAACTCACCTTCATATTTGAAGGACAGTTTTGCTGGATAAAGAATTCTTAGCCGAAATTTTTTCTCTTTCACTATCCTAAGTATATCATACCACTATCTTCTCACTTCCATGGTTTCTGATGAGAAACCTGCACTAGGTCTTATTGGGTGACCCTTGTATGTGATGGTTTGCTTCTCCCTTGCTGCTCTCAGAATTTTCTCTTTCTTGATGTTTCACATTCTGAGTAGTATCTGTCTTGGAGTAGGTCTATTTGGATTTATTCTGATTGGCATATGCTGTGCTTCTTAGACATGTAAATTCATTTCTTTCAAGAGAGTTGGGGAATTTTCAGCCATTATTTCCTCAAATACTCCTTCTGCCTCTTTTTTCTTCTCTTCTTCTTCTGGAACTCCATGACATGTATGTTATTGTGCTTTGTGTTATCATGTAACTCCCCAAGCCCCTGCTCATTTTTTTTCTCTCTGTTCTTCTCCCACTTTGAGTTTCAACAGTTCTGTCTTCTACATCATTTATTCTTTTTTCTATGATTTCGAGTCTGCTGTTGTATGCCTCTAATGTGTTTTTAATCTCATCTATTGTGTCTTTCTTTCCCATAAGGTCTGTTATTTTTCTATCCAGGTTTTCAAATTCTTCTTTGTGCTCGTCCAGTGTCTTCTTGATGTACTTTATCTCTTTAGTCATATTGTCTTTCAATTCATTGATTTTATTTTAAGAGATTTGTATGAGCCTTGTTGATTAGTTGTTTCAAATCCTGTGTCTCATTTGGGGCTTTGATATGTTCCTTTGTTTGAGACATTTCTTCCATTTTCTTAGTATGGCTTGTAATTTTTTGCTGATATCTAAGCAGCTGATTATCATGGTGAGTTTACTCTCTTGCATAGTCATTTAGTGGTGGGAGGCTGTATGTTACAGCTGTTTTTTATTCTTGGTTCAACAGGTTCTAGCTCTTTATTTTATTTTTTTAGTTAGGCCAGTGAAAAGATTTATTTGGGAAATGGGGGAAAGAACAGAGCTTGCTGAGAAATGGGGGAGAAAGATGGAAATATACACCAAGATTTGGTGTGAGCTTCTCTAGGCAGAGACAGTCTGGTCTAGCTCTTTAGAATTGTCCCCGTTTAGTTGCTCAGATCTGGGCCATGGACCCAGTAATGCATTGTAGACCAGCTTCCAAAGGCCTTGGGAGGGAGGAGACTTTTCCTGTCAAAGGTATTTTACTTTTTCTTTGCCTCTCTCTTCTTGGTGATGTCTGGTTTCCCCTGATGTTCTAAGCACTAGAACATTTTTCCAGGCAGTTTCTGCTTGTCCTCTAGCCATTTTTCTGGGAGAGAAAGTGAGTCCTGCATTGCTCTAATCTGCCATCTTCCTGGAAATAAAAAAAAGTATATTTTTCATAATACACATCACTGTCTTTATTAAACATAGGAATTTCACTGCTAAAATTTGGTATTATTTAAATAACCACAATGTAAATTTCTGGGCTTGCTTACAAAGTAGCCATCCAGTGGCAAGTCTATATGTTGGAGCTAGTCAAGCTGCACATGATCTTTGGGCCACAGGTGACTCATCAATGACCAGGCACAAAGGTGAACTGGGGATTTCCTCCCTTTTATGCTGGTGGGCTTTCCAGGCTGACACTCAAGGGCTCTTCCCTCACCTGCTTCTTCTTCTATCTTTTCAGCATATTGTAAATGGGCCATGTTAGGGTGGACCGTGAAGCATAGGTATTGACTAGTAATAGGATCTAAATAGTAAATGAGGACAAAAGTCAGCAGCTTTATTCTACATCTTCAATGTCCACTACCCACCCACCCCCATCTCCTCCGGAGACTTGATTTTTTATATTTATATTTATAATCTAATCTCTTTAACATAAAATGCCCCAATGAGCTTAAGCTCTATTTTCATTTCTCTAAATTCATTTGTCAGTGTGAATGCATATATTTGATATAGGTACTAATTGTACAAACATTTTATTTTGTGTTGTGTGTTATTCACCTAAATAATCAATTATGTACTTCTCAGTGTACAAAAGAATCAGTGTATTGTAGCTTTTATTTTGAATGGCTTTGTAACATTCCATCTTCTCATAGCTTTTTGTTTGTTTGTTTGTTGAGCTACTACTTTCTTCTTGGATACCACTTTCTTCTTGGAACCACTTGGGTGGTTGTCTGTTATGCCTTTTTAAATTCAAACCACGTCTGTAAAAATTACTATTTTGGTTTTTTCTTTTAGGTTTATTTCCTTCAGGCACAGGCCCAAGGTTAAAGTTTATGAACAGCTTTACAGTTGAAGTTAGCAGCACTTTCAGCGAAAGAGCTGTGGTCTCATCATGTGATTTCCTTTCACCATAGTGAGTTTCATTAGTCTTAATGAAAAAACAATTTCTCTAGTGGGAACCACCCATAGCCACAGCCTAAAAACCAACTCATATTTTTCTCAAACTCCCTCAGACCCAGGACCGGCAGGAATTTCCCAAAGGTAAGTCTGACCCATTCACTCAGGGAGAAAGAGCTCTTCTCTGAGCAGCTGTCCCTTTGGCCAGCCTTAACACATTGTATAAATCTCTGGGTCTCCAATGGACTGACTACCTTAACCTTAATGCAGACAGCAGATACTGCTCATACTCACCAGACATCACATTACATTTTCTGGAGCAGAATCTCCTTATCTGGGTTATCCTTGAACAGCTTGTCGAGGGGTCTGGCATCTCTGGAATTTGTGTATCCCACTGTATGAATGCTGTCAAACCTGCCCACCCTTCATATAACAACCAAGCCCAAGTACCATGGACTCCACACCCATTAACCAATAAGTATCTTTGGAGGGTTCCTCCCTCACCCCCTAGGATCTATTCTTGGCACAGTAGCCAGACTGATCCATATAAAATGTAAGTCAGTTCCTATATTTCTTCTGCTCAGGACCCTCCCCACTGCCCACAGCCTTCCTAAACCAAAGGTTTTTCAGTAGTTACGGGCCCTATGCAATATGGCTCCCTGTTGTGTTTCTGACCCCTCTCTTACCTCCAGTCCAACCTGCTGCAGACTCACTGCTGTTTTATAACACATCAATCACATTCTTTGTTGGGCTTTTTGTGCTTGCTTTCTTGCTACCCAGAAAACCATCAGCATGTTTCACTGTCTTGTTTCTTTTCAGTCTTTGGCCATACTCCAATTTTTAGTGAGCCTTCCCTGAACCCAGTTTAAAACTGCAGCCATCCTCTCCTCCCACTTAGTATTCTCCTTTCCTGTTTTATTTTTTTTTTCCATAGCATTCATCACTTAATACTTATATACTTAAAGTTGATCTCCACCACTATAATCTAAGGTACCTAAGGACAGAGATTTTTGTCTATTTTGTTTACTGCCATATCCCCCAGCATAAGGGACTGGCATGCGGAAGGCACCAAACATTATTTATTGAATATACTGCTACGGGCTTCATGCTATGCCAGGCATTGTCAGGACACAGAAATTTAAAGTAAACAGTAAGAGTTTCCTCCAGAAACTCTTAGATTCTTTGGGGAGTTTGACAACTACTATTACTTTACAAAGTCAGATTTCTAAGGTTAATGCCCTAGAAGCTGCTTAGTTCCTCTTAGACACTGTAACTGCACCCAAGGGTAGTTTATGGACTGTGGTTTTCTAGCTGAACTGCCTGGTTTCATACAGGGGTGGCTGGCTTGGACAAAGATCTTAGTTTATTTTTCTACTCAACTGTGCTTTTGCTGTAAAAATTGATGTTTTCATTAAAATAACAGAGGATCATAATTGGTATTCTTGTATTATAGTTCAAAGAACTAACTGATCTTTTAGGCAGTTCTCTTGATTCAAACCACACCTAAAAAAATAAGAGAAATCTCTCGGTGGGGCATATAAATGCACAGGCACCAACTCTCTCATGTGAAAACACATCAGTCTCAAAATATCAAAAATAATTTTTTAAGGGGAAATTCAGTAGCTATTAGATCATCTACAGTGGGAATACCACAGTAACACAAATCCTCTATATTCTACTCTTCTTCAATTTCCTAAAATGATGGACTCAATAGTCCCTGGACAAGGGTGAGGTAGAGAGGACACTTTCCATACCTAGGCCATCCAGTAATATGACACAAAGGACAAAATGGAAGAACAGAGGAAAGTCCACGTGATCTGGATTTTAAGGCTTAATTAAAGATTGACCAGTGAACAAGGTTTCTTCTTGTTCCAGGCAGAGGACCCAGCATGAGGTAACTTAGACAGGCATGAAAGGTAATAGTGCATATTTCAGCTCTGGCATCAGTGAAGACTTCAGTGCTTTGGGGACACAAGGGTACACAGAAAAGATCAATGGTAGACAAGAATATGCTATTCATTACCTTTGGGGAAATTATTTAATCCCTCTAAGATCAGCTTTTTCATTTAAAAAAAAATGGAGATAAAATTACTAACCTCACAGGGTTATTGTGAAGGCTAAATGAGGTTAATTGAAAGGTCCTGTCATATTGACTAGCACATAAGGAGACATAGTAATTGTGAGTTGCTGGTATTATGCTGGAAATCATGAAAGCTCTTGTACTCTAAGGCAAAACATTTGAATGATATCCTGTGAAAAACACAAAGGATTTTTTAAGCCTTAAAGTTTTTTAAGAGTTTCATGAGCAGATATACACTTTAGAAAAAGAACACTAAGGGTGACATGTGAAAAATGGACAACATCATGGAACAATAAATGAAGGAAAACCAGTTAGGAGATTGGTACAAGATTTCAAGTGACAAATGAGAAGTGTGTGAACCAAGTTACTCTGTAACTGGCCAAAACATCCAAATTATCCCTGTTTATTCTGAGTCATCAAGAATGGGAATGTTCAAGTAAGCATGGGAAAGGCTTTTTTTTTTTTTTTTTTTTTTTTATTCCTGTGTCTCCCAGGAGGAACAGAGATAGCAGTAAAAATGACAAAGCTTTTCTACCTTAGGCCTTATAAACAAGTAGCCCAAGTTTTATAATACTTTATACAGAGTAAGGACTAAAAGGAAGCTGCCTACAAGGCCTTTTGATACTAAACTCCCAGAGCCCAAAATATGCAGGCACCATAAATGAGTACTAAGGAGATTCCATCACTGTGTTAAAATATTCTGGGTGAATTGTTCACCTACTGTTAAGACAAGCTCATCCTGGATAAGCAGTGATTGAGAACAGCCAAAATCGATTCCTAAATGGACTGTTTAAAAAATCTGTAAATAATATTTCTTTTCTATAACCCCATTTAGGTACAATAAGGATTTTCAAAACATTTTTATTATCAGCATCTTTATTTAAATGACATCATATACAGATCCACAATATATAAAAGATATAAAAGGATGCGCTGTTTTGATTAAATACAAATGTGATGTGTGTAAGGCTGGGATGGGGAGATGGATGAGAAGGAAAGAAATCCCCACTCACCCAGACTCTCCGTTACTTCTGGAAACCCATTTGAAAACCACTTATGCAAAGATAAATAAAACTTCTACATTTGCATAGGAAGCAGCTTTTGCACTTTGGGTTTTGAATTATGCCAAATGGGAATACACAACTATAGAAAAATGAACTTCTAAAATATTCCCTTTGTACTCCCCACCTAGCCCACCCATCATCTCTCTGTCTTATCTATCATTAAGTCAGATAAAATTAATTCCTCAAGGTCAGGAATAAAACAGCCATAGCCAGAGAACAAAGACGACCAGTCATATATGTTTTGCTTATATGGATTTTATGCCTCAGAGTAGATGTTTGTAAATCCATGTCAGATACAGCAGTTCTCAAAGATGTGGCTGTTTATTGTCAAAAATTGGGTTATGCAGCAAGAACAAGTTTAGAGGAATTTTTAACTAGCCAGTTGGAGAGGAGAATAAAAGTTAATTATTTAGTAAACGAAACTTTTTAGAATCAGAGAATGCATGGACATTCTGACCTCTTGACCCCATTCTGACCCTTTGGCCCCTTTCTGACCCCTTGACCTTATTCTGATCCATTGGGGGTGGGGAGGGAAGAATGATAAAAGTTCCATTGGATCTGGAGAATTCTGAAAGCTGAGCCTCACTTCCCAAGGCACAGGTAAAGGAAACAACAAACCTAGTACAGAATTCAATATGCTTAACCCCTCCCGCCATGATATGGTCTGGCAGCAGCAGAGTTAAAACAGTGTAGGCAGAGAGGGGCTACAAGTCGCTGGGTCCCAAAAGGCCATAAGGAAACCTCTAAAGTTTCCTGCCTCCAAGAAGAGCGTGAGAAGTGGCAGAACAAAAGCCAGAGGACAAGACTTTCAGTTTTACTTCCCTGAATTGACTGAGTCAAACCTTAAATGATTGACAAATCAGTAGTCTAACTGAATTTACCTGAACATTTCTGCTATCAGGAGGAGATGGGGACTTGAGGTTAAAAACTAAGTTCAGTAACACAAAAATAAAAGAAAGCATGTTTTTGTGCAATTACTTTTATGACTTGTGGAAATTTGTAGCTAAAAAAGAATCTTTTCATCATCAAAATCCCAAATGCTAGGAATTAATTTTTATTAAAGCACATTGAAATAGATCATAGAATTTGAAAAGAGAGATATATAGAGGTCCCTCCATGAGGACAATACATGGCCACAATCTCTACCAAAACCCTTGGGGGAAAATGGATTTCTGACCTCAGATTATTTCAGATTTCAGACAGATAACACTGAACATTACATAGTAGCCCCAGCAGGATCTAGGGTAGCACATCACAATTTTAAAAACATAAATATAGACCCCAATCAGGATGGTGGAGTGAGACAGTTCAGGGCTCCATCCCCCCACAGAAGCTTTGAACAACCAGCAAGAACCAGCAGAAACATCTTTCTCAAAACTCAAAAAAACAAAAAATAAAAACAAACAGTTAAAGGACTATAGTAACAGGGAAAGAGCCAAATCAAAGAAAATCCTACTTAAGCCAGCCCATGCTCCCAGTTTGGATCCCTGTCACAGTTTCAGAAGGAGCACCCTAACCCTCATCCACATACTCGGAACCAGAAATCTGGCCCAATCTGTCTGGCAGTAGCCTGAGGGACTTTGTCCCAGAATTTGTCCTGCATATAGAAGGCAGATCACAGAATTCACATAGCAGTCAAGTTGTGCTGCCTGAGGCAAGGGATTGCAGGATACAGGATATGCAGAGCATTTCCCAGGACCCCATGGAAACAGTTTCCTAGAAAGAGGGGATATTCAGAACTGTGTACATGGGGGAATTCCTAGGGCCACACATGTATAAGACAAGATGTATGTACAGAAAACATCAGAAAGGTCCCTGGTTTTGGAATGGAGCTATTCTCTAAACTCACTGCATGGATAAGCCCTGAAGGAAGAGCAATAGCACAGGTCAGTCTTCAAAGTCTGGGAAAGGATTGAAAAGGCATTTTCTTTTTTTCCTTTTATTATTGCTAGCTTTTGACATTCAAGGAAAGCTTTGTCATAACTCTAGCTGGATACAAATTTAAGGGACAGATGCCTCAGACTCTAAATTAGCATGATAACTCATTAAAATATCAAAATGTTCAAGTTTCAAAAATGGTTCAAAATAAAGAAAGAGGAAGTGATGACCCAGGCAAAGGAGAACAGTTAAGCATTAGAAACCATCAATGAAAAAGACCAGAACTGGGAAATGAGACAAAGACTTTTTTAAAATGGTCTTAAATATATTCAAAGACCTAAAGGAAAACATGTACAAAGAACTTAAGAAAATCAAGAAAAGAATAGAAGAACACAAAGAGAATATCAATAAAGAGATGGGAATTATAGAAAAGTAACCAAATAGAGCTGAAGACCACAGTAAAGAAATTAAAATTTTCTTAGAAATTCAACCACAGATGAGAGAAGTCAGAAGAAAGAATCAGTGAACTTGAAGATAAGATCATTTAAATCATCCAGTCTGAGAAGCAGAAAGAAGAAAGTATGAAGAAAAGTGAACAGAGCCTGAGGAACCTGTGGGGCACAATTGAGCATACCAATATATACATCATGGGAGTCCCAGAATGAGAAGAAAGAGAGAAAGGGGCAGAGAGCATATTCAAAGAAATAATGGCTGAAAACTTCCCAAATTTAATGAAAGACAAAAAATATGCATCCAAGATGCTCAGAGCTCCAAATAGACCCATGCTCTAGCATATTATAATCAAACTGTGGAATGCCAAAGATAAAGAGAGAATTCTAAAAGCCACAAAAGAGAAGAAACAGGTCATATATAAGGAAGTCTCAATAAGATGAACTGCCAAGTTTTCACTGGAAATTAGGGAAGCAAAAAGGCAGTAGGATGAAATATTTAAAGTGCTGAGAGCAAAAAATTGCCAACCTAGAATTCTATACCCATCAAAACAGTTTAAAATGAAGAAGGGATTAAGACATTACCAGATAAACAAAGGCTGGAGTTTGTCATCACTAGACTGGCCCTACAAGACATGCTAAAGAAAGTTCTGCAGATTGGAAGGAAAGGACAATAGACAATAAATTGAAGCCACAGGAAAAACTAAAGTTCTTCAATTAGGGTAATGACAGGAATAAATATAAATATAAATGATAGGGGAAACTGGGTATGATGTATATGGAACTCTGTACTACCTTCACAAGTACAATTATTCTAAAATAAATAGGTTATTTAAGAAAAACAGAATTAAAAAGATATAGCATAGGAGGGCGGATGTGGCTCAAATGGTTGGGCATCCGTCTACCATATGGAGGGACCTGGGTTCGATCCCGGGGACCTCCCAGTAAAAAAAAAAAAAAAAAAAAAGATATAGCATACTTAAAAATGAATATACATAGGACTTTCAAGAAGATGGTATCATAGAGGGTAGGCAGGGTTCAACTCTTTCAAGAAACAAAAGAGGAACAGCAAAAAGCTGTCCAAGGGAGCTGCTTTGGGGATATTTAGACCAGGAGAGTGTTGTGCATCCTCCAGGAGGGTAAAGGACAGAGAAATGAAGAAGGTGAAATGAAAGCCATGAGTTTCTCACCCCCGCAGCTGGGAACAGCACCCATCCTCCACCCTCAAGATGAAGAGCCTGGATAAAACCCAGCTAACTGAGAGGGGAATAGATGTCTTCCTCCCTGAGAAGAGGGAGTATGGGACTGAGGGCAGAGAGTGGTTTCACTTCAGTGAATTTGGACCACAGAGCCTGCATTGAATCTCAGCTCTGGCAACACTAGAATCACAGCCAAGTGGAGGTTGAAAGAAACACTTCTGTGGAAAGATTCACTAATGAGCACCATCTCTTGGCCAGCCAGGAAACTGCAAGGAGAAAAACCACTCTTAGGAATCTCTCTGTCCAGCACCTTGGAGCAAAATACACACCATTTGTGAGTCCCTGGCTCTATTTTGATAACTTAATCTGCGAAAATTTAAAGGCTTAGAATAAGTTGATACAAAAACCAAAGAAGAATAATGAAACAAACCACTAGGTAAGAGAAAGAAATTGACCATCAGAGTAAATTCACCAACATATTCAAACGCCTAGATATCAGAAAAAATTGCAAGCCATACTAAGAAACAGGAAGAGTTGGCACAGCCAAAGGATCAGACCCCAAATCCTGACAAGACACAGGATTTAAGACAACTAATATAACTAAGATAATCACACCAATCCCCTAAATCAATTCAAGGAGTTGGAGGAAAATATGGCCAAAGAGATAAAGGATATTAAGAAGACATTGGATGAGCATAAAGAACAATTTGAAAGGCTGCAAAGAAAAGTAACAGAGCTTATGGGAATGAAAGACTCAATGTATGATATTAAAATACATTAGAGGCATATAGCAGCAGATTTGAATTGATGGAAGACAGGATAAGTGGCTTGGAGGACTGAGAATCTGAACAGACACAAGAACAGAAAGAGAAAAGGATAGGAAAAAATGGAACAAGGCTCAGGGAATTGGGTGACAACACAAAATACACAAACATATGTGTTATCAGTGTATCAGAAGGAGAAGAGAATGGAAAAGGGGCAGAAAAAATATTTGAGGAACTAATGACCAAAAACTTCCCAACTCTTATGAAAGACATAAATATCAATATCCAAGAAGGGCAACATACCTAAACAGAATAAGTCTGAATAAACACCTACTATTCAGAATGACGAATACCAGAAATAAAAAGAGGATTCTGAAAGCAACAAGAGAAAAGCAATGCATCATATAAAAGGGAACCTCAATAAGACTAAGTGCCAATCTCTCATCAAAAACCACGGAGGCAAGAAGACAGTGGTATGATGTGTTTAAGGTGCTGAAAGAGAAAAACTACCAGCCAAGAATTCTTTATCTGACAAAACTGTCCTTCAAAAATGAGGGTAAGTTTAAAATCTTCACAGACAAACAAAAACTGAGAGAGTATGTTACCAAAAGGCCAGATTTATAAGTGATACTAAAGGGAGTGCTACAGCCTGAAAGGAAAAACAAGAGTGAGAGACTTGGAGAAGAGTGTAGAAATGAAGATTATTAGTAAGGGTAACTTAAAGGATAAAAAGACAGACAATAGTAAGATGTGACAATGGAAAGTCAAAAGATATAATGGGCAAAGTAAGTAATGCCTTTACAGCAATAACATTGAATGTTAAAGGATTGAATTTCCCAATCAAAAGATATAGACTGACAGAATAGATTTTTTTTAAAATATGAGCCATCTATATGCTGTCTACAAGAGACTCACCTCAGACAAGGACACTATCAGGTTGAAAGTGAAAGATTGGGAAAAGATATGCCACACAAATAGTAACCAAAAAAGATCTGGAGTAGCAATATTTATATCAGAAAAAAAATAGATTTTAAAATGTAAAACTGTTATGAGAGATGAAGATGGCCATTTTATATTAATAAAGGGACAATTTACCAAGAAGAAATAACTATAATAAATATGTATGCACCTAATCTGGATGGCCCAAGATATGTGAGGCACACACTGGCAAAGCTGAAGGGAGAATTAGATATCTGTACAATAATAGTTGGAGACTTCAATACACCACTCTCAGCATTGGATAGAACATCCAGACAGAGGATAAATAAGGAATCAGAGACACTGAATAGAACTAGACTAATAGACATCTATAGCACAAGATACCCCAAAACAACAGGATATACATTCTTTTCAAGTGCTCATGAATCCTTCTACGAGATAGACCAAATGTTGGGTCACAAGACAGGTCTCAATAAATTTAAAAAGATTGAAATTATAAAAGCACTTTCTCTGATCATAATGGAATGAAATTGGAAATAAATAACAGAAGGAAAAAGAGAAAAGTCATAAATATATGGCAATTAAACAACACTCTCTTCAATAATCAGTGGGTCAAAGAAGAAATTGCAAGAGAAATCAGTAAATATCTTGAGATGAATGAAAACAAGAACAGAACATAAAAAAACCCATGGGATACAGCAAAGGCAGTGCTGAGAGGGAAACTTATAGCTCTCAATGTTTACATTAAAAAGAGGAGGAGCTAAAATTGAAGACCTAACTGCATACCTGGAGGAACTAGAAGAAGAACAACAAACTAATGCCAAACAAAACCAAAGGAAAGGAATAATAAAGATCAGAGCAGAAATAAATGAAGTTGAGAACAAAATGATAGAATGAACAAAACCAAAAGTTGGTTCTGCAATATTAACAAAATCAACAAACCCTTAGCTAGACAGACAAAGGAAAAAAAGATAGAAGTAGGGAGGATATTAGCACTGACCCCTCAGAAATAAATCGGATCATAAAAGGCACTATGAACAATTGTATACCAACAACCTAGACAACAAAGACAAAATAGACAAATTCCTAGAAACACGTGAACAACAAACACTGACGCTAGAAGAAAGAGAAAACCTTAACAAACCAATCATGAGTAAAGAGATTAAAACAGTCATCGAGAATCTCCCAAGTATTCTGTCAACATCTATGGCAGGGGAGGGTCCCTGGTGCAGGGTGTCAGTGGTAGGGAGATGTGTGGAGAAAGGTGTACCTGGGGCATGCCTCTATGGAATATGAATGTGTTCATGTTATCATAGGGTGTTATCTCAGTGGGTAGAGTCCCACACAATAAACAACAAAATATTAAACTCCCATCCTAGGGAGTCTTGCTACATTCTCAAAAAGAGTGACAAGAGTCTCTAAAGCACATAGGCAGTAATAAAAGAAAACAGACTGATACGTCAAGACTTCAGTATTAATGCTTATACTTATGAACCTTATTCTTGTAAAATTAAAACTTAGCCTAAATAATAACTATTACCTGAGTCACCTCCTGTAAACCCTTGCTACTCAAATATGGCCTCTCTCTAAGCACCAGGGGATTAATACCAAGCACCAGGGGGGTGGATGTGGCTCAGGTGGTTGGGTGTCCGTTTCCCACGTGGAGGGACCTGGGTTCAATCCCCAGGATCTCCCAATAAAATAAAGAAAAAATATAGAAGGTGCACAGTTGCGCTGTCAGGCCCTGCGAGCAGGTGAGCCCCCAGGCCCCGCCTAACCACGCAACAAGATGATGACGTAGCAGGAGGGTGACACGGGAAAGCCAGGACGAGATGTGCTGAAGGGCCAGGAACTGAGGTGGTGCCAGTGGCAGAACGCCTCTCTCTCACATCAGAGGTTCCCGGGATCGAATCCTGGTGGAGACATGAGGAGAGGGATAGAGGAGAGGGCAGGAAACAGAGGCAGGGGGTTGCCCAACGAATGGAGACAAAACAGCAAAAATGGAGGGGCAGGTTTAAAATGGATAAAAAGTAAATAAATAAATCTTAAAAAAAAATACCAAGCACCAACAAACGATGCATTTGGAAAAAGACCTGACTAAGAGGGGGAAACATTAAATACAAGAAATTTTATAGCTAAGAGATTTCAAAGTAAGTTGGGAGGTCATTCCAGAGGTTACGCTTATGCACATATGAGGTGCTCCTTAAGGCTCTAGAGATATCTGGACACTATAAACAAGGCACACAACCCCATGAAATCAGCATGCTGTCAGTGGGCCTTACCTTGGAATATATGATAACCTATTTCCCCAATGTAACAAACTTAGACCATTTATAATTTCTCTACACATGATTCTTCTACTCCTTTTATTTGAACCTGTAATTAGCACTATAGCCATTAAATATTTGTCCCAGAGATTTAAATTTTAGGTCTTTTCATATGCCAGATGAGCCCTGAATCTCAGAAGAGTTGTGGTTCATCGGACTTGCCCAGGACAACTAACAAAATAATGATTGTAGCAGTTTGAGATAATTTTATGAATCCCCAAAAGAGAAAGATGGTGTTTGTAAACTAATCTATTCCTCTGGGTGTGATAATCTTTGATTGACCAATTTCTTTAATGAATATAGATGAAAAAATTCTCAGCAAAATACTTGCAAACCAAATCCAAAAGTGCATTAAAAGAATTATATACCACAATCAAGTGGGTTTTATCCCAGGTATGCAAGGGTGGTTCAACACAAGAAAATCAATTAGAGTAATAAACCACACTAATAGATTAAAAAAGAAAAAGCACACGATCCTCTCGATATACACAGAAAAGGCATTTGACAAAATACAGCATCCTTTCTTGATAAAAACACTCCAAAAGATAGGAGTAGAAAGAAGCTTTCTCCACATGGTAAAGTGCATATATGAGGAACCCACTCTAGCATTGTACTCAGCTTCCCTGCTGAGATCAGGAACAAGACAAGGATGCCCACTATCAGCACTGTTACTCAGTATTGTGCTAGAAGTTCTAGCTAGAACAATTAGGCAAGAAAAAGAAATACAAGGCACCCAAATAGAAAAGGAAAAAGTAAAACTTTTGCTATTTGCTGATGATATAACCTAGAAAATCCCCCAAAAAATCCACAACAAAGCTACTAGAACTAATACACGAGTTCAGCAAAGTGGCAGGACATAAGATTAATATGCAAAAATCCGTAGTGTTTCTATACACTACAATGAGCAATCTGAGGAGGAAGTCAGATAAAAATGAATATATACACTATTCAGAATAAAAACTGTAAATAAACATAAAACATAAATAAAGAATATCAGTTCAGTTCAAGTTTTGTCTCCAACATTTTTCAGGTAAGATAAGATTTTCCTGCCAAACAATTTATTTTAAAACTTTCAGTTTTCAGCACTGTTTTTTTATTAGAGAAGTTGTGGGTTTACAGAAAAGTCAAGGATGAAATACAGGGATCCCTCATTCCATCCTATTATTAACAGCTTGCATTAGTGCAGTACATTTGCTACAATTGATGAAAGCACATTTTTATAATTGTACTATTAACTACAGTCCATGTTTTACCTTAGGGTCACTTTTTTTTTAAGTTTTATTCAAGGAACATATACACAACCTAAAATTTCCTGTTTTAAACACATTCACATATATAATCCAGTGCTGTTAATTACACTCACAATGTTGTATTACCATCACTGCCATCCATTACCAAAACTTTATGGTCAATCAGATTGAAACTCTGCACAATTTAGACATTAACTCCCCATTCCCTACTTTCATTCCAGCTCCTGGTAAACTATATTCTAGATGGCAAATCTACAAGTTTGCTAATTCTAATTATTCCATATCAGTGAGGTTATATAATAATGGTCCTTTTGTGTGTGGCTTATTTTATTCAACATTATGTCTTCAAGTTTTATTCATGTTGCTGCATGTATCATAACTTCATTCTTTTTTATGGCTGAAAAATATTCCATTGTGTGTATATACCAATTTTATTTATACATTCATCTGTTGATGGACATTTGGATTGCTTCCATCTTTTGGCAATTGGAAATAATGCTGCTATGAGCACTAGTGTGCAAATATATGTTCAAGTCCTTTCCTTCAATTCCTTTGGGTATATACCTAGAAATGGTATTGCCAGGTCATGTGGTAATTCTATACTTAACTTTCTGAGGAACTGTCAAACTATCTTCCATAATGGCTGCACTATTTTATATTCCCACCAGCAATGAATGAGTGTTTCTACTTCTCCACATCCTCTCCAACACTTGTAATTTCTATTTTTTTAATAGTATCCATTCTAGTGGATGTGAACTGGTATAGCATTATGGTTTTGATAATTTTGAGCATCTTTTCATGTGTTTTTTGTCTGTTTACATATCTTCTTTGGAGAAATATCTATTCAGGTTCTTTGCCTATTTTTCAATTGGGTTGTTTGTCTTTTTATTGTTTTGTTGTAGGATTTCTTTAAATATTCTGGATATGAAACTCTTATCAGATATGTGGTTTCTAAACATTTTCTCCCATTTTGTAGGTTGTCATTTCACTTTCCTAATAAAGTCCTTTGGTGTACAAAAAGTTTTAATTTTGATAAGGTTCCATTTACCTATTTTTTCTTTGTGTTGCTTGTGCTTTGAGTGTGAAGTCTAAGACACCATTGTCAAACATAAGGTCCTGATGATCCTTACATTTTCTTCAAAAGTTTTTTTATAATTATGGCTCTTATATTTAGGTCTTTGATCCATTTTGAGATGATTTTTGTACATGGTGTGAGGTAGAGATACACCTTCATTCTTTTGCACATGGAGATCCAGTTTTCCCAGCACCATCTGTTCAAGAGACTATTCTTTCCCAACTGTGTGGTCTTTACCCCCTTGTCAAAAATCACTTGGCCATAATGTGCAGGTTGATTTCTGAACTCTCAGTTTGACTCCCTTGATCTTTATATCTGTCTTTGTGCCAGTACCATGCAGTTTTCAGCAATTTTTGGATTTTAGATTTGAGAAAAAGTGATTGTGAACCCATAGAAATTTTAGCATGTTGGAGTCTGTAAGTACCAAGTAACAGATGTAGACAATCAGTGCAATTGGTTGAAAGCAAAGGAAAGCTGACTTTCTGTTGAATAGTCAGGGAAGGTATCTGTATGAGTTTTCTACAGATACTATAACAAACTACCACAAACTAGGTGGCTTAAAACATAGACATTTACTCTCCCACATTTCTGAAGGCTAGAATTCTGAAATCAAGGTGTTGCCAAAGTTATGCTCCCACTGATAGTTCCAGGAGAGGATCCTTCCTTGTTTCTTCCAGCTTCTGGTCATCCCAAGCATTCTCTGGTATATGGAAGCATAATGCCAATCTCTGCCTCCTGCTGTTCATGGTTGTTTTCCCTCAGTGTCTCTGCATCCAAACTTCCCTCTTTTTATGAGGACACTAGTCATACTGGATTTAGGGCCTACCCTAATTCAGTATGAACTTATCTTAACTAATTACATCTTCAAAGACCCTATTTCCAAATAAGGTCACTTTCATAGGTCCAAGAAGTTAGGACTTGAACATATCTTATTGGGGGATGCAATTCAACCCACAACAAAACAAAGTGAAACTTGAGTTGCACCTTGAAGACTGGGTAAGACTTGAATAAGAGATAAGGAAGACATTTTGACAAAAGCAATGATATGACTAAAAAATCTACCAGAAGATAACTATAAATAGGCATGTCTAGGAAGTTCAAGTATATCCATTTGGGAGGGTTGTGGTAAGACCTAAGATTTGAAAGCTAGGTTGGGATAAGACTTTGGAAGATCAGGCTTAAAAAGTTAAGATATTTTATTGAAAGCACTCAGAGGCCACAGGTGACTTTGAATCAAGAAAGAGTCATGATTATTGGTGCACATGAGCAAAAGCCAGGAACTGGCAGTTTAGTAATTATTAGATAAGGAAACAAGAGGAAAAGGAGGATTGTGATAGTCCCTGATCTTTAAGGCAGCATCAGCCAATGCTCTACCAGACAAAGAAAGTGCAATATTGAATGGTATGGTCATCGACAGCATCAGTTCAGAAAAGCATTCAACATCAGGACTTCAAGATGAAATAGAAGAATGTCTCAAAATTCAGGCAACAAGGAGACAGGTGTCCTTCACAGCACAGAAGACCACTGAAGGAAAAGAGAGGAACTTGTATTTAATTTGTTTAAATACATTAGCAAATATGTCTGATGACTGATACTTATTGTTTAACTGCTGTATTAGGTAGGGGAGGCTAGGTAATGTGAGATTCCAAGTACTCTCAAATATCTGTTTAATTCTAGTTCAAAGTCTATGTCCAACACTGGTAAGTGTAAACTTTCCTGCTCATATTCTCCCAAAAACTCAGGCTGACAGAATTTCCACCATCTAGTACTTGTATCTGGAATATGTGGCCTCCCAGTTTGCCTGGGCCCAAAAGAGACATATGTCCCTTCCACTTATTATCTATTGGCCAGAACTGGCCACATGTCCCCAGCTTAATTATAAGGACACTAGGAAATGAAGGGGAAAGCATATAGTATTTGGTGAGTACTAACTTTCTAAGGCACAACTGAACAGGTTATATGATAATTTTTAATTATTTCAGAAATTGTTTTCTCTTCCATGGTAACTTGTGGAATGTTGGGGAAAACACACATTTACACAGTATTAATTGTACACATGTTCTTACTTTGCTTCCAAGTCCATACATTGGGGACTATATTGAAAATTCTTTCTATGCCAAAAATCAAGTCATAAATCAGTATAGGATACTAAAGTAATTTCAACAAATGTCAACATAAATAATAAAAATTTACATTACCTTGTGAATTGTGTATTGTTTGGGTATCCTTCACCCTGAGTCTTATTATAAAGGCAACTGCTTTATCTACCAAGAAATAATAATCATCTATAAATTTTTTACAATCAAGAAAATGTTCAAAGGTTATTAAGTGGACATATGATTTTTTTTCTTCACCTTTTCAGATAGGAAGTGAATTCATCCCTGGGCAGGGGTTGGGTGGTCACCATCCTAATAGTCAGAGCCATGATTTGGAAAGAGTAATCTGATGTCAATATGCCAGATGGGTTGAAGACTGTAGATAAAGCAGTTAAGCAGCAAATACCAAAGTTCAGCTGTGATGTAATGATGATTTCTGTCTCACAGAAGAAATAATTCATAAATACAAATCTTCTTTCAGGTTGAAGCAAGGAACAATCCATCCTCTAGTTTCTAAACTTTGTTAGGACAAAAGTTACCATGCAGAGATGATATGTCTCAGGACCACTGGATCTTCTAGATTCCCCTTCCAGTTGCCTTTCCTTAAGTCAGAGGATATTAAATGCTTTCAGCTTCTAAAGAGGTGACTTTGCCAAAACCACAAGCCCTGACTCACAATATTGGTAAACAGAGCAGAACTAATGTCACAAGGCATGGGCCTTCCTGAACAGGAAGCCTGAAATAGCAAACCCCAGAGCTTAATTTAGAAGAACCCTTACAATGTCAAGTTTATGAAATAACACTTAGATGTCATTTAAAAAGAATGTGGTGGCATTTTTCAAAATTATAAACTGTATAGTCTTTTGATTCATAGAGCACTTAAAGATGAAAGCTTTAATTGGGGGGGAAATCATATTGTTAGTAACCCCGTCTTATGGCACTTTGAATATTTAGCAAACAAATATTTTAAGTATTTATCTATCCTCCCTATGCTCTGGAGTAACCATTGGCAGTTTGTCTTGTTTTGCTGTTTGTTTGTTTGGTTGGTTTAATTTGATTTTGTTTGTTTCAGTCTTGAAGTCAACATACTCAAGTATATGCAATGCAGGAGGGAGTTCTACGGAAGCAGTGGATTCTTGATTTTTTCCCTTCTATAAGTCTCCCCCATGAAAAGCCTACACTCTCTCCCAATAATGATTAGAGGTAGGAATTAGCTCAACATACTAAAGTTCTAACTCCATATGCTTCAGTCACAAAGTCTTGTTCCCCTAACACGTTTCTAGTCACAAATCAAATCCAGGGTCCCCTCCCCTGCTCGTCCTTTTTTTTTTTCTCAACCCCTTCCCCAGCATACATAAACACACCCACATACACTAAATCCTTGGGAAGTGGTAACTCCCATGGGAAATACCTAAGTTTAAGTAAAATGTTCCTTGGACTTTTGGTAATATACCTATGATTCCCATTTTCTTTATTTTGAGAGAATAGAATGGGAAAGAATCTAAAGAATCTTTAAGGAAATACAGAGAAGGAAAGCTATTCCAGAGAACTGCAGAAAACTAAATTATCATCCCCTTTTCAAAAAATGGAATGAAGTTAATTTCCACAAACACTAGATGAATAATGAAAATATTATCAAGAGATTAAAAAACAAGTGGTTTATATACACTTAGAAAGGGAAAATGCTGGATCACTAGAAGACATCACCCATGCACTAGGAACAAGTCATCTAAGATTGAGCTCATTTCCATTTTTTGAGAATTGAATTAAGTGAAATAGCAGAATTTCTGGACTACTGTGTCTGGATTTCATAAGACTTGCTGTCTTTCATAATCTCCATGAATACAGATGAAGAAGTGTGGGCTGGATGCTAGTACATTCTGGTCCTAACTTAGAGTTGAATGACTAACACCCACAAGTTTAGGATCCTCGTCCATGATCTGTATTAGGTTACTAGTGGCATGATACAGGGATCATTTTCAGCTCTATACTACTTGCATATTCATCAAGAACTTCACTGGGGACCTATACATCACGGATATCAAATTTACATAACTTGAAATTATAAGGATGGCTTAAAATTAGCTCTGAAAATGTCTCAGCAAGATTAAATAATGAACCATATAATAATATGCATTTATACCAGAGGTAAAAATATAGCCCCGCAATAAGTTACCAAAAAAATTCAACTGCACTAGTGCCAATCTATATACATATACTTTAAGAGCAGTAGATATGGGAACTCAAGAAAACTTTAGGGATTTTAGTTAACTGTAAACTCAATATGAAATAGCCTTTTATGTGATCATTAAAAAGAGCCATTTGAGGCTGAAATTTGAATCCATAGGTAAGATGTTGGTCCTAGGAGAGGTTAAGGCTATTTCAACCCATAAAGGTAGGTTTACACATAGGCACCACACTTCAGAAATGAGAACTGAAATCTTGAGCTTGTTTATTCAGGTTATAGGAACAGATTAGAGAGATGGTCTTGAGACCATGCTATATGAGCATTACCCAAGGCCACTAGTACTCCTTAGACATTCAGAATGGGTATGTGTGTGTGTGTGGGGGTGGATTGTCTTCAAATATCTGAATGGTTGTCAGTGGCCCTAATCAGTGACACATAAAAAAGTAAAATTGGAACCAAAGAAACAAGTTGAAAAGTGTCACACATCAGCTCAATATTATAGAAGAAGTTCCTTAAAAAGCTATCTGAAGACAGAGTAGCAGCCTAGGGAAGTAGTTGGTTCTCCCTTACTAAAGGCAAAAAGACCACTTGGCAGATATTGACAAAGGGAGTCTCATAACAGGAAGGAAGCTAGAATATATGACCTTGAGGCCACTTCAAATTCTAAAATTCTATGATTCTGTGAAAGAAACACTGAACCAAGGGCCAGAAATCTGAGTTCTTTCCCCAGCTTGCTGAAAACTTAGGCAGGAATTATTTACCTCAACTTGCTTATTGAAAAATTAAGATGATATAACTGGAGGGTGTCCTAGGATCTTTTAAGATGTTAAAATAATATAATTACATTTCTTCCTACATTATTTGTACTACTAAGACTCTAGATTATACGTTCTTTAGTCCCCGATTCAACAACCTTTTCAGAATGACATTTTCATGCCTATGTTCCTTCACTCCTTTGCTAGAAGAGTAGGAAAGATGATAGGCACTGTGTTCACCTACATATCCCAGAAGAGACAAAGAAAATATTCTCAAACTTGGGGCTCCTGATCATGTAAGGGATGAGGAACCCTAGGATAGGATGGTTGGGTGGAAGTGTTGTTTGATGAGATGGGATGACCATGTCTTCCCCCGCTTTGGTCACCATACCCCTTCAGTAATGCTGGCACATACTAACACACAATAAAACCATTCCATGTGATTTACACAAACAGCATCAGACCCAGTAATGCCTGAGCTCCAGGACCTTGGTGGTAGAAAGACATAATGTTGTTAAATTATATTCTCTTAATTCCTGAGTCCCTTTGTTTCTGGATGCTCCTGCTCTTCTCCTTTACTCATCACATGCCTTGGAACTTTGCACAAAACCTTCCCAAGGCGCCGCATTCCAAAAAGAGAATTAAACATAATACCTGACTCAGGTAGCATAATCCATCATGAAGTTTTCTTTCACTCTTAACTTATAATTTTAGTAAACTATATAATTTAGTTTAACCATATGATTTTACAACACCAAAACTCAAATAAATTTATATGATGGAGATGTGAGAATAAAGAAGGGGAAAATGCATTTTGTCTTCTGTGAATTAAATGCCCAAAATGTCCTTTGTCCCCTGGGGCTTTATTATTCCTCTCAAAAAGGCTGAGGTATCTTTAGGATTTTAACCCCTTACCTATCATATTTCCCCAAGTGTTATTTACCCTTTAGTTACCTTTCTAGTTGTTTGTATCTTGGACTCTTATACAGAGTGAAATCTAAATACTTTTCCTTTGCAATTTTTTCAATATTTCTTTTTTTTTTTTTCAATTCAGTTCATAATAGTTAGAATAACCTTTCTCTACCAAAATGCAGTAAATTTTAATTGATATTTTTACTACATTTGTAATGGTTTAAATTTGTCACTTAACTTTTTAAGATATTTTGAATTTGTCTTTCTTTCTCCCTACCTCCTCCTGGACAGAGCCTGGGAGCTTTCTTCCTTGTCCTTAGACATCTGGAGAAGCAAGTTCTTCCCAGGCCCACCATTTTAAGACCTCACATTCATACTTGTCTGGCTACTGTTCTAGTCTCTGCCTTGGAAACCTCTCCTTGACCTTTCCCTTGGACTCTAGCACCAAGCTCCAGACTCAATTTCCCCAAAAAGGACCACCCATCTCCATCAACATTCCCTGCCTCTCAAGTCCCTAGCTCCCTCATTCTGTTTCCTATTTGTCTTAACCTGACCACAATATTAAAGCTCTTTTGACCAGCTGTTCTCCTAGATAACTCACACAGGAATGCACTTTTCTTCTGCAAATTAGTCAAATGATTTCAATATAAGCTCCATGAAGGTGGGGTTTGGGGTCTGTTTTGCTTACTGTTGTATCTATAGCATCTAGAATAGTGCCTGGCATCTAATAGGCTCTTAGTAAATATTTGTTAGTTAATTAATTAATCCTGCTGAAAAATAACATTTGCTTTCCACAAATTCCCCTCTAGCGTCAGCAGCCAACCTCCAGCCAGAAGGTCCTCATCTCCTTGTCATGAAAAACACAGAACCACCTCAAGAATTTAAAAGCCATAGTTATAATTTAAAAAGACCAAGTCTCATATGAGCTATTTTGTTTTCTTATATATATTTAACTATTTAACACTCTATATTTACATACCTTACAAATATATCTTATCAACTTCCACTTTCCTTAACTTTTTGGGGTTTTCTGTTAGTCTAAACCCTTTGTGTAGAAAGGAATGCTTTTGAGAAAAAGACATATTCTTATCTCTCTACCTAAGCACATAGAGCATGACTCTCTGATATATTTGATTGCACAAGACATTAAGAATTTAAAACTATTAATGGGCTGTAAGCAGCGTTTGTCATCCCATGCAATAGAAGTTTTACAATAATGACATATTAGTAAGTCAGCTTTGGAACCCACTGAGCTCAGCCCCACTAGCTATGTCACCCTGCACAAATCATTGAAGGTCACTGAGCCTATATAAAATGGCAACAACAAGATCTACTTCATAAGGTGGTTGGTATGGAGATAAAAGATAGTTTATATAAAGTAAAGGATGTAAAAGTCTGGGATATAGTAGGTTCTTAACAAATTACAGCTATTAATTCTAATATTTCTATTATTACTAAAGATGTTATTGATGTCCTATTGTACTGTGCCTGTTAGTAAGGTAAGAAACCACAAGATGATGTTGATGTTTTTATAACCTCAGTAGCAGAAATCATCTTCTTTACATTATTCATTTTACCAAGTGTTTTAGTGTCCTAAAGACTATTAGAAGCACTATACCAAAAATAGGTTGGCTTTTACAATGGGAATTTATTAGGTTAAAAACACAGTTCTAGGCTGTGCAGATGTCCAAATCAAAGCATCATTAAGAGATGCTGTCTCACAAAGTTGCAACTATGGGTGATCAGGCACATGGCAGGGCATAATGATGGCTCTGCTGGTCTCTGCCTCCTCCTCAAGGCTTACTTGGTCCCTGAGCTCAGCTATGGGCAATCAGCCTTCTCTCTCCCCACTCCTCCAGGCCTCATCTCTTTCAACATCTCTGGGGCCTCTTCCCATGTCCCTGTGCTCCGTTGATTCCAGCCTCAGGCCTCCAGTATCTCTCTCTCAGTCTCTGGGGGTTTCTCTGTCTCTGCAGTTTTCTTCTGTGCCTGAGGGTTTTATTCCTTCATTTATAAAGGACTCCATTGAAAGGGTTAAGACCCATCCTGGGTCATGTTCTACTGAAATGATCTAATCCAAAGGAAGGTCTCTAAATGAATCAAAAGTTCCCATCTACAGTAGGTTTACAGGCACAGGAATGAATCAGTCCTAAAGACATGATTTTCTGGGATCCACCTAGCATCAAACTGTCACACCAAGTTAAAGAGGGTTTTTGTCAAAAGTCTCCCTGTTTGGTCTCTTGATTTTCAGTCCACTAATTGTGCTTTAGGTAGTTTACCTGAGATGAAAATGAGTGTATTTTCTTTATTTGGTATAATAAAATAGAGCTCTATTTTAAAATTTTAAAAGTAATTAATATACAGAACACAAATTTAAAAGGTGATTCCTAGCTAACAATCTGATAAGAAAAAAAACAACAAGAACAAAAAAGATATACCAAAAGGTAACCTTCAGGAGCTTTTTCATTAATCCTTAACTAAAAGTGTTTATTTCAATACCAAATCATTTTAACTCTCTCAAATTCTATTAAAGCCTTCTCCTTGAAATTGTAACCAAGTCAGGGATCAAGGGCTTCAGGCCCTCTTAGAATCTTTTTGGTGGTGGTTTTTCTAATCAACTTCATTTCCCTCCTCTAGTTAATGAAGGACAGGCTTTAATTTCCTTTTCTCTGCCCTCTCTTCTACAGTTGCAGAAACACAACTCCCCAACTACCTGCCCTAGGTTCAGCCTAGTGACCAACATTGAAGTGCTGTTAAGGATCCTTGAGGAAGTTTTGCCTTTGCAATCAACAAACAGAGCTAGTTAGCTCTAGAACTATGTGCCTTTACCTTTTTCCCCCAATTTTCTCTTTGTTCCCTAATAGATTATCAGGTGGGTCCCCTCACTGTTTCAGCTGATGCCCTGTTTGTTCCTGTCTCCAGTCACGCTCTTGCCTACCCAAATCCTATGCATCCTAGGACACCTGCTTGGGTACCACTTCCTCTATGAAGCATTTTCCAGCTCTGAGAATCTCTGAGTCCATGATTCCTGTGTCATGCTGAGTATCATAAATAAATGAAGGTGAAAATGGTCAAACTTAAGTCAACAAAAACTAATAATAAATATTGGAAAGCAAATTCAGTAAGACTGAGCCTCTTAAATATACAATCAAAATGTAACTGAAAGATTTCATTGCTCTAATTTCCTGAAGCCCAATGGGGAAAAGGACCAATATTTTAGTCTCTAATGAGTATCTTTTGCTCTTAAGTCATATCTTGAATTGTATCTGTGTTCTGCCCCTCCAATTACACTGCAAGTTCCTTAGGAATGGGAATCCATCTTTTCTAGCTCAATGCCCATCACATAAAAATCTATCAACAAGCACTTGATGACTGATCACTGGTTTAACAATGAACAAAATCCATCTTTTGCTAACAAAGTTATGCAGATTCTATTGTCAGCACAGTAAACCTATATGTATGTGTATATACATATATATATTATTGATTAGTTTGACTTTATTTGGGATATGGAGGGAGAGCTTCTGTGATCTACTATTTTATTCGGAAAGCCATTGAACAGCTTCATCTTGTTCTAACACCAGGGTGTTTGAAATTCCTATTCCAAATTATATGTACCTGTGAACTCCACAATTTATTTGTGTTTCCACATTTCCAAACATTTTATCTGGTGACATAAAGTAGTCTTTACAAACTAATAAAAATTAATAGAGTTTAAAATGCTCATATTTTACAATTCATTAAAATCAGCTATCTAAACTTCTTTTAAGTAGAAAGGATAGTACCTTTGCTAATCCCCAATCCTAGGTAAACTTCATCTGATTTCTCCATTCTTGTTCCTAGGCTGCAAAGTGTTGCTGGAGAAAATTTTAAAAATTCATGCAAATCACCCTAAAGTAAGAGAATGGAAAACATAAATATATATGAGGAGAAGCACAGCATACAATTTTTTTTCCTTTTTTATATTTTTATTTTTAAGGAAGTTTTAGGTTACATATTTGTTACATCAAAAATATAGGGGCTTCCCATATAACCCACCCCTTCTCCCTCCCACACTTTCCCACATTAACATCTTTCATTAGTGTGATACATTTGTTTCGCTCGATAGACACATATTGAAGTACTGCTACTAAGCATGGACTATAGTTTACATTATAGTTTGCACTTTGCCACATAAAATTTTATAAGTTTTGACAAAATGTATAATGGCCTATATCTGTCATTGCAATGTCATGCAGGACAATTCCAATGCCCACATGTTAGACTTATTCTTCTCTCCCCCTCCCTCAGACCTTTTGGTGGCTACTGCCTTTAAATCAATGAAAAGTTCTTCCATTGCTAGAATAATAATGTCTATAATAGAATAATAATGAAATAATATGGGTTATTTTATTCTATTGTTCATTCCCCAATTTTGAGAATTGTGGGGTGGTGATGCCCACTCTGTTTCTGCTTGTGAGGGGGCTTAGATCCCATGGGCAAATGGATGGAACCATCTTGCTTGAAGTTTTAGATAAAATATTTCTTGATACACTAAAGTAGACAGCATACAATTTAAATATTGATGTGTAATATACGTCCTTAAACATAAAAACAAGGTAAAATTAACTTTGAAAAATTCATTTTTCTTTCTTTGTTATTTCTGGATTTCAACTGATATAATTAATGGTTCTGGTTTCCCATAAACATCAAAGACAGTAGATAGATGCTGTAAAGTGCTTGAGAAGAACTTGTTTTCAGTTTGACTATTGTCCTTTCCACACTTGGGCCTCAATATTCTTATACCACCTCTGCACCTCCACTCAAGAACCCATGGTATATTTGCCTTTGGGCAGAACTACTCCCTTAAAAGTTCTTTAACTCTGAATTTCCCTTCTTTGACCACCACCTCCTATCATCCATCCCTTTCACATCTACTGAAATACCTGCTCAGTAATTGTCATCACAACTTTAGCCATTTCATTCCTCTATTTTCTCCATCACTCCATTTCCTCCCTTTATTTGCCTCTTTACCCACTCTTGGGTCTGAAAATAAAAAAAAAATTAATATTATTCTCATTAGTACCCCAGAGTCACTTGTGCCTTCTTTCTTTCTTTCATGACACTTGCTTGGTAGCCCCACCTCTGAGCAAGCTCTCACTCACTTTCTCTGCTCCTGTACCAAGCTGCTGAATATTACTGGAAAACTCTCTTGAACCCAGTCACTTGTTTTCATTCTAAAATCACACCATCAGCTTCAGCTGGGCCCTCACAGCTACTCACAATTTTGGAATTTATCTCTAAACAAGCCTCTGTCACTTTCTCCATTGCAACTCTTCTAAATTACCATTAACTTCAAAGTCTATTCTTCTCATCATCTTCTATTTCTTAATAGTGCTTTCTATGATGTGAACTTAATCATTTCGCCTCTATACATTAAAAGTTCAGCATGTATAACCCACTCTCTTCTCCTTACTCTTTTTCAGACCAGAGCGTTTTGGCCCTGCCAACTACATTTGTCCAATCTCTTCCCAAACCCTCCAAGAATTCACTACCTTAATCACCACAAGTCTCTTTCAATGGCATTCTTCCTAAGCCTAGAATTATATTCAGGTCTCCCACATTCACACAATGTTCTTTCAATCACACTATCTCCAAGGTACCACCCTTCCTGTCTCTTTTGCTCATCATCAAATATCTTGCAAAGTGCCTATACTTGATACCTCCACTTCACCTTTCATGTACTTCTCTATATTTGAAAACCAACTAACAAACGTCCTCTCCAAGGTCACCAATGACCAGATAATCAAGTCATTTTTTTATTAATAATCATTTTCTTGAAGAATATTTGTAGACATGGGAAATTCCCATGATATAATGTTAAATTCTTAAAAGTAACAAAATATAGATGGATTTTGGTCTAAATTTATGTTACTTCAAGTGTTGGCATGCTTGTCAATGTGTATGTCAGTTCAGAAAATGAGTAGGGGGAATATCATCAAAATATTAATGGCTAGGGAACGGAGGTGACTTAAGTGATTAGGTGCCTCCCTCCCACATCGGGGGTCCCAAGTTCAGTCCCAGTGCCTCCTAAAGAAACAAAGAAGATAAACAGACACAGCAAGTGCAAACAACAAGGAGGTGGGGAGAGATAAATAAAATGTTAAGGGTTATTAGATTAAGAGCAGCAGGATCTAATTGACTGCCACAGTAAACAGTGTCTCAAATAGCAGGGCTCCTGAGGGCTCTAGGGACATCCAGAAACTATAACTATAACAGAGTTAGACTCATTTATAGGTTCTCTACACATGGCTCTTCTACCCCCTTTATTTGAACCTATAATTAGCACTATACTTGATAGATATATGTCCCAGAGACTTAAATCTTTGGTCCATCATGTGCCAGTTGAGCCCTGAATATCAGCAGAGTTGCAACTCCTACTCTCCAGTTCATTGGACACACTGAGGACAACTAACAAGGAGGTGTTGATGGACAACACCCATCCCAAGGAACAGAAAGTGTCTGCAACTGCAAGCAAGATAATTCCATCCATCTGCCCCGTGGGATCTAAGTTCCCTCTCAATTAGAGGTACAGTGGGCATCACCATCCCCAAATCCTCAGGATTGAGAAATGAACAATGGACTAAAGTAGACTTATTATTATTCTACTATAAACTTATTCTAGCAATTGAAGAACTCTTATCATTGATATAACAGCAGTGGCCACCAGAGGTTCTGAAGGATGGGAGAGGGAAGAATAGGTGTTATATGGGGTCATTTTTGGGACATTGGATTTGTCCTGCATGACATTGCAGTGGCAGATACAGGACATTGTATTTTGTCATAACCTACAAAATTGTGTGGGACAGAGTGTAGACTATAATGTAAACTGTAGCCATGGTTGGTAGCAATGCTTCAAAAGGTGTTCATCAATTGTAACAAATATACCACACTAATGAAGGATGCTGTTAATGTAGGAAAGTATGGGAGGGGGTGGGAGGGGGGTATATGAGAATCCCTTATACTTCTTATGTTACATTTATCTAATCTAAACCTTCTTAAAAAATAAAAAAATTAATTTTAAAAAGAAAATAAGAGTTAATGGTTATAAGATCTAAGCCCTCTCAATCTGAAGCAGTAGGCATCACCATCCCAAAATCCTCAAGACTGAGGAATAAACAAACATAAGGGGGAAATACAACCATGGACAAATTAAACTTATTAATATTGTAGTAATGGAAGAACATAAAATATTGATATAAAGATAGTGGTTAACAGAGATTCTGAGGGGAAGGAAAGGGAATAATAGGTGGAACATAGGATATTTTTAGGGCATTGGAATTAAGTATAAACCACAATGTAAGCTATAGACCTTGGTTAGAGCAATGCTTTAATATTTATTCATCAATTGTAACAAATGTACCACACTATTGTAAGATATTATTAATAGGGGAAGATGTGGGGTGTGGGGTATGTGGAAATCACATACTTTCCATGTAACTTTTCTGTACTCTAAAACCCCTTTAAAAATAAAGCTTATTATTTGAAAAAAGCATTAATGGTTAAATGAATAAAATTATGGATGATAATTTGCTTTTATACATTTTTTTGTTTTCCGATTTTTCTTTAATGAATAGTCATTTCTTTCACAATCAAGGGTTACTAAAAAATGTATGAATTTTTCCCCTTATTCCTCTTTCTTAAATCCCTATTTTATCCTATTGAGTATTATACCCAAAAACTCTTCCCAGGACCTGCTTGATAAGCATGCAACTGTATAGTTGCACAGAGTCCCATGCTTAGAAACATTCTGCTTAGTTTAATACTCTTCTGTCTCCAGTGTGAAATTCTTAATAATTTTTAAGAAGGAATCCCATATTACCAATTTGCCCTGAACTCCACAAATTATATGGCTTGTCCTGACTCTTTCCTTAGCTTCTCTGATACTACATTCTCTTTTTCCTCCCCCTCTTACCCCTCCTTTTCTATTAGATCATTCCACTCACTAAATTCAGAAGCTCACTATAATTTTTACCATCATTCACATTACCTCTTTCTCCTTTGTCATTCTCTCTTCAGCTTTCACTTCCTCAAATGCCACCAAAATTTGTTACCTTAATCCTGAGCTTCAGCTCTATGTTTCTATCAATAATTGGATATTTCCACAAGGTGGTTCAGTAATCACTTCACACTTAACATGACCAAAAGGAAATCAGCCTTTCCTTATGTGTTCTTCTTTTCCTCAACTTTATATTTTGGAGATGTACTCATATTGAAGCATGTAGCTATATTACATTTATTTTCACTGATCCACTGTATTCCATTATACGAACACAACTTAACGTATTTATCCATTTTACTCAAGATGGGTGTTTGGGTTGTTTCCAGGGTTTTAATATTCATTGTTATGTCCTAGTGCACACATGTCTCTGGGGTATGAAACTAGAAGTGAGGTTGCTATGTCAAAGAGTACGCATAAATTCAATTTTACTAACCATCAAACTGCAAACGGGTTGCATCAGTTTAAACTCTAGCGCACAGGGTATGAAAGTTCTTTTTTTCTCAGTATCCCTATCCATATATGATATTGTTAGATTGAAATTTTTGTCAATCTCTTGGTATTTCATAGTTTTTATTTGCCATCACTGATTATTAATGACAATAGCAATCTTTCACATGCTGATTATACATGAAAAGTATTCTCTTTTTTTATTGCCTTTATAATAAAAAATGCATATTTTTTACATTAAAATCTATGCCACAGCCAGGTGTAAGGATAGGGAAGTTTTTCAGTCAACCCTGAAGAGCATTAAAAATGTACAGTCCTAGTCTCACTTATATGATAAACTTGAGCATTTTCAAGCAATTATGCTTTGGGAATTGATTAAGTAATGCCCTCTCTCAGTAAAACTAGCGCTGTATGGCAACAAGCTGTTAATCCTTTCCATAGCCTATCACGCAACTAGCATGTTTAGAAACAGAATAACTTCTGGTTTAGGCACAGTGTGGAAGAACGAATTCTCATCCCACACAGCAGTACCGAACTCCTACCCACAGCAAGAGCAAGAACTAGGGAAGAAAATAAAGATACATATTGTTTGGTTAAAAGTCTACTCCATCCCATTAAAGTATATGTGGAAACCCATGGGAAATGGGAGTGCCCTGATTCCCCAGCCCAACCCAACCTCACCTCTCTTTGACACTTCCCCCTACACTTTCTGGAGTTCCCCAGGCCTGTCCTTCTGTTTATAATTGCCTAAATATTGTGCACCAAGGAAGACTAGGTGTCTTGAGGAAGGAGAATCTCCAAAACTGAGTTAGGGTAACTAACTTACAAAGTATACATAGGCACGAATTTCACATTCCTGAACTGGAGAGACACAGATGATGATAAATTCAATTCAAGCTGACAGATATTTGTTAATTAGCTACTGTGCCCAAGAAGAATATGATAGGACCCTTGCCACTTAGTAAGTAAAACTTATATATTGAGAACAAAAAGAATATCACAGTTCTTACTCTAAAATAGAAGAGCAATATCTAGGCACACCCTGATTGTATCATATCTTTGTGCAGCATATTTAATAACATGCTATATTTAACACATCTGTTCCTCATTTAATTCCCCGATACCTTTTGTGAGAAAATTAAACTATATATCTTTCAAAAGACTCGTGGTAATTCACAATTATGACTCTAGCACTCCCTCCCCTGAAATAATAATAATTAGAATGTATTGAGTAGTTACTATATGCCAGGAATTATACCAAGTGTTATATGTGTAGTATCTTATTTAAACTTCACAACAACCCTCTAAGGTATATGCTGTTTTGTTGTTGCTGTTGCTTGAGGTATAATTCACATACACTAAAGTACACATATTTAAAACATACAATTTGATAAGTTTTGACATAGGTATCTCCTGTGAAGCCATCACCACAATCAAGATAATGAATATATTTGTCACCCAAAAAGTTTCCTCATGACCTTTTGTAACCATTTGGTTTGGCTATTACAGGTTTTGGCTATTACAAGAAAAGCTGTTATAAATATTTATGTACAAACCTTTGTATGAGCATATGCTTTCATAGATCTTAGATAAATATCTAGGGGTGAAAGGGTTGAGTCACATGATAGACATAGGTTTAATATTTTAAGACTCTGACAAACTTTTTAGTTACCTTTTGCAGTTGTAACAAATTACCACAAATTGAGCAGCTGAAATTTTTTCTCTTACAGTCTGGAAGTCAGAAATCTAAGATCAAGGTATCAGCAGAGCTATGATCCTTCTGGAAGCTTCCAGGAAGAACACATTTGCTTGCCTATTTTCAGCTTCTGGAGGCTGCCTGCTCATGGCCTCTCTCTTCCTCCCTTCACTCCAATCTTCTGTGGTCATATCTCCTACTACTAACTCTGATCCTCCTTCCTACCTCTTAAAAGAACTCTTATGATTACCCTGGTCTCATCCAGATAATCCAGGGAAATTTCTCCATCTCAAGATCCTTCACTTAAACATATCTGCAGAGTGCCTTTGACCATATAAGGTAACATACTCACAGGTTCTGATGATTAACACGTGGACATCTTTGGTGGTTGGGGGAGCAATTACTCAGCCTACCACACTGTTTTCTAAAGAGATTATATAATTGTACACTCCCACAGTAGTGTAAGAAAATTCCAGTTCCTCTACATCCTAGCCAATATTCATTACAGTCAATCATTGTATGTTATCATTCTAGTAGTTTTATACTGGAATCTTATTGTATTTAATTTGCAATTCCCAAGTAATGAATGATGTTGACAATTTCTCATGTATTTATTTGCCATCTGTATATCTTATTAGGTGAATTGTCTGTTCAAATCACTTTCCTATTTTTTTTAATTGGGTTTTGTGTTTTTTATTGTTAGATTTTGAGAATTCTTTATATATTCTGAATACAAGTATCTTATCAGATATGATCTGCAAGTATTTTTTGCCAGGCCATAACTTGTCTGTTTGTTATCTTAACAGTATCTTTCAAGAAACAGAAGTTTTTTATTTTGATAAAGTCCCGTTTATGAATTTTTTCTTTCATAGGTCCAGCTTTTGGTGTTGTATCTAAAAAATCTTCACCTAACTGAAGGTCACAAAGATTTTCTCTTCTGTTTTCTTTCAGAGGTTGTATAGTTATAGTTCTTACATTTAGGCCAATGATCCATTATGACTTATGCATTAGTCAGCCAAAGGGGTGCTGATGCAAAATACCAGAAATCTGTTGGCTTTTATGAAAGGTATTTATTTGGGGTAGAAGCTTATAGTTACCAGGCCATAAAGCATAAATTGCTTCCCTCACCAAAGTCTATTGTCACATGTTGGAGCAAGATGGCTGCCGACATCTTGGGTTCAGGCTTCCTGGGTTTCTCTCTTCCTGGGGCTTGCTTATCTCCAGGCTCAGCTCCTCTGCTATCTCCATAAGCTGTAGACTATGAGGCTCTCTAGGCTTTGCCTCTCTCCACAAGGCCAGCCATAGACTATCAGGCAAATGGCTTTGTCTCTCTCCTCGGGGCTTCTGCCATGTCTAAGGAGCCATCTTTATTCCTCTGTGTTCTTCTCCTTTGTGTTCACCTCCAGGACTCCAGCTCAAAAACTCCCAGCTCTGTTTTTTGCCATGTCTTTTATCTGTGAGTCCCCACCCACCAAGGGGTAGGGACACAACGCCATACTGACATGGTCTAATCAAAGCCCTAATAATAATTTAATTAAGTAAAAGTGAAACTTCAGACAGACCAGTTTACAAACATAATTCAGTAATTATTTTTGGAATTCATAAACAATGCCAAACTACTATAACTTGTTTTGTATATTGTGCAAGATATGAATCAAAGGGCTTGTTCCACTACCATTTGTTGAAAAGCCCATCATTTCTCCTCTGAAATGCACTTGCATTTTTTGTTAAAATCAGATTTCCATGTATATTTGCATCTTTTTTGGATTCTTTAGCTTCCACGGCTTATTTTTCCATCTTTATGGCAATAGAATATTGTTCTGATAATTATGGTTTCTAATAAACCAGATAATATTAGTCCCCCAACTTCATTCTTCTTTTTAAAGTTGTTTTGATTATTCCAGGACATTACTATTTCTATATGAATTTTATAATTGGCTTTGAAATTTATACATAAAAGCCTATGGGGATATTGATTAGAATAGCATTGAATGTATAGATCAATTTGGGGACAATTGACATCTTAGCAATATTGATTTTCCAATATATGAACATTATATATTTCTCTATTATTTAGTTCTCTAATTTCTCTCAGTGATGTTTTGTAGACTCTGTGTCAGATTTTGCACATCTTTTGTCAGATATATCCCTAAGTATTTTCATAGTTTGATGTTATTTTAAATAGAATTTTTTTTCCATTTCTGATTGTTCATTGCTAGTATACAGAAATACAATTATTTTTGTATATTGATCTTGTACTTGGCAGCTTCGCTAAACTCACTTATTAGATCTAGTAGCTTTTTTGTAGATTCTACTGGATTCTTTACACAGGAGAATTTTTCTCTTTGAAAAAAGAGTTTTATTTCTTCCTTTCCAATGTGAATGCCTTAACTTCTTTAATTAATTCTATAAAGTTTCTTTTAACTAGTGCTTTCTTACACAAATTTTCATATGTTTTGCTTTCTTTTTCATTCAGTTCATAGTTCTTTCTAAATCCATTTTGATTTCTTTGACCCACTGGTTGTTTAGAAGTATGTTATTTAGCTTCCAAATATTTGGGGATTTTCCAGAGATCCTTCTGTTATTGATTTCTAATCTAATTCCTTTGCAGTCATTGAGAGTACTTGTTATGACTTGAAGCCTTTAAAATTGATAAAGACTAATTTTATGGCCCAGAATATGATCTTTGTAATGTTCTATATGCACTGGAAAATAAATGTCCATTCCTCTGTTATCAGATGATGTGTTCTATATATATCAACTAGGTCAGCTTGGTTGATTTGTTCAAGTCATCTACTCTCTACTGTAAAATGTGCTTATATGATAAGTTAGACCCACCTGTATAATTTACCTATCTTTAGGTCAACTGTGCCATAGAACATAACATAACAGGAAGGATATCTCATCATATTCAATGGCACCATAGATCAGGGAATGGAAACATGGGGGTGCTATTTTTAAAACTCTACCTACCACAATATACCACAAACTCAACACTACAGTGTCACTATTTTTGTTTATTAATTATCTTTTAAAAGATTTGTATAAGAAAAAGATCTTATATATTTACCCAAGCACTTACCAGTTCCAGTATTCTTCATTACTTTATGTAAAGCCATATATCCACCTGGTGCCTTTTCCTTGTAGTTGAATTAATTGCTTTAACCTCTCTAGTCAAGGTGTTCTGCTAGTGATGAATTCTTCAGGCTTTTGAATGTATAAAAATGTCTTTATTTAACTTTTGTTTTAGAAAGATATTTTCACTGGGTATAGAATTCTAGGTGACAGTTTTGTTTTATTTCTGTGCTTTAAAATGTGCTTCACTGTCTTATCACATGCATTGTTTCTGATGAAAAAATCTGTTATCGTTTTCTTATTTCCATTGTACATAATGCATTTTCTTTCTCTTGGTGTTTATAAAATTTTCTCTTTAGCAATGTCTTTTAGAAATCTGATAATAATCTGCCATGGTGTAGTTTTCTTCTGGTTGCTCATATTTGTGTTTCATTGTTCTTCTTGATCTGCAGTTTTACAGTTTTTACCAAATTTGGATCAACCATTATTTCTTCAAATATTTTTCTGTACTTACTGTCTACAGAACTCCTACTAATATTTATATTAAGTTGTTTTGCATTGCCCCACTGTTCACTTATGTTCTTTTCATTTTTTTATTTTTATTAATTGTTATTCCTTCTTTTTTGTGTATTTCATTTTGGATTATTTCTATTGCTGTGACTTCAAGTTCCTTAATCTGTTTTCTGTATTTTCTAATCTGCCATTAATCCCACCTCATCGAGGCAGGTTAATATAGTAAAAGGAGGAAGGCATCTGAGGCCCACAGACAGCATGACCAGCAGACAACATGGCTGACAAACAACATGCCCAAAAGACCACACGACTTCAAGACCCCACCTGGAAATCTCCTGAGAGGTTGTGTGAGACACTGGAATGAGAATCCCATTCCAGGTCAAGGAAAAGCCCCAGATAACATCAAAAGACCCCACTATTGGCCCCTGAGAAACTGACAGGTGGGGCCACCAATCAGAACAGCAAATGCCCACAACATTAGAAGAGGGAGGAGGAAAGACTTTAAAAAGCCCTGATCTGGGGCCCCACGTGTGCAACTCACCCTGTAGTATGCCTGAGGACCATGCCTTGCACAACGTACTTTTCTCATTTTCTTGTTTCTTTTCTTTTTTTTTAATTTTTTTTAATTACTTAGATTATATAAATGTTACACAAAAAATATAGGGCTTTCCATATGCCCCACTCCCAACACCTCCCACACCCTCCCACATAAACAACATCCTTCATTAGTGTGGCACATTCGTTGCAATTGATAAACGCATCCTGGGGCATTGCCACTGAGCATGGACCATAGTTCACATTGTAGTTTACACTCTCTCCCACACAATTCTGCAGGTTATGGGAAGATATAAAATGGCCTATAACTGTCACTGCCCTGTCATTCAGAATGATTCCAAAGTCCTGAAAAAGCCCCCATATTACACCTGTTTTTCCCTCTCCCTGCACCCAGAGCTTCCAGTGGCCACTGCCTCCACATCAATGCTGTAATTTCTTCAATTGCTATATATTATAATTATATAATAAGTCTATAGTAGAATACCAGTAAGTCCTCTCTAGTAAGTCCTCTCTAGTCCATAGTTCATTCCCCAATCCTGAGGATCCTGGGAAGTTATGTCCACTCTGCCTCTAACTGAGAGAGGGGTTCGATCCCATACAGCCTATGGATGGGACTCTCTTGCTTGCAGTTGTAGGCTCTCTTGTTTCCTTGGTATGGTGGTTTTCAATCCTCACCTCCTTGTTAGTTGTCCTGGGTTAGTCCAATGAGAGTAGATGTTGCAACTCTGCTGAGGCTCAGGGCCCAGCTGGCACATGGACAACCCAAACATTCCAGTCTCTTGGACATACACCTACAAACACCAGCACCTTCATATGGCTGGTGAAGAGAAGTCATAATTGAGTCCAACTCTGTCACTCTCAGAAGCACAAACCCCAAAGTAGGGCCCACTGGCAAGGCCCCAAACTCCAGAGCTATCTGCCTTGACCATAGGACCCAGGTATCTCCAGAGTCCTCAGGAACCCCACTATTCAGGGTAGTATCCACTTTGGCACTCTATGAGATCCTGCTGAGAAGTGCACCTCTGGCATGACCTCCCAACTCACTTTGAAATCTCTTAGACATATAAACTCATTTGTCCTTTCTCCCCTTTTATTCGAGGTCTTTTTCCAGTTGCATTGCTAGTTGGTACTTGGCAGTAATCCCTCGGTGCCAGGGACCAGGAGTCATGGCCCACGCTGGGGGGAAGGTAATGCATTTATATGATGTGTTTGGCTTAGAGAGAGGTCACATTGGAGCAACAAGGAGGATCTCAGGAGGAAACTCTTAAGCACTCCACAACACTAGGCTAAGTTTCAATTTCAAGAGCTAAGGCTCACAAACATAGTCATCAATATCAAGGGCCCATCAGTGGACCATCTTCCCTCACCAGCCATTGCCCCTGCACTTAGGGGTCTGTTGCTGCTCCATTAGAGAAAGTGGCAGAGCTCTCCAGGATGGGAATTCAATATTCTCTCGGTTATTGTGTGAATCTCCACCCACTGTGACAATGCCCTATGAATATCTGAACACATTTATACACCTTATATGTATGCCGAGGTGAAATTCCTCCCATGCGTTCCCCATCACTGACACCCCACACCAATGATCCTTCCCTGCCCCAGTTGTAACCCTTCTGTGATGCAAATCTTCTTCAAAAATGAAACCAATATAATAGCCATATATCCACATTGTACCCCTTTTCCCCCTTCCCATATTAAATACCTTTTTATATGTGGATGGTACCTTTGTTACAACTCATATACAAATAGTAAAACATAGCTACTAACCATAGTCTGTGGTTTACATTATGTTTTACATTTTAGACTGTACACTTTTATAAATTTTGATGATATTTAACAGAACCTGTGTCCATCATTGCAAGATCATGTAGAACTCTTCCATTGCCCACTAAATACCCCCTGTTCCATCTATTCTATCCCTCCTTCCCCCTCCCCTCAGGGCCCACAGCAACCCCCCGGCTTCACTCCTTGGATGTCAAGATTCATAGTTTCTTGCAACAACACTGAGGTCTTGACACACTGGTTTGTCCTCCCCTATTAGGAACTGCCCATGCTTTCAAGATACTCCCGCCCCTCTGTTTGTGAACGTATCGGTCCTCCCCAGGATGGGAGTCCAACTTCTTCCAGCTCATTATGTGAGTCTCCACCCACTGATACAACACATTATGACAAAATAATCACTCGCACCCTCCCTAGAAGCCTGCCCCAGGTGTGCCCTGTCCCAAATGTCCCCTCATCCAACACCCTAAACCAGTAACCCTTCCTTGTCATATTGCCATAAAAGCCTTCCCAACTTTGTACTTTCAACCACATACCCGCCAATCCCCAGTGTTCAGGTGGTCTCTCCCCCAACCCTCCCCACAGTTCCATGGACCCTCCAACCCACCCTCCCCCATCTATCCACCTCTCAAACCTGCACCGCCCAACCCAATATTATCACTACCCTCCTGTCATATCCCTTCAACGCCCAACTACACACTTTCACTTTATCATAGGTTACATCCTGACAGGCATTGGCTCATGAGCTTCTTCTCCCTTTCTATTTCCTGTATACCTATCTTCCAGACAATAGCTTTCTGAGTCTGCTCAATTTGGTTAATTCATGTCAGTGAGATCATGTAATATTTGTCCTTCAATGCCTGGCTTGCTTCACTCAACATAAGGTCCTCAAGATTCATCCATGTTATCCTGTGTGATAGCACTGTATTCCTTCTTACAGCTGAGTAATATTCCATTGTATGTATGTACCACATTTTGCTTATCCATTCATGTTGATGGGCATTTGGGTTGATTCCAACTTTTGGTGGCAATAGTGAATAATGCCACTATGAACATTGGTGTGCATGTATCTGTTCGTGTCCTTGCTTTCAATTCTTCAGAATATATACCCAGCAGTGGAATTGTTTGATCATATGGCAGTTCTAAAGTTAGTTTTTTGAAGAACCGCCAAACTGTCCTGCACAATGGCTGCACCATTCTACATTCACACCAGCAGTGGATGAGGGTTCCCATTCCTCCACATCCTCTCCAACACTTATAGTCCTCTGCTTTTTTAATAGCCACCATTCTAATGGGTGTAATATCGTATCTCATTGTAGTTTTGATTTGCATTTCCCTAATAGCTAGTGATGTTGAGCATCTTTTCATGTGCTTTTTAGTCATTTGCATTTCTTCTTTGGAGAAGTGTCTTTTCAAGTCGCTTGCCCATTTTTTAAATGGGTTGTTTGTGTTTTTATTTTGGAGGTGTAGGATTTCTTTATATATGCCATATTTTAGGCTCCTATCAGATATATGGTTACCAAATATTTTCCCCCATTGGGTAGGCTGCCTTTTTACTTTCTTGATAACCTCCTTTGAGGTGCAGATGTTTTCAGTTTTGAGGGGATCCCATTTATCTATTTTTTCTTTGACACTCGTGCTTTGGGTGTAAAATTCATGAAGCCATTACCTATTACAAGGTCCTGTAGATGCTTCCCCACATTATCTTCCAAGGTCTTTATGGTCTTGGCTCTTATATTTAGATCTCTGATCTATCTTGAGTTGATTTTTGTATAAGGTGTGAGATGGTATTCCTCTCTCATTCTTTTGGAATATGGATATCCAGTTCTCCAAGCACTATTTGTTGAAGAGGCCATTCTCTCCCAGTTGAGTGGGCTTGGTGGCCATGTTGAATATCAGACGACCATATATGTGAGGATCTATATCAGAACCCTCTGTAAACACACAAAATAAGAAGTGAGGAAGGGGATATCACCACTCACCCCACAGAAATAAAGAGCATCATAATAGGATAATTTGAAAAATTATATGCCAACAAGAAGGATAATTTAGAGGAAAGGGACAAATTCCTAGAAACTCGCAAGTGGCCTAGATTGATGAAAGAAGAAATTTATGAACTCAACAGGCCAATTACAAGTAAAGAGATAGACTCAGTCCTCAAAAAGCTACCAACTAAGAAGAGCCCAGGACCAGATAGCTTCACAGATGAATTCTACCAAATTTTCCAGAAAGAAATAACACCAATCCTGCTTAAACTCTTCCAAAAAATAGAAGTAAAAGGAACATTACCTAACTCATTCTATGGCATCATAGAGATGCCACAAGAAAAGCCAGAGATGCCACAAGAAAAGAAAATTATAGACCAATCTCTCTAATAAAACTAGATGTTAACATCCTCAGCAAAATACTAGCTAATCGTATTCAACAACACATCAAATGAATTATACACTGTGGCCAAGTGGTTTCCATCCTGGTATGCAAGGATGGCTCAACATAAGAAAATCAAGCAATGTAATATACCACATAAACAGATCAAAAGAAAAAAAATCACATGATCATCTCTATAGACACAGAAAAAGCATTCGACAAAATACAGCACACTTTCCTGATTAAAACACTGCAAAAGATAGGACTAGAAGGAAACTTTCTGAACCTGATAAAAGGTATATATTAAAAACTCACAGCTAACATCATATACAATGGTGAAATCCTAAAGCGTTCCCTCTAAGATTGGGAACAAGACAAGGATGCCCACTATCACCACTCCTATTTAACATTGTGTTAGAAGTACTTGCTTGAGCACTGAAACAAGAAAAAGATATAAAAGGCATCCAGATTGGAAAGGAAGAAGTAAAAGTTTCACTATCTGCAAACAATATGATCCTATACATAGAAAGCCTTGAGAAATCTACAACAAAGCTTCTAGAACTTATAAATGTGTTCAGTAAAGTTGCAGGCTATAAGTTCAATGCACAAAAATCAGTAGAATTTCTGTAAGCCAATAATGAGAAATCTAAGGGGGAAATCAAGAAAAAAACCATTTACAATAGTAACTAAAAGAATCAAATACCTAGGAATGATTTTAACTAAAGATGAAATGACTTATATGCAGAAAACTACACAATACTGCCAAAGGTAATCAAAGAAGACTTAAATAAATGGAAGAATATTCCCTGTTCATGGATGGGAAAACTAAACATCATTAAGATGTCTATCCAACCCAAACTGATCTACTGATTTAATGCAATTCCAACAAAAATCAACACAGCACTTTTTACTGAATTGGAAAAACTATGAAATTTATTTGGAAGAGCAAGAGGCTCCGAATAGCCAAAGACATATTGAAAAAAAAAAATGAAATTGGAGGAATCAAACTACTTGATTTAAAAACATACTACAAAGCTACAGTGGTCAAAACTGCATGGTATTGGCACAAGGATAGACATACTGACCAATTTTCTTGTTTCTTAATAAACTCTTTACTCCTTTGCCTACCCTATGGCATGAACTTAAATTATTTTATGCAACATAAGCCAAGAACCTAGATGCCCAGAAAGCAGAGCCATCCAGTAATACCATGTATTGTCATGTATTTTCATCTCCATACATTGATTTGCATCTGTTTTATATCATCCTTGACTCCTCTTATTTTATTGAACATACAGAATAAGTTATAATAACTGTTGAAATGCCCTATCTCCTAATTCTAAGATCTAGATGTTAGTTCTAGGTTGGTTTTAATTAATTGACTTTCCTCCTCATTTTGGATCATATTTACCTACTGCTTTGCATACCTGAAAATGATAGGGTGCCAGACATTGCTAATTTTACCTTGTTGAGTGCTGAATATTTTTGTAGTCCCAAAAATAATCTTGAGCTTTGTTCTCAGTTGTGTTAATTACTTGGAAACCATTTGATCCGTTCAGGTTTTGCTTTTAAAATTTGTTAGCAGAACCAGAGTTATGTTTATTCTAGGATTAATTCTTCCTCAATATAGAGGCACAACCCTTTTTGTTGTCTAACCAATGCTCTAAAAATTATGGTATTTTCTAGTCTGGCTAGAGGGAATAGGCAATATTTCTGGCCCTGTGTAAGTGTGAGGCACTGCATCATCTAATCCTTTCAAATGGTATTTTTTCCAACCTTGGGTAATTTCCTCAAATACAGGTGCTGGTCAGAACACTGATGAATATTGATTGGGTCCCACAGATGCTCTTCATAGTTCAAATGTCTGAAAATACCTCCTGCTTTCATTTTAAGGGGCCCAAGAATTTTCTTGCCTATATCAAACTGTATTGTTACTGATCTCTGAAGTCACCTCCAGCACTGTGTATAGTACTTGAAATCACAGAGTGCTCTCTCTCAGTAGGTGGTGTATCTCTTTTGCTGTTCTATAAGCTGTTATAGAACTTAAATGTTTTTCTTTTTAACTGATATAGCATCTTTCACAGTAAAATGTAGTCTATGGGTATGTAAATGTTTGAAGCTTTTTGTGGATCCCAAAAAAGATGATGTTCTTGAAGATAATCCATTCCTGTGTGTAGGACCCATGGATTGTACTGGAATCAGCTGGGGAGACTTTGATTGGATTGCTTCAGTAAGGCATGACCCAGGGTGGGTCTCGATCCTCTTATTGGAGTCCTTTATAAATGGAAGACTGAAAACAGCAGACACACAGAGAAAAGGTGGCACAGACAGAGAAACCTGAGAGGCTGGAAGAGACAAGACCCAGAGGAGAGGGGAGAGATGAGCCATATTCCTGATCACTCACAGCTGAGCTCAGGGAGGAGGAGACAGAGAGCCAGACCAGCAGAACTGCCATTGTGTCTTGCCATGTGGCAGGAGTCCAGGATCACCAGCAGCTGACCTTCAGTGAGACACTATCTTTGATGATGCCTTGATTTGGCCTCAGAACTATAGGCTTTTAATTATAAAATTATAATTTTATAATTCCTATTATAAAAGCCAACCCATTTCTGATAAATTATTCCCAGCAGCTTTTAGCAAACTAAGACAAGGTTCATACTTAATTTTCCTGAAGTGGCTGTTCATCCAGAAACTTTCTAGAGTGACAAGCCGCCTTCTTACCACCTCCAGCCCAGCTAGGTAGTTCAAATTTATCTAACAGGGCTTACCCACCAATCATAAAATGAGTAACTGATCACATACAGCACCCAGGTGTCTTATATTTAATAGGACAAAAGAGTGATTTAGTTCCCTTTCTATTAAAGTAAAATAAAAATTTATACCAGAAATCTGAATGTCCCTTTTTAGCAATTTAATTTCAATTTGTTCTCTCTTGATTTCTGGTGACAATCAGCACTGACTTGGAATAATACAACGTTTAGTCTTTTCCCACTGTGGAACATTTTATGATCCATAAAGGAAAACTTATGCAGTTGGTGCTTTAAAAACCCAACTATCATTTTATAATCCCTTTATAAGAAGAGTGATTTTCAACTTTTAATTTAACAGTTTACAAATAAGATCTTCTGGTATATGGTGGTTTGAAACTATGTACCCCCAGAAAATCATATTCTTAAAGTTAATTCATTCCTGTGGGAGTAAACCTATTGTAAGTAGGAACTTTTGATTAGGATATGTCAGTTAAGATGTGACACAGAGTGGGTCTTAAACCTCTTACTAAAATCTCTTACAAAGTGGACGAATACAGAAGGAGAGAAGGAAAAAAGCCATGTAAGTAAGAAGCTGAAAGCAATGAATCCTGGAAGAGAAGGGAGAAACCAGCAGACACAGCCATGTGCCTTGCCATGTGGCAGAGAAGTGCCATATCACTGGCAGCCAGTCTTTTGGAAGAATCATAGCCTGATGATGCCTTCATTTGGACATTTCTCTCAGCCTCAAAACTGTAAGCTTGTAAATTAATAAATTCCCACTGATTAAAGCCAACCCATTTTATGGTATCTGCTTTTGGCAACCTAGTAAACTAAAACTGAGTACTATTAAGTATCATATTTAATAATGTAAAAGACTGAAAGATTTCTGCTGTGGTGGTGGTTTGTCTGTTTTGCTTTGGTGGAGGTTAGCCATAGAAACCTGTTCTATTGGGGAACCTCCTGAAGAATACTCTAAGCAATTGACTTCTATCCTGCAACTTCAACTTCTTTGAAGCTATTAATGGTTTCTTCATTCTTAAAAAAAAAAAAAAAAAAAAAAAAAAAAAAAAAAAACGAGGGAGGAATCTTCCTCCTTTCCTGAGATGTCCTTTTTCTCTCCTTCCCTCAACCCCCACTCTTAACTCTCCTGTAATCTGGCTTTTGTTCTCTACTAATTAACTGAAACTAAACTCTCAGAGAACATTATCTGATCATGTAAGTGCAAAACAACTATGCAGTATTTTACATAACAAATCACCCTTTCTTAAAAGTCTCCCCCTCTTTTGGCATTTATGACATAATTCTCTTTTGATGCTTCCCCTACATCGACAAACCAATCTTTTCAGCCTAGTTATCAGACTCCTCTTTCTACCTCTGACCCCTAAATGTAGGTTTTCTAGAAGGAAAAGCTTTTAGAGTTCCTCCTTTTCTTCCTTATACTCTCTCCCTTGACCATTTTATCCAATATCATGGCTTCAAATATCACTTCTAAAAACATGGCTCCCAGATCTCTATCCTCAGGCCTAACTTCTCTGCTAAATTTAGGTCCCACATTTTTTTATTGCTATGGAAGACATCTCTACCTAGGTTTCCCTATAGCACCTCAAATTTACTATGAATTATTTCATATAAAATATATGAATATAAAATATTTATTTCCAAACTTATTTCCTACTGTATTCTGCAATTTATTTTATGTTATACTCATCCTTCCAGTCACATAGGCTTAAAGCTCTGACTCTCTCTGACTATATCACACTTCCCACCTCACAATCAGCTGCCCAGTTCAGCTGATCAGACCTGGGCTTTATATTTAAAATTGTCTTCTCCTCTTAATTCCCAAAGCCACTATACTACTCTAGTTGCCTCTACATAAACTAAGACAATCCACTCTTCTGTCTATCTCCCTTTCTCTAAAGCATATGCCCACTTATGCTAGGAATGGTGGATTGAATTGTATACTCTAGTTTGGACATGTTCTTGGTCTTGGTCTACACTTGGGTGGGATTATCTTATTGTAAATAAGATCTCTTCAAGTTGCTACTTCAGTTAAGCTGTATCCGAACTGAATCAGGTTGTCCTCTAATCATGGTTACAGGAGTCCTTTATAGGCAAAGTGAATGTCAGATGGAGAGAGAAGACAGAAGAGGTCACCATGTCCATTCCAAGGATTGCCAGCAGCCAGCCCCAGAAAGCCCCAGTCTTTAGGAAGAAAGTATCACCATTTTGATGTCATGATTTTGGGTTTCTCCTAGCCTCAAAACCATGAGCCAATAAATTCCCATTGTTTAAGCAAACCCATTGTATGGCTTTTGTTTTGGCAGCTGGAAAATTAAATACTAGGCCAAACTGGAAGTAGAGCTCTGATCAAATGTAATACCCTGCTCAAATGCCTTTAACTACCAAATATTCTAAATATAGCACAGCTTATCTTTCTGTGTTTACTTCTTGAACCACCATATCATATACTCAGTTGAGCCAATTGAAACACTCTCTTTTCCCTACAAAAACAAAACAAAAAACAAACAAACAAAGAAAAACAGCTTCCCTACCCCTAACCTCCCAGTTTATACTGTTTATACTGTTTCTTTTTCCTGGACATCCTCCATTCTTAATTCTGCCCTTCCTTTAAAACTAACTAAAATATCACTTTCTTTATTAAGTCTTCTCTACTATCCAAACTTGGAAGTATGTTAACAATACTGTTAATTCCATAATCCTTTATTTGTGCCAATCTTTTTTTTTTTTACATTTTACTTTGTATTGAAGCGTTTTTGTATGTCTTATCTGCTTTACTAAACATAAACTTCTTAATAATTAGACTACCTTTGCAGTATTCAAAATGTTTATATAGTTCATGGTAAAAGTAATCAATAAACACTTGATGCTAAACTAATCAGTCAACGCACCAAATTTCAATGCTTTCTGAAGAGAAGAAATTGATGGGTGAGATAGTTCCCCTGATCTCTAAAAACTGACACTTTAATAAGGGAAATAAAGGAATATAAAATAACTACAATGCAAGGGAGTATATAATCAATGCTATGTAGGTAGAAGAGATAATCAAGGCATCCTTAGAGTGGTGATGATTGGGAAGCTTTGAAGTCTTTGGTGTTTGAGGTAGCCTTGAAGTATAGGTAGGCTTTTGTAAGAAGAGATGAAGCAGAATATATTCCAAGTTCAATGTAAACAAAGGCATAGAGAGGAGAGTATAAGATGTATTCAGAGAACAAACAGTGGAACAGTTTGACTAGAGGAGAGAGTTCATCGGGGAGGGGGGGATAGATTTTGAGAGATAAAGCTGGAAGAACAGGTTGGGATTAGATTATGTGGCCATTGTCCCATTGGTGGGTGGGTCTTGTGGCAATTGCCAGGGAAGAGTGAGTCCTGGGTCTTGCCAGCATCAGATTGATTAGGTACTCTCCCAGCCATGGTGACTGTAACAAGAATTTTCCTACTTCTCCATAGTTCCTGTGACAGCACCCTATCTTATAGGTCAGATCCAGGTTTTCTTTTTTTCCAGTTTATACATCCATTTTTTTATGCAAACGTTCATTAAATATCTACTACATTCCAAACATTGTGCAAAATCCTGAGGATTCCAAGATGAATAGCCATGCTTCTGCTTCCAGGAGTTTCATATTTCATAAAATACTAGCTTTTAGTTAAAGGGGAAGGAGCTAGACATTTTTATTTTTACTTTAACAAAGTACATCAAACAAGATTAAACCCCATAAAATGCAGAAATAGATCTTTTGTGATTCAGATATTACTTGCCATGTCCTTCATGAGGAGATAACCAAAATTGCTTTACCCTTAAGGTGTGTCTTCAATTTGTCTTAGAGAAATGCCCTGAAATACTCAGACTTTGTTTAACCTAGAAATTCAAACAGTTTTGGAGGCAATAATACTGTATGATTTTTTTTTTTTTTCTGAACTGTTACAGTAAATGATAATTGAGTTTCCCCCATGTACTCCCTAACCTAACCCACAAACTATGAAGTAATGCTCCCAAATATATTTTGTGCCCTGCTGGGGAAGAGGAAGGAGAATAGATAAGGGATTTTCTCTCTTGGATTCTTTGTGACCTCAGAAGCTTAAGACACTGGTTATACTACTCTCACATGAAACCGCTGACACAGTTCTTTTGATACCCATCAACTTCCTCTCTCCCTTCATCATTTCCTCTTTACAAGTTGTTTCCTATTAGTATAAATACTTTCTTTCATGTAATAGTTATATTTTTAAAAGGCAGCAGAGGAGCTTGCCCAAAGACCCTATGTGCCTATCAAATGGAAAATCAAATACAGCAGCAAAGTAACAATAGCAAGTTTCATAGTGAATAAGCTCTTTTCCCCTGAAAGAATGGATGAAGAACCTTTTCTAAATAGCAATCTCATTGGTTTTAATGACTCTTGCAAGGGAGATATTTCCTAAGGGAATTATATAGCTAAAGGACCAAGGAATGCCCATCTAGATGCTACTGGATTGTTCAAATGGCACAAGGGTGATTCTTTCGCACAGAGTCAACAAAAAAGCATAAATATACTAGGGTGAGTTTACTTTGGCATTAGCACATATTCTCAGTATTTCCAAAGCTCCATGGTCCTACACAGAAATGAAAATCTTACTTATCCCCCATGTGATTCCATAGTGAGCACAGATAAAGGGAAGACCATAGTGTATAAGCTTAGGTTGAGCTATGCCACACTAATGGTGGCTGTGTCAGAGTTTCCAAGGAATAATCTCTTAGCCAATAAACTGAGATGACTGACCACTGAGACATGGAAGAATATAGGAACTAAAAAGTACCTATATTAAATTTTCTCCAAGTCACCCCATCAACAGAGCTTAAAATTATAAAGCAGCCACTGGATAAAATTAACCACAAACAAGGAAAGGTTGTTTTGTGATTCATTTTAGCCTGAAGAAGAAAGTGGCAGCATGGTATATCAAGTTCCTAAGAGAAAACTAAGATCAGTAATGTAGAAATAAATCCTATAGTTCCACAAGGACAAAAAAGAACCAGTGAAGGAGGCACCTGGTATAAACAGATATGTAAAAGATGGATATTGGATAAAAGACTGGTAACTGACTAACCATGGCACAGGAAGATGAAATCTAAATACCTTTAGTGAGTTAAGCAAAGAGAAGCAAGCATATTCAGTCCACAGAATCTCTCAAAGTCTTGAGACACAGAGGCAGCAGTTGTATAAAATCGAAGTGTAAAGCTCTGGGTTGAGCAATGGGATTGGTTTAAAATGTGTATATAGATCATTTAAAGCCCACATTCTCTTCTCAACCCAAAGAATTGAGACAATTCTCCCTTATGCATCACTCAGGAGAGATGGTTTTTGCTGGAAAAATTAACCTGAAATGTCTAGACTTAGGGCACAGAGCACAGGAAGATCAGGAGATAGTGCATGAAAAGTCTGCATGGTAAATGGTGGGAGTCCCCAGATCCCATTCCACCCCAGTTTCTGCTCCCAGGTTCCAGCTTATCATACTCCTCAGGCAAGAGGTGAAAATTTCTCTCTAGAGAAACTGAACACCTGGGGATGGTGGGGTGGGGAACTATAGATACTAAAGCTTGGAACTTCCCAACAGAAAAGCTCGTTCATGTCTGATCACCCTTCAGATATGGCTACCAGAGGAAAGTCCCTTATACACTGAAAGACTCCCAGTCAGCTTTTTAGCATGTTACTCTTAATAAGAATGGGTAAGAAGGATGACCACACATTTGAAAAGATCTAGAAAGAAAAAACAGAAATAAATGATATAGAAAACTTTCCCCAAATTGAACAGCATGAATTTCCATATCAAAAGGCTCAACAAAGACTCCACTTCAGCTTAGGATACACAGTCCAAGAGAATGTCACCTAACAGTGTGAAGAAGCTAGATAACTTAAATGATAGTTTTTAAGCCCAACAAAATGTTGAAAATGAAAAAACAAAAACAAAAAACAAAACACCTCAATAAACTAAAAATCCAGAAAGTGAGGCGTTCCTCTGGATAGGAAAGAGTTAAAGCAGCTGATGTGTGATACATTCACTCCCTTTAACAAAGGAATGCTGCCAGATAAAAAAGTAAAAACAGCAGCTAACCAACTTAAACCTATTTATCATGAAGATAACTGGAACTCCAAGTAACTAGACTAATGAAATTTAGTAGGCGGAAAGTCCTTATCTATAGAACATTCTTAACAGGTTATTCCTGGTTAAGGACTTGTTATATAAAATAAACCCAGAATATATAGATTTATGAGGCATGACTCCCTGGAAAATGTCACACAAATCAGGATATAAAATGGAGATGTTTCATAAATTAAGCAATTCCCACTGTGTGAGGTAACGTCTACTCTAAACAAGAGAGTATGTGCCTGACATAGAAAGGAAGGACCTTAACTGCTCATCCCCTCCCTACCCAAAAACTGTCAAGTGGCCATATACATAACATTTTTGTAAGCAAATACACATATACGCATATATATTTATATATCATTTTACAAATGTTTGTATGTATTGTGAGAATTTTGATTTTTACCCATAATAATAAAAATAAATAAATAAATAAATAAAGCAGGAAAAAAAAAAAAAAAAAAAAGAAAGGAAGGACCTTTGCATCTCAGATCTCTTGCTGCTTTGTCTGAGACTATTGATTTCCTGTATCCTTGACATTATTAGCAAAACTTGATACTGGATAATATCTATGATGCATGTGAGTCTGATTTGACAGTCCAATCTTTTATTTTAGCTCCCAGTCCTAGGATAGAAGAGAACTATGACTGCTCTTATTCTTGGTAGAGCAGACAGAAAAGGAGAAAGCTGCTACTGACATGGGTAAGAAAAAAGCCACTGAACTTTAAATCATCTTTATGGCTAAGTGTAGGTTTGCATAATAGTTAAGAATCCCCACAATCCCCAGACACAGAGAGTCTGCACCCACCTGCCAACTCTTCCATGGCAGAGTTGCTCACAAGAAAGACTGCAGAAAGAGGAGGAGAGCTGAGAGAGAAGCCCCTGAGACCCAAGCATTGAGGACTAAGTGATGTTTGAGGAAAGAGCTGAAAAACAGAATAATCCTCCAGGCATTCTGGGCCCTCACTGAGTATGAAGAGGTGGCCCGTGTAGCTGGGATAGGAGCAAGTTGCTGAGTGAAATTCCCAAGAGATGCAAGGATGTGGGACCTGCTGAAGTCTGAGGACAGAACAGGATAACCAAAAGAATCCCTCCAGACACCCTAGACTTTACATTGAATACAAGGCCACAGAAGTCTACAGCTGTGGAAGAGGCAGGAAAGCTGAGTGAGACCCCCTCTGGGTACATATGTGAGGGATCTGATGAAGTCTGAGGCCATGACTGGAGAATTTGTAGAAACACTCTGATTACTCTGGACCTTACACAGAGTACAAGACAGCAGTCACCTGTGGTTGAAAGAAGCAGGATAACAGAGAAACTCCCTAAGGCACAGGCATCTAGGGCCTGCTGAATGCTAAGGGCAAGGAACAACCCAGGTGTTTGGATCTGAAGCCTGCTAGAGGAAGGATTCTAATCTCACCTTCAAATAATTTGAAGCTGATGGTGAACTGAGTATATCTACAGCAACCATTAAATCCAAACTGAGCTCAACTACAAACTAGATTAACTCAGTCCTCTAGCGGCCTGACAAAAGAAGAAACATGCCTTTTATGGATAAAAATATTATTTACTTTAAGATTTACTGTTCTTTTACTCAGTGTCCAACATTCAATCAAAAATTATGATGATTTTGTGATAATCAGGGTAGGCTAAACATTCGCTATATTAGAAACCATGCATGTGTCCCCAGACCTAGTTTTTCTCCCAAGGTCTGGTTTTTAGAACGCTGGTCATAAACTAAGCCTGATTTATTATATGACCATCCTGTATGGGAAAAGACTGTAACTTTGAGTATCTTTGGTCAACCTTAAGAGATATAACAGGGGGACGGATGTGGCTCGGGTAGTTGGGCGTCCATCTCCCATATGGAGGGACCTGGGTTCGACCCCCAGGACCTCCTGGTAAAAATTTAAAAAAGAAAAATATAGAAGGCACGTGGGCCACCAGGCCCCGCAAGCAGGTGCACCACCAGGTCCCGTACGTGAGTGAGCCGCCAGACCCCTGCGTGGGTGTGCCTCCAGGCCCCGTGAGCAGGTGAGCCGCCAGGCCCCGTCCGCAGGTGCACTGCCAGGACCCACGGGCGGGTGAGTTGCCAGGCCCCATAAGCCACACAGCATGATGATGACATAATAGGAGAATGACACAAGGGAGAACCAAGACAAGACGCACAGAAAAACCAGGAACTAAGGTTGCACAGGTAGTAGTAGGACGCCTCTCTTCCACATCAGAGGTTCCAAGGATCGAATCCCAGTGAAGACAGGAGGATGAGAAGAGAGGGCAGGAAAAGGATACAGAGAGTTGCCCAGAGAATGGACACAGAAACAGCAAAAACAGGGGAGGGGGTAAAAATGGATAAAAGTAAACAAATAAATAAATAAATCCTCAAAAACATGTATAGGGCAGGAAGATTCAGACTATAGTTAGTAGTAATACTTTGACGATGCTCTTTCATGATTTGTTAACAAATGTTTCACAAGGCTGCAGGATGTTTGTGGCAGGGTGATGTGTGGGAGCCCTGTATGATGTTATGCATGTTTATTTTGTAAGATCACTATGTTTACTGAGTACTTATAGTTTATGTATGTTCATGTATGAATGACATACTTCAATAAATTGTTTTTTAAAAATAGATGATATAATACCAGTTTTGTTATAAAGTTCAAATCAGGTCCTATCCACAGCCTTTAATAAATGTTAATGAATGCAACTTGCTACTTGAACAAAAAAAAATTATGATACATACAAAGAAGCAAGGTAATATGACCCATCCCTAGGAAAGAAAACATTCAATAAAAATCAGATCCAGAGATAACCCATAGCTTAGGTTACCAGGGATTTTTAAATAACTGTAATGAATATATTCAAGAATCTAATGAAAGAGTTGAAAAGCATCCATGAACAGATTGAGAATTTCAAGAGAGATGGAAACTATATAAAAAGAGGCAAATAGAAATGCTAGAAATGAAAAATAAAATTAGTCACAGTAAAGATATATTTCAATGGGTTTTGTACCAGATTTAACACACTAGAGGGAAAATTCACTGAACTCAATGTAATTGTCAAAACTGAATCACAGAGAGGAAAAAAAAGTGAAAAAATGGAACAGAGCATCCTAGAATTGTGGGACAATACCACATGATACAACATAGAAATAATTGGGATCTTTCAAAATTGATAAAACCTATCAATGTTCATATACAAGAAGTTACAGTGAAAAATAAAACTATGAGTAATCATACATAGTCAAACTGCTTAAAAACAAAGATAAGCAGAAAATCTTCAAAGCAACAAAAGAAAGAAGACATACAAGAGAACAATGCTAAGGTTTAGGACTGACTTCCCATCAGAAATAATGGAAATCCAAAGAAAATGGAACAATATTTTTTAAGTACTGAAAAAAAAATAATAACTGTCAACTTAGCATTCTATAATCAGCAAAACAATCCCTCAAAAATGAAAGTGAAATAAAGACATTTTATGAAAGACAGAGGCTGAAATAAAGAATCTCCAGCAGACTTGGATTACAAGAAATGCTAAAATAAGTTCCTTAGGCTGAAGAGCAATGATACCAGAGAGAAATACGGTTCTGCAAGAAGAAATGAGGAACATCAGAAAGAGTAAATATGTTGGAAAATATAAAGGACTTCCTAAAGTGTATTCATACATATGTTTTTAAATCCCTCTGAAAGTTTATTGTTTAAAATAAAAATAATAACATTATGTAGCGTTAATAGCCTATGTAGAAGTAAAATATAAAACAACAAAAGCAAATAGGTCTGTATAATGGCAATTGTTGTAAGGTTTTTACAATGTTTGTGAAGCAGCAGAACATATTTTGAAAGAAGGTTATAATAAATTAAAAATTCTTATTATAATCTTTTAGTGGCCAGGACACAAAAACAGTAGCAGAGATAAATTCAATAGCAGGGATAACATGGAATACTAAAAATACTCAATTTAGGAAAAGTGGCAGAAAAGGAGGAAGAGAAGAACTAAGAGAATAAAAGGGAAATATAAAACAAATGCCAAGATGATAGACTTAAATACAACATATCAATGTTGATATTGACACGAAATAAGCTGAAAATCTTAATTTAAAAACAGGGATATCAGAATGGTCAAAAATAGAAGCTAGAAATATATGTTGTTGAAAAGAAACATACATTAAAAATTTTAAAACCAGGCTTAAACTAATAAGATGGAAAAAGATATAACATACTGTATTAGTCAGGGCTCTCCAGAGAAGCAGAACTAACAGGAGACATAAATATAAATCTTAAGAAATTTATTATAGAAACTGGCTCACACAACCATGCAGATTAGCAAATCCAAATTCTGTAAGGCAGGCCACAAGTTGGAAACTCAATGGTGATGTTGAATTCCCCTGGAAAAGCTGCACATTGAAAACTCTGATGACGGTTGATGATGAATTGCCCAGGAGAAACAGGCTGGCTGAAGTAGAGATAGAAATTTTTCTTTTCTGACTGCTGCAATCCTCAGTTTCTACATTTAAGACCTTCAAATGATTGGAGAGGAGACTTCTGTCATTGCAAAGGAAAATCTCCTTTGTTGACTACAGATGTAATCAGCCACAGATGCAATCATCTGACTAATGATAAGTCCATGAAATACCCTCATAGTAACAATCAGGCCAGTGCTTGCTTGACCAAACAACTGGACTCCATAAGACATGAAATTAACCATGACACATACAAACACTAAACTTAAGAAAGTTGATGTGGTTATATTAATATCAGACAAAGTAGACATCAGGATAAAGATTATCACCAGAGATAAAGAGGAATATTTTATAAAAACGTAATACTCAATTCATTAAGAAGACTTAATGATCTTAAGAATGTATGCACCTAACAACAAAGGAGCCAAATATGTGAAGCAAAAATTGACAGAACTACAGGGAGAAATAGACAAATCTACAATCATTACTAGAGATTTTAAGACCCCTGAGGTGATTTGTACTGTGTCAACTTAGCTGAATTAGAACTATGTTTCCCATAATTCACTTTCCTATGCAGTTCCAACTCAAGACTGGCCACAAGAGAAATTTGAGCAAGATTTAGAGAGTAAAAGTGAAGCAGCAGCCATTACATGCTCAAGGCTGCTGTAGAGCACCAAATGCTGGTGCAGCTCACACACGTTGTCACTGATCTGTTTGCTCATCTTGTGTGCATGGAACTGCAACAGATGACACATATCCAGCTCCCACTGGATCTCCTCTTTTAGTTTCTCTGAGTCCTGGATAATTCACGTGTACACCTCTGTGGTGAAGGGTGCCAGTTCCTTCTGTCGGTGACTCCTTTTGTTGAAGTTGGAGGAAGTAAAAGACAGATGGAAAAAAAAAAAAAGACAGATGCAGATTCCGGTGTATTCTCATGGGTTACAGTTCATCCTCACAAATTCCCAGTTTGTTCTGACTTTCCTCTGCTTCACATCCAATCTTCCTCACTGCTGTACCTGCTGACCCACAGAGACTTCAGACCCACCACCAGAAAGCAAGGTGACAACCTTCCATAAACTTCTTCACCAGTTCTTAAGGCTGCAGAAGTTCTAATCTTTATACTAAATCCCTTATTCCATATCACTCAGACTGTTTCTATTTCCATGACTAAACCCTAGTTGATGCAACCCATCTTTCAATAATTGATAGAACATGTAGGTAAAAAATCAGTAAAGATATTAAAAAATTTAAAGGACACTATCAACCACATTTACATAATTGACAGTGAAAGAACTCTCTGCATAACAGTAACAGAATATATATCCTTTTCAAGTGTACATGGAACATTCACTAAGCTTGACCTATGCTGAGCAATAAAACAAGTCTCAATAAATGACAAGATTAAAATCTGTGTATGTTCTCTTACTATATTACTATTAAATTAAAATCTATAACAATAAGCGTCTTTAAAAATCTAAAATTATTGGAAAATTAACAGCACTTCTAAATAAAACATGAGAAAAATAAGAAATTCCAATTGAAATTGAGAAATATTTTAAACTGAATAATAAAAACACAACATATAAACATTCATGAGATGCATCTTAGTCCTTAGAGATAAATTTATTGCTTTTAATACCTACTTAGAAAAGAATAGAGGGGTAAAATCTATGCTTCCACTTTAAGAAGCCAGTTATTTTTCAGAGAAAAAACAATACTCAAAGTGAGTAGAAGAAAGGAAATAAAACAACAACAGGATCAATAAAGTAGAAAAAGGAAAAACAATAGAGAAATATCAGCAAAGTCTAAGTTTGGTTTTTTTAAAGGCAAATAAAATTGATAAATCTCTGGCAAAAATGATTAACCAAAAAAGAAAGAAGATCCAACACCCAAATGTCACGAAAGTAAAAGGGTGCATGACTACTGATCCTATAGATATTAAAAACAATAATAAGGGATAGTTTGAACAACTTTTGCCAGGAAATTTGACAACTTAAATGAAGTGCACAAATATCTCTAAAAAATATAACTTGACAAAACTGACAGGAAATATCCTTATGTCTTTTAAAAAATAAAATTTATAATTTAAAAACTACCTAGGCCCAAATAGTTTCACTGGTGAATTGTACCAAACATTGAGTAAGGAAATAACATCAATATTACAAAAACTCTTTCAAAAATAGAGGATAGAAGGAATCATTTCTAACTCATTATATGAAAATGGCATAATCCCAATAACATAATAGAGCAAAGGTACTATTAGGAGGTAAAATTACAGTCATTTCCTTCAAGAACCTAGATGCAGAAGAACTTTAATGAAATATTATCAAATCAATTACAGCATTATATAAAAAGAATAATGCATCGTGAACAAGTATGAGTTATCCCAGAAGACAAAGTTGGATTGAATTATCAGAACAAACAATGCAATTCACAACATTATAGATTAAAGGAGAAAAATCATATCAGGAAAAAGCATTTGACAAAAATCAACACCTATTCACAATTTTTAAAAGAAGGAAAAGAATCTGTCAGAAAACTAGGAATAGAAAGAAACTTTTTCAGTCTTAAAGAGACATCTATGAAAAAGCTATAGTTAGCATTGTCTTACCAGTAAAACATTAAATGTTTTCTCCCTAAGATTGTGAACAATGCAAGGATATCTGCTCTTACCTTTTCTGTTCAATATTGTGTCCAAGAATCTACCCGGTGCAGTAAAACAGGAAAAGAAAGTCATAACAAAGGGAATAGAAAAAGCAAAGCAGTCTTTATTCATGATGACATGATAGCATATGAAAAGTTTATTAGGAATATACAAAAACAAAAACTACCAGAAGTGACAAATAAGGTTAGCAAAGTTGCAGGTTTCAAAGTCAACCCAAAACCTCATTTGTATTTCTATATACTAGCAACAAACAATTGGAAAATACATTTTAATGCCATCTACAATAGTATCCAAAAACATGAAATAATAAGGAATACATTTAACAAAAGATTTGTGAAACCTCTACACTAAAAATTATAACACTGCTATGAGAAATTAAAGAAGATCTATTCTAAATAAATGGAAGGATATACCATGTTCACAAATTGAAAGACTCAATGATGTTAAAATATCAGTTATCCCCAGATGGAGCTAATGAGTCAATACAAGTCCAATCAAAATTCTGGCCTGCATTTTTGTAGAAATTGACAAGCTGATTCTAAAATTTATGTGGAAATGCAAAGATTCTAGAACAGCAAAATCAATATTGGAGGGCTTACTCTACCTGACTTCAAGATTTACTTTAAAAATATAGTAATCAAGACAGTGTGGTATCAGTATACGAACTGACAAATAAATCAATGTAACACTATAGAACCACACAAATGATTTTTGATAAGGATTCCAAACAATTTGTGATAGGTTGAATTATGTACCCCAGAAAAAAAATATATGTGCTTAATCCATTCCTGTGGGTGTGAATCCATTATAAATAGGATCTTTTGAAGATGTTATTTTTAGTAAAGATGTCCAACTGAATGAGGTTGGGCCTTAATCCTTTTACTGGAGGCTTTATGAAAAGAAGTCCATGTGGAGGAACAAGAAGCTGGAAGTCAAAGGAACTTGGATGAGAAAGGAGAAGACATTGCTATATGCACTACCATGTGACAGAAAAGCAAGGACCCAAGGACTGCTGGCGGCCAACCCCACAACACCAGTCTTCGGAGAGAAAATGTCAACTTGCTGACACCTAAATTCTGGACTTCTCCTAGATTCAAAAACATGAGCTAATTAATTCTCATTGTTTAAGCCAAGATATTGTATAATATTTGTTTTGGCAGCTGAGAAAATAAGGCACAATTCGATAAAGAAATAAAATCCTCTTCATCAAATGGTACTAGAATGACTGGAAATTCATATTTTTAAAAAACCAACTCCTACCTCAAACCATACACAATTATGAATTTGAGATAGATCATTAACCTAAACACAAAAGCTACAACATCTAGAAAAATCATAGGAACATAACTTTGTTATCCCAGGGTAGGCAAAGATTTCTTAAACAAAAAACAATAAAATAGGCCCATAACAAAAAATTGACAAATTGGATTTAATCAAAATTTAAAACCTCTGCTCATCAAGAAACACTGTTAAGATGTGAAAAACAAGCCACAGACTAGGAGAACATATGTGTACATCACAAAGGGGTGGTACACAAAATATTTAAAGAACATAATGTTAAAGAATATGAAAAATTCCAATAAAAAGACTTCTGAAAGTTCACAAAAGAAGATATAAGAATGGTCATTATGAATATAAAAAGTATGTAACATAATTAGTCATCAGGAAATACAAATTAAAACCACAATTATAGCCACTACATACCCATTAGAATGGATAAATTGAAAAAGACTGACAATACCAAATATTGGCAAGGATATAGAGCAACCAGAACTCCATACATTAGAGGTAGAAATAAAAAAATGAAAAACTGTCAGTTCCTTAAATATGATTCAGTAATTCTATTCTTAGGTATTTATCTAGGAGATACGAGAATATGTTCACAAAAAGACTAGTACAAGATTGTTCACAGTAGTTTCATTCATAATAGCCAAAAACTGAAACAGTCTGGGCATCCATCAACACTGTAGTAAACTGTGCTATATTCATCCAATGGCATATTACTCAGCAACGAAAAGGATTAAATTATTGATACACACAACAGCAAGATTGAATCTTAAAAAAGCATCATGCTAAGTGAAAAGAAACCAAACAGGGGAGTGGGTGTAGCTCAGCGGTTTGAGTGCCTGCTTCACATGTACGTGATTCTGGGTTTCATACCCGGTACATCCTAAAAAAAAAATGAAAGAAAAAAAAAAAAGAAACCAGACACATGCACCAAAAATCTACATACTTTATTTCTCTATTTATAAGAAGTTATAGGACATGCAAAACTAATCTATCTTGATGGAAAACAGAACAGTGATTGTTTCTGGGGTGGAGATGACTGGAAAGAGAGCTGAGGCATATTTCTGGGGTGATGAAAATATTGTGGGTTATATAGGTGTGTGCATTGTTCAAATTTTAACACTTTTAAGATCTGTGCATCTCACAATATAGAAATCATACTTTACATGACTCTTTGGTGTTGGAATTCAGGGTAGTGGTTAACTTTGAGAAGAGAAAATATACTTGGAGAGGGAACATGAAGTCGACTTACTAGTGATACTACCAGGGTGTATTTATTTTGCAATAATTCAGTTACCTGTACACTCTTTTTTGTCTACTCTTCTGCATGTGTTATACTACAATACAGTCTCAATGAATGTCTCAGCCAACCATGGGAAGCTCTGAGGCCAAGACTGTCCCAAGTTGGGGTGAAAGGGCCTTTCTAGAACAGTCCTTTACTTGTATGTGGACTTCCCTAAGAAGAGAGCCTGTTCTTGAGAGAGATGACTCTCCAGCTGAGCCAATCCCCAGGGTGGGCTTACAGCTGAGGGATGTTTGCTGGCAGCACTCCTAGAAACTGATAAGACATTCACTCCTAAAGGGGGATTTAGGCAGCTCATCAGTGTCGACTACACACTTTGTTCCTGGATCTCCTATGTGAATTGTTAAATACATTTATTTAACAATTGATACATACAACAGCAAGAGTGAATCTTAAAAAAACATGGGGCTAAGTGAAAAGAAACCAGACATACGCACTAAAAAAAAACTTTCATTCTTTATTTCTCTATTTAGTAGAAGTTATGGGACAGGCAAAACTAATCTATCATGATAGAAACTAGAACAGTTTCTAATAATATATATCTCAGAAACAGTGAACTAAGAAAACCTCTCAATAGAAATTCTAAGCAAATGATGTTCTCTATAGTTCATGAAGAACACTGTCCCTGTCAGAAGGAAAGATTTAAGCTGCTGACTTTAGGACATTCATTTGTAGAGTTTTGTCTATTTATTTCTGCCAAAAATTATTTGTATATTTATTCCTCAAACTTATTTTATCCTTCTTCACTTTTATTAATCCATAGTCTCTCAGTCATTTGTTTAACAGCAAAATAACCTGTACATTTAGTCCAATCCCATTAAAAGTTCCACTCTGGTTTTCTATTATGGGACTTCACAAACTAACTTCAAAGTATATGTGGAAGAGTAAATTTTCAAAAATAAGCAAAAAATTTTAAGAAATATATAAAGGGTAAGGAGAAACATGCTTTACCAGGTATAAAAGCATAAAATAATGCTACAGAAATTAAAGAAGTATGGTCCTGGCCCCAAAATAGGCAGATAGATCAGCAGACCAGAAGAGAGATTCCCAATCAGACACATACATATGTGATATATATGTATATGAGGTGGCATTTTTAGTAAATAGCAAAATAATGGAGTGTTTGATAAATATTGCTAGGAAAATTGATCTAACAAAGGCATTATTCTCCAATCCTATCAGAACAGAAGATCAGAAACAGTGTACATTCACTTAGAATGGACAACAGTATATAGTGACAGTATACATTTACCTGGACCAGCTGGGTATCCCTCAGATCATTAGAGAATGGAAGATAAACCCTACAAATGTTTAGTGACCTGTCACATCAATAAAAATTTTAGCATTTTACTGGTCTGGAGCATGCCAGGACAGATTATTCAACTTTGCACCCCCCACCAAAAAGGAAGAAGAACACATAATAGGCTTCATGAGTTCTGGGGGAAGCATATTCCTCACCTGGGAAACTGCTTCTACCCATTTGCTGGGCTATGTAAAAGATTTCCAGCTATGAATGGATTCCAGATCAGCACAGAGCTACAGCTCAAGCCCAGGCTGTAGTGCAACTGACTCTAGTCCTTGAATTATATTATCAGAAGTCATTATGCAATTGGAGGTATCAGTAGTGGAAAAAGGTGTGTGCAGTTTATGGCAAGCACTAATGAAAGAGCAAGTCCATGCTACGTGCAGTAGAGAACTGTATACCACACAAGCAATAAATTCTGCTGCTCTACTGAGCCATAGCAGAAACGGAGCTCTTGTTCCTGGGACAACAAAAGAAAAATAGCCAGAAATAGTTATCATGAGCTGTCAGGCCCAGAAACCTTATGATTATAAGGTAACATTGGTCCAGCAACAAGCCATCATAACATGGAAGTAGTGCATCTGGGTTAGAGCATGAACAGGCCCATCGTGTACAAGCGTGCTACATAAGCAGGTAGCCCAGATATACTTGTCATTGTCATCCACAAAAATTGCACCAACTCATACATATAACCACATGGATTTTCTTATGACTAGCTCACAAGGAGGGAAAAGCCTGAATTTTGTGGGTGGGCCAGCCCAGTATGTGGATGTAAGCCAGAGTGAACAGTCACTGAATTACATCCCTATTCAAGGGTGGCCATGAAAAAGAGTGATTAGGAGAAATCCTCCCAATGGGCAGACCTTTGGGTGGTGCATTTGGTCATGTTCTTGAAGTGGAAAAAAGAAAAACTAGTGGGCGATGGCTTATCACAGCTGGTCAAGGGCCTGGAAGAAGAAAGGTTAGAAGATTGGAGTCAAAGAAGTCCATGGTAGATGCATGTGGTTGAAACTTTGGAAGTAGATACCCACCAAAGAGCATCTATCACAAAAAAAGGCACTAAACCAAGGTAGACAAAATGATTTGACCAGGTGACATCAGTCATCCACTGTCACTGGCCACCCCAGCACAATAGGTACATGAACAAAGCAACCTTTGTAGCAGGAATTAGAACCTATGCTTGGGCCAGTAGCATGGGCTCCCACTTACCAAGACTGATCAAGCTACAGCTGCTGCCAAATGTCAATTTACCAAGAACAGAGATCAACCTTGAGTCCCTGTTACAGTACTATCAGTGAGCCTGTCTGTAGTAGTTTGACTTGAATGTGACTACCATCAATTCCTTCCCCCTTTGTATGCACATGCCATTCCCCCATCAAGAGGTAGAATCTATTTCTCTTCTCCCTTGAATCCAGACTGGGCCTTAGTTACTTGCTTGACCAATAGAAATACAGACATTCTGGGACTAGGTTTTCAGAAGCCTTGCAAATGCCACCTGGGTCTCTTGGAACTCTTGTTCAAGAGAAGCCAGCTGCCAAATAAGAAGTCAGACTATCTTGAGACTGTGATGATGTGAGAAACCACATAGAGGGAGAATGAAGAATAAGATGTCATGTGGAGAGAGTAAGAGGTGCTCTGAGACACCAGATATTTGGGTGAGGAAGACACCTTGGATGTGAATCCTCTAGCCCCTATGATCCCAGCTGATGCCATGTGGTTAAGAGACATACTGCTCAGCTGAATCCTTCCTGAATTCCTAAAACAATGGCATCATTAGCAAATTAAAATTGTTATTTTAAGCCAAATTTTGAAGGGGCTTTTTACACAATTGGTGGCAAGTTGACTGCATTAGATCCCTTCCACCCTGGAAAAGGAAGCAATTCATTTTGAGATTAATAAGTAAATATTAATATGTAAATATTACAAATAAGGGTTAACCTCTCTTACTTGCTATGCTTGAAAGGCTAAGAGAGTGCTTGACCCATTGACCCAGCATTCCACATAACATTACCTCATACTTTGCAAGGATGGGGTGCCATCCTTTAAGAATTAGTACTTTAAATCACTAACCTGTATATGGTTGTAGTCCCCCAAGAGATAGAACACAATATTCCAGGAACCAAGAGGTGGAAGTAGAAGTGTTCCCCCTTCCGATCACTCTCAGTGACCTACTTGGAGGGCTTCCCCAAGTTGTTGGAGAAGCTTCCCCTTGTTGCGACTCAAAATCTGCAGGTTTAGAGGTCTTAATTCTCAAACAGGGGAACAATTCCACCAGGGGCACAGGAAAAGTCCTAATGATCTGCCTCCTGAACCTTTCAGCTCCTCATTCCAAGGTATCAGCAGGCAAGAGGAGCAATCATTTGATGTGGTTGTGAGGGGATGTGACTTTGGGTGAGGTTCTGAAGAGGACTAGCAGATAAGGGCTGAATGTTGACAGCATTCCCCACAGCTAAAGAAATAAGACTTTCTATCCCATAGTAGAATCTGGGGAGTACATCACACTAGTTTCTATCCACTTCACATCCTACCTAGAGAAGATACTAGGGTGAACATTCTATTTTATATTAGATATTTGTACTCACCCTCAGTAAAAATTCCTGGTAGTTGTGAAAGTAAACTCAAGAGGCGTTACTTGAGCCTTCATTGATAAAAAACAAAGGTTTCAACTGACCAATGCAAGAGAGTAGAAGATCCAAAAACAGACTCAGACTTATAAAACCAACTGATGATTGACAAAGGTGACACTGTTAGGTAAGTGGAAAAGGATGGCCATTTTGATAAATAGTGCTGGGTTCATATGGATTTCCAATTTTTAAATTATGCATTTTGACTCCACTTCATACCACACTAAAAAAATAACTCCAGACAGATTGTAGATCTAAATGTAAAATGCCATACAGATCTAAAGGTAAATGATAAGCTTTTAGTGGAAAATAAGTTGTTAAACATTAGCCAGCACACAGCTACCCCATTCTCCCAATCTACCCACTTTTCACACTTGCCCCTCTCTGCTCCTTCTTCCTCAACTGATGAACATTGCGAAAGTAGATGTTATCAGAAGGGAGCACCTGTATCTTCTAACAAATCAATAAAACTTCCTGCATTTATGTTTTCTGTCATTAGAATAGAACCTCTACCTCTGCCCTATCAAAGGTACTAAACAAACAAATGGAAAAGTCCGCTCATTCTTGATCCTCTCTGTGCCTCAGTTTCCCCATTTGTAAGAAAATTAAGGCTAATAATAGCTCCTAAATCATTGTGTTATTGTGGTAGTAAATGAGTTATATGTAAGAATGCTTAAAATAGTGCCTGGCTCATGGCATGCACTGAATACGTATTAGTTACTACTATATCCACCATAATATCCTGAGGAAGTTGACTATATTTGTAGTGGGTATAGCAGTAACTAAATCAAATGAAAACAGAAATCAAATAACATTGCATCCATGCAAAAGAAAAACCTCTCTGGCCTCTTCCCATCACATGTGGAATCAAATTTGAATCTCTTAACATAATCCATGAGGCCCTATGTGATTTGGCCCTCAGTTATCTCATGTTTTCTCTTAAATACTTTCTTCCATTTTGCTCACAATGCCCCAGATGTAATAACATTCTAATCTTTTTTACCTGACTCCTCCCATAAACCACCAGGAAAATAAGATTGTGTCTGTTTGTTTACCAATGAATCCTCAACACCTATAATAATGTCTGATACACATTAGATAATCAAAACAATATGTGTGGACATAAATAGTTAATTAATGAACAAACCCATTCTAATCTGACTTCTTTCACATCATACCAGTGAAGCTAATCCATGTTTCCAAACCCAAATGATATGTTTCTCTGCACATATTGTTCTATTTCCCCATTAGTCCACAGTTCTCTCCTTGAAACTCTCTTCTTTTGACTTTGGCAAAACCGCTCTTTCCTGCTTTTTCTCCAATTGCCTATAGTTTCTTCTTCTATGTATTCTTTGCAAGCTCCTCATCCTCTCTGGATGTCTAAATTTTGCATTTCCTAGGGCTGAATCCTGATATCCTTCTCTGTCTTTTTTCTTTCTAGGTGACCCACTCAATCTGTGCTAAACCTGAAAGGTTGCTTCAGTATAGAGATTTCCATGAACAAATGATATAGGGATGGGGAAGAATTCTGGCTTTTTCCTTTCCAAATGGAATTCCTTATTGGACACATAAGACTTCAGAATAGGTCAAATTATTTCTTCATGTGTAAGGTAGAAGACAAGGAAATCCTATATCAAATTTATACCCTTGCCTTCAGGGCTTTGTGATACTCTCAGCCTCTTGGTTGCCTGCCCTGGTTGCCTGAATAGTGCTCATTTCTGCCCAGACTTGCCACCTACTCTTCCTCTGATGTGTCACACACCCACTCCCTGCTCCTTTGTTCTCATGCTACACCCTCTCTGTATATACTATCTGTAACATCTATCATTTGCTCTCTGCTGGCACACACAACATGAGGGTAGAGAAGGGGTAGGCCAGAAAGCAAGCATGCGTGAGAAGAGGAAGAGCAATTAACATCTGTACATTTCATCACATGGCCAAAAATTACCTCCCTGATGGATTCATCACAACATGCTTTCTCTGTCATTCATTTGCCACATCAGCATGTTCCTCTCCAGGAGCCACTGTACCCTTCCTGATGTGTTTAGCCAGAGATACTAGACTCACCACAGAGACACACATGTCAGAAATCAAAAGGGAGGACCAACAGAAGACAAATAAGTTATAGAGCATCCATTTTTCATTTCCTCTTTCTGGCAAATTCAAGCACTGTTAAGTCAGTTATGAATCAAGGCCACATTTTGAAAAAAAGACATCACCTTAAAACACAGGAAGGGGATTAAAAGACCATCTCTCCAGACAAAAATATTTGACTAGATATTTACAGGCAGAGAATTCTACAGCTTTAAGTCTCCCAAACATTTTTGCTTGGTACTACATTTATTTTTTCCCTTTGCTTGATAGCCTCCCCCTATCAATATTGTCAACTAGGAAATGGGTGAAAAAGACTGTCAGAGAATTAATCTAGCTATTCTTGGTCCAGATACTTGTTTGAGCAAACAAATACATCTCATAATTTAGAAAGCCAATCAGTGTTGAGGGATGATATGTCTTCACCAAAAGAATCTGCCAACACCCATAGGATTTACAATTCTGGGAACAAATGGGTGGCAAGAAAAAATGATGACCCAAATTATTATTTTATTTACTGTATCATTGCTGTTCATAATTTATTCCATATTATTATGAACTATCTCAGCAGAGAGAAATGTCAAATTAAATGCATGCTTTGGATGCACCTAAGTATCTATTTTACCTCCTGGAAATAAAGAAAGCTCAGGAAAGTAGCTTCCTTCCTTCTACTTCAGCACTTAGGACCGGGAATGATTGTTTTATGGTTCATTTTTCCAGAGAAAGAATGCAGAGTCATGTCGTACTAGGTTCCTAAGAGAAAAATAAGATCAATAATGCACAGAAGATAAGCCACATAAACCATAAACCCTTGGGAACAATAACAACAACAAAAAAGAACAAGAGAAATGACAATAGCAGACCACAAATTTAAACAAATTTGTGGAATATGGAAATTGAATGAAGGAGTGGTGACTGGCTTAGTTTAACAGAGGAAGATGAACTCTTTATACCTACAGTGAGAACTCATTAGAATTACCTATTTTATAGTCAGTCTCCCTGAAAAAGACTTTCAGCTCCTTGAGGACAGAATGAAATCTGACTTCATTCAGGTTTTAATCCCAGAACCTCATACAATGTTTGGCTCATAGTGGGCACTCAGAAAGAACTGTGAGTGAAAATGAGTGAATATATGAATTATTAATGTAGGTCTATTTACTTATTTCATGCTTTAAAATCATGTTTATTCTGGGAAGCGGCTGTGGCTCAATCAGTAGGGCTCCCGTTTACCATGTGGGAGGCCCCGGGAACCGAACCCGGGGCCTCCTGGTGAAGGCAAGCCTGCCCGCACGGCATGGTTAGCTGACCCAGCGAGCACAAGCAGCAAGGGGGGGAGAAATGAATAAATAAATAAAATCTTTAAAAAAAAAAAAAAATCATGTTTATTCTGTGTTCAATATTTTCCTTAGAGAGCTAGCTTAACACTGTAGTTTTATTATTTAGACAAAATTCATAAAACAAAACAGTAATGGATAAGAAAGAGATGGTGTTGACATAGTGCAATGTTGTATCAGTTTTCTTTTGCTGCTGAACAAATTATTGCATCTCTCTTTGACCCCAGCCAAAGAAATATTCTCTGCTTTTAAGGATTTATGTGATTGATTCAGCTGCCAATAATCCGGGATAAACTCCCCCATCTCAAGGTCTTAACCACATCTTCAAACTCTCTTTTGCCATTTAAATTAACATATTCACAGATTCAGGGATTAGGACATGAACATCTTTGGGGGTGGGGGACATTATTCTTCTGCCTACCACAAAGAGCCTACAAGGCAAACGTCCTCACCACCTCTTAGAAGGGTCCTGTTACCCTGCAGCAAGTTCAGTGTCAGACACACTCACTTTGGGAGGGAAATCCCTTCACAAGGCAAGTCATAAAACTGTACCTCAGGGCAAGCCCCCAAATGCCCCCTTTCCTAACAAGGTTTGATCTGGCTTTAGATATACATCTCACAGGGATCACCTGACTGGCTGCTTACAACCAGGTGTGTTAAGCTGATCCATTTTTCTTTTTCAGAGAGACAAAGTTACTAACAATGCAGAACCATATATCTACTAAAAGTTGCTGAAAACCGAAAAAGAAAAATGTAAATTAGCCCTCAGTAGAAATCCTTTCAGTTCTTGCTTCATGAGAATGGTATCTTTCCACAGTTAAAAATCATTCATCTACCTAGTTTTTGCCATAAGGGTTTTCATTTGAATTTAGCAAGAGTTATTTTTCTCACTTTTCTACTTTGCCTTTGTCTTCTCCCACCATTCTGAATGAGCTAGTGACCTTTCTTTTCTGTCTCCCATGATTATTGGATAGTACTTCTTGCAATCCAAATACTCCCGAGCATGAATTCATTGCACACAACCTGGTCTTTGTGTGTCTTCATTGCCTTCTGTGTTTCCACAGTGCCTGCTTTGGTGGATTGTGCTCAGACAAGCACTGGTTGGCTGAGTTATTACTATTCCAATACCATGATTCCAGCAGTGGAGAGAGGGTCCAAGACCTTCATTAGCATGCACTTTTGAAGAAAGGCCAGCAGAGTGTTTTTCAAATGGCTCTAGGCTTCATTTGAGATTTTATTGCTTATTCCATACCAAGATATTCTTTTTTCTTCTGCAAGGTTTGAATAGAGGCAGAATAAAGGGCTCACGTTAGCTTTCTCCAAAATGCATTATATATAGACCACACTGCAGCTCAGCTTTCTATGAAACTGTCATTTCAATGACCATTAATAACTGAAATGACATTTTTGGGGGGAGGAGGGATGTGCAATTCCAAAATAAAACCTAAATCACTGTATTTGTTATATTAATTTTTTCCAGGTAATCAGTATTACAAAATACTGCCAGTTGGAAATTTACCTTTCCCAGCACTGGGGATCTTTTGTAATATGGGACAAATCCCCTTACCAGGAAGTTTTATTAAGATATTTCACTGAAATACCAAGTTACCACATAAATCAAACATTAAGTGATAGTCTATAAGTAGATGCTAAAGCTTCCTGGGCATCCTTAGTAAGTAAAACCTATTTTCATTAGCTAAAACTATCAATGTCCTTTCTTTTTCCCAACAGACACATGAGATCCTAGGTACACTGGCTCTTGGGTTCAGTCTCCTAAATTTCCTAGGACATCACTGCAAATTGTATCTTTACTCCTTTCCCACATTTGTGTTGACCACATCTTCAATGGGTAGCTGGCCTACTGTTTCCATAGAACAACCTCTCACACAGCAAATAATAAGTCTTGGAGGTGGCCAGGAAAACCCTCCCTGAGCCCCGCAGCTATACCACCATCTTTCCTCCCCACTAACACTGACCCTGGCTTTAATGGCTTGGGATTTGATCTCTTCTCTTCCCAGATATTGCAAAGGTATAGGCCACCTAATAACTCTTGCCTGCCATGATTCCTGTCCACTGGATGCCTTCATCACCTACATTCCTTTCATTGTAACCATCAGCAGAGTAACTTATTCATAATTCCTTCCACTGATGGTCATAATTTTGTTTCTCCTCCTCCACCATCATACCCAAAGTGAACTTCTTCAATGTGTTTGTCAGTGACTTTCTTTCAGTCTCTTCTCAAGGCTTTTTCTTTGCTCCAGAGTTTCATTTTACTATCATGTCTCCCACAAACACACAAATGCATGCATTATGGCATCCCAGAGGGGGAAGAGAAGGGAAAGGGGACAGAAGGAGTGTTGGAGTGGTATGACATAGTTAGGGAGCTAAAAGGAAAAAAAAACTGTCAGCCAAGAATTCTGTATTCAGCAAATCTGGCATTCAAAAATGATGGAGATTTCAAAATATTCACAGATAAACAGAAATTAAGAGAGTTTGTCAAAAAGAAACTTGCTCTTCAAGAAATATTTAATGGAATTCTGCAGGTTGAAAGGAAAAAACAAGAGAGAGAGGGTTGGATAAGAATGTAGAAAGGAAGATTACTAGGATGGGTAACTAAGAGGATAAAAAGAGAAATAAAAAAAATATATGACATATACAAACCTAAAAAATGGCTAAATTAAGTATTGCCTTGACAGGAATAACATTGAATGTTAATGGATTAAATGCTCCAATCAAAAGACATAGATTGGCCTAATGGATAAGAAAATATGACCAATTTATATGCTGTCTACCTTAAACCCAGGGACACAAGGAGGTTGCTAGTGAAACATTGGAAAATGTTATTACATCCAAACAATAACCAAAAAAGGACAGTAGAGGCTATGCAAATATCAGACAAAATAGACTTTAAATGCAAAACTATTGTAAGAGAAAAAGAAAGACACTATATATTAAATAAAAGGGGTTGTATCAAGAAGAAAATACAATCATAAATATTTATGCATCTAACCAAACAATAGCAAAACTAATGGGAGAAATACATGCCTCTATAATCATAGGGAGGGACTTTAATACACCATTATCACCATTGAACTGAACATCTCACAGAGGTTTAATAAAGAAACAGAGACCTTGAATAATACATTAGAGGAACTAGACCCAATAGACATATACAGAACATTACACCCAAATACAGCAGGATATACACTATTCTCAGGGGCACATGGATCATTCTCTAGGATAGACCACATGCTAGGTCACAGAACAAGCCTCAACAAATTTAGAAAGATTGAAATTATACAAAGTGATTTCTCTGACCACAATGGAATGAAGCTGGAAATTAATAAGTGGCAGAGAACCAGGATAGGCACAAATATATGTCAGTTAAACAATACACACTTTTTTTTAACTTTATTTTGTACATTTAATAATTGAAAATATAAATAATGAAAAACTAAAAAGTAACCACAGATGAATAAATACATACATTTCTCAATTAAATGTACTGGATATATATATTTTTTTAATTAAACAATATGTACAAACAATATGTTTACACATATATTTGGTTCATAGTAACACAATCATACAGTATTTGTCCTTTTGTGTCTGGCTTGCTTCGCTCAACATAATGTCCTCCAGGGTCATCCATGTTGTCATATGCTTTGCGACTTCGTTTCTTCTTACAGTTACATAATATTCCCTCATGTGAATAGACCACAGTATGTTTATCCATTCATCTGTTGATTGACACCTGGGTTGTTTCCAACTTTTAGCAATCGTGAATAATGTTGCTATGAGCATCAGTGTGCAGATGTCTGTTCGTGTCACTGATCTCAGTTCTTCTTGGTATACACCTAGTAGTGGTATTGCTGGGTCACGTGGCAAGTCTATATTCAACTTCTTTAGGAACTACCAAATAATCCTCCCCAGTGGCTGTACCATTCTGCATTCCCATCAACAGTGAATAAGTGTTGCTATCTCTCCACATCCTCTCCAGCACTTGTAGTTCTCTGTCTTTTTAATAGTGGCCATTCTGATAGGTGTGAAATGATATCTCATTGTAGTTTTGATTTGCATTTTCCTAATCGCTAGTGATGTTGAGCATTTCTTCACGTTTTTTTTTTGTTGTTGTTTGTTTTTGTTTTTGCCATTTGTATTTCTTCTTTGGACAAATGTCTATTCAAGTCTTTTGCCCATTCCTTAATTAAGTCATTTGTCTTTTTATTGTTGAGTTGTATCATCTCTTTATATATCCTGGATATTAAAGCCTTATCAGATAACAACACACTCTTAAACAATCAGTGGATCAAGGAGGAAATTGCAAAAGAAATCAGGAACTATCTTAAAACAAATGAAAATGAGAACACAACTTATCAAAATCTACAGGATGCAGCTAAATCAGTGCTGAGAAGGAAATTTATAGCCATAAATGCCTATATTAAAAAAGAAGAAGAGCTAAAATCAAAAACCTAACTGCTCACATAGAGGAATAGAAAAAGAACAACAAACGAATCCCAAAGCAAGCAGAAAGAAGGAAATTACAAAGATTAGATCAGAAATAAATACACTAAAACAATTAACAAAAACAAAAGTTGGTTATTTGAGAAGATTAATAAAATTGACAAACCCTTAGCTAGACTAACAATGGAAAAAAAAGAGAGAATGCAAGTATATAAAATTTAAAAATTAGAGAGGGGATAGCACCACCAATCCCACAGAAATAAAGATACTTTGAAAAATTGTATGCCAAAAAGATGGAGCACTTAGATGAAATGGACAAATTTCTAAAACACACAAGCAACCTACATTAGTGAAAGAAGAAATAGAAGAACTCAACAGAACAATCACAAGTAGTGAGATTGAATTAGTCATCAAAAACCTCCCAACCAAAGAAAATTCCATAACTGCATGGCTTCACAGATAAATTCTACCAATCATTCTGGAAAGAATCAACACTAATCTTGCTTAAACTCTTCCAAAAAATAGAAGTGGAGAGAACATTACCCAACTTATACTATGATGCCAACATCAGGCTAATACCAAAGCCACATAAAGATGCCACAAGAAAAGAAAAGTACAGACCAACCTTTCTAATGAACTTAGATGCTAAAATCCTCAACAACAACAACAAAAATACTTTCTAATCATATTCAACAGCAATCAAATGAATTATACACCAGGATCAAGTGGGTTTTATCCCAGGTGTGGAAGGATGGTTCAACATAAGAAAATCAATCAATATAATGCACCATATTAACAGATCGAAAGAAAAAAAAATCACATGATCATCTCTATTGATCCAAAAAAGGATTAGACAAAATACAGCATCCTTTTTGATTAAAAAAAAATAACACTTCAAAAAATAGGAATAGAAGGAAACTTCCTCAACATGATAAAGGGTATATATGAAAAATTCACAGCTAACATCATAGTCAATGGTGAAATGCTAAAGGCATTCCTTCTAAGATTTGGAACAAGACAAGGATGGCTACTGTCACCACTCTTATTTAATATTGTATTAGAAGTACTTGCTTGAGCACTTAGGCAAGAAAAAGAAACAAAAGGAATCCAAATTGGAAAGGAAGAAGTAAAATTTCACTGTTTGCAGATAACATAATCTTACGCATAGAAAGCCCTGAAAAATCTACAACAAAGCTTCTAGAGCTGATAAACAAATTCAGTAAAGTGGTTGTATATAAGATTAACAAGCAAAAATCAGTAGCATTTCTGTACACCAATAAGGAGCAATCTGAGGAGAAAATCAATTTAAAAAAATGGTTTACAATAGCAACTAAAAGAATCAAATTTCTAGGAATAAATTTAATTAAAGATATAAAGAACTTGTACAAAGAAAACTACACAACATTGTTAAACGAAATCAAAGAAGACCTAAATAAATGGAATAATATTCCATGCTCATGGATTGAAAGACTAAATATCATTAAAATGTCTATCCTACCCAAACTGATTTACAGACTTAATGCAATCCCCATAAAAATTACAACAGCATTTGTAATCAAGAATAAGACTGGAAATGCCAATTATGAAATTTATTTGTATGGGCAAGGGACCCAAAATAGCCAAAAAACATAATGAAAAAGAAAAATGAAATTGGAGGACTCATGCTACCCAACTGTAAAAATTCTGTAAAGCTACAGTGGTCAAAAGTGCATGGTTTTGGCACAAGGAAAGGCATACTTTATATAGATGCGCACATATACAGCCAACTGATATTTGACAAGGCCACCAAGCCCACTCAACTGGGACAGAATAGCCTCTTCAATAAATCGTGTTGGGAGAACTGGATATTCATGTCCAAAAGAATGAGAAAGGATCACCATCTTATGCCTTATACAAAAATTAACTAAAGATGGATCAAAGACCTAAATATAAGAGCCAACACCATAAAGCTCCTAGAGATAATGTAGGGAAGGATCTATGAGATCATATAGTAAGAAATGGTTCCGTAAACTTTACACCCAAAGCATGAGCAATGAAAGAAAAAATAGATAAATGGGACCTCCTCAAAATTAAAAGCTTTTGGGCTTCAAAGGCTTTCACTTTCTCAAGAAAGTGAAAAGGCAGCCTACTCAATGGGAAAAAATACTTGGGAAGCATCATCCAAGAAGGGTCCAATATCCAACATATATAAGAAATCCTACATTCCTAAAGTAAAAAGAAATCCATTTTTTTTTAATGGGCTAGAGATTTGAATAGACACTTTTCCAAAGAGGAAATACAAAAGGCTAAAAAGCACATGAAAAGATGTCATCATCACTAGTTATCAGGGAAATGCAAATCAAAACTACGAGATATCACCTTACCCCTATTAGACTGACTGCTATTAAAAAAAAAAAAATTCAGGAAACTACAAGTGTTGGAGAGGATGTGGAGGAAAGGGAACCCTCATTCACTGCTGGTGGGAATGTAGAATGGTGCAGCCATTATGGAGGATGGTTTTGTGGTTCCTCAGGAAGCTAACTATAGAAATGCCATATGATCTGGCAATCCCAATACTGGTATATACCCAGAAGAATTAAAAGCAGGAACACAGACAGATATGTGGACACCAGTGTTCATAATGGTATTATTCATTATTGCCAAAAGTTGGAAGCAACCCAAGTGTCCAAACACAGATGAATAAATAAATGAAATGTGATATATACATACAATGGAATATTACTCAGCTGTAAGAAGGAATGAAGTTTTGACATACATGCCAACTTAGATGAATCTCAAAGACCTTATGTTGAGTGAAGTAAGCCAGTCACTACAGGATAAATATTACACGACCTCATTGATATCACCTAAGCATAATGAGCAGACTCACAGAGATAGAGCCTGGAAGATAGGTTACCAGGAGACAGAAAGGGAGTAGAGCGTGGTGAGCCAATGTTCAATCTGGACAGAACCTATGATAAGATGGACGGGAGTGGTTTGGCAGTGGATGGGGGGTGATGGTGATGCAGGGATGTGAAGGGGGGCAAAAATGTGAGGATGAGCAGGTTTGGGGGGTGGGCTATCCATGGAACTGGGGGGAATGGCTGGAGGAAGGAACAGGTGCACTCTTGAAAGGGGGAGGTCTGTGGTTGAAACTACAATTGTGAGAATGTTCTTTTGGCAAATATGGATGGGGAGGGTCGCTGGTGCAGGGTGTCAGTGGGGGGGGATATGTGGAAAAGGGTGCACCTGGGACATGCTTCCATGGAATATGACTGTGTTCATCTTGTCATAGGGTATTATCTAAAATAAAAATGCAAACAACCCATTTAAAAAATGGGTAAGATAGACACTTTTCCAATGGAATATGAATGTTTTCATCTTGTCATAGGGTGTTATCTCAGTGGGTGGAGACCCACACAATAAACAAAATATTGAACTCCTGTCTTAGGGAGTCCTGCTATGTTCTCAAAAAGAGGGGCAAGAATCTCTCTAGTACATAGGCAGTGTCTAATAAAAGAAAACAGGCCAACATGTCAAGCCTTCACTATTAATGCATGTAACTATGAACCTTACTCTCATAAAATTGAAACTTAGCCTAATAATAACTATTGCCTAAGAGTTACTGCCTGAAAACCTCCTTGTTACTCAAACGTGGCCTCTCTCTAGTTCAAACTCAGAAAATAAATGCGCTAAATCCCCTAACCCCCCACCCCTGGCATGGGACATGACTCCCGAGGATGAGGCTCCATGACAACGAGGGATTAATACAAAGCACCAACCACTGATGCATTTGGAAAAAGACTCTGACCAAAAGGGGGAAACATCAAATACAAAAGAGTTTTATGGCTAAGAGATTTCAAAATGAGTCGGGAGGTCATTCTAGAGGTTACACTTATGCATGTCTCAGGCAGATCTCACTAACTGCCACTGTGAACAGAACTTACTCCTGAGGGCTCTAGAGTCATCTGGACACTATAGGCAAGGCACACAACCCATTGAAATTAGCACCCTGTGGGTGGGACTTACCATGAAATATATGACAATCTATTTCCTCAATGTAACAGAGTTAGACTCATGCCCTACATATAATTCTTCTACCCCTTTTATTTGAGCCTATAATTAGCACTATACCATTTAAATATATGTCTAAGAGACTTAAATCTTTGGTCTCTTCATATGCTGGTTGAGCCCTGAATCTCCAAAGTGTTGCAGCCAACACCTACTCTCCAGATCACTGGACTCACCCATTTTGGACAACTAACAAAATGATGATGATGGACAACCCCATCCCAAACAATGGAGAGTATCTACAACTGCAAGCCAAAGAGTTTCTTCCCTCTGTCCCATAAAATCTAAGCCTCCTCTCGATCTAAGGCAGAGCAGACATCACCATGCCACAATCCTCAAGGTTGAGGAATGAACAAACATAAGGGGGAAATGCAACCATGGACAAAGCAAACTTATTAATATTGTAGTAATGGAAGAACATGTAATCTTGTTATAAAGATAGTGGTTACCAGAGATTCTGCAGAGAGGGGAAGGGAATAATAGTTGGAACATAGGGCATTTTTAGGACATTGAAATTAAGTGTAAACCACGATGTAAACTATAGACCTTGGTTAATAGCAATGCTTCAATATTTATTTATCAACTGTAACAAATGTACCACACAATTGTAAGATGTTATTAATTGGGGGGAGGTTGTGGGAAAGGAGGGGATGGTATAAATGGGAATCCCTTATACTTTCAATGCAACTTTTCTATCATCTAAAACCTCTTTAAAAATAAAGTTCAGTGGTTGACTGCCTGCTTCCCATATACGAGGTCCTGGGTTCAATCCCCAGTACCTCCTAAAAAGAAATAAAAAATTAAAAACTAAAGTTTGTTATATTTAAAAAAAAAAAAAAAGTTGGGATGAAGGCACTTTGTTTCAGTTTAGCTATAGAGTCACTGTCAGTTCTAGCGCATCCAAGAGCTAAAACCAGAACATTTCTACAGCCTTTGAGCAGCAGCAAAGACCAATCTCCCCCAGGTCTGGAGAGACACACTTCACAGTCTACTTGCAGTTTTAAATAATCTGATTGAACTTGTAGAAGTTTATAGTAGTAAGGATTAAAGTGAAATCGCCAGTATTTGATTTGAAAACAGACCAAGGTAAAAGGCTGCAGCTGATCCCATGCTGGGGGTAAGCTGCTCAGTGAATGAAGCAATCCTGCTATTCTTATCTTACCACTATTACTTAAACTACAAAAGATTGTCGTTTTGCCTCTTTAACCATGAGCAAGTCACCACCCCACATTCTGTCAGTTTCTCTTCATCTGAAAAGGAATTTACCTGCAGAGCTTGGCACATAGTATATTTCAAAGATAAAAGGGTAAAGTTTGCCCCAGGATGCCTATTTGCACACCAGGTGAGAAATACCCACACATAAAGCACACTTCCAAGCCAGCTCTTCACCCCAGTGTCTACATGCCTTTGATTGTTCCTGATTTCTATCTCTCAAATCTAATACAACCTCACGTGCCCTTGGGTGGTAGATTTTTCTAACTCTGCCACAGGTAGAACCTCTTAGAAGATTAGACCAAATCTGCCTAGTGGGTTATTATTGTTCATGGTAAGAAATCATACATCTCTGGAGATAAAAATTGTAGGCCATTTTCTAATAACTGAATAAAGGGAGTAATACTGGCCTATCCTAGTTTAATGGGAGAGTAATCTGCCTAAGCGATTTGAGAAATGCTCTATTTCTATGTGAAGTCAATCTTTACCTGTCACACATCATTTGATGGCCATAGGAAAGGATCAAATGTTATCATATTCATCTGTTTTGCAAGAGGCTCTCCCCAAGTTCTCTTTTATGTACTACTCTCACATTTCTGTGTTTGGTTAATCATTTTTAATCCCACTTATTAGGAGAAAACATACAGCCCCCAGCAGTACCTTATATGTGAATTTATATTTTCAAATATATTGAGTCTTCCTTTGGTTTTCTCTTCTCAATATTCCCATCAGAAAAACTCTCTAGATTTAAATTAATTTCAAAGAGATGCTGTAACTCACCTAGAGCTTAAAGTGAGCCAGTGACCAATGATGGTTGATATTTACCTCCAACCCTTTCTTTTAAACTCTAATTTGGAAAACGCCATCTCTGTCACCAAACTTTCCCCTCCCCATGTACCAACTGGCACATGCCTTAGAATTTAAGTGAAAGATAGAGAGAGAGAGGACTTAGCCTTCTTAAGAATGAAGTTCTCAGATTCAGAAGGGGAACTGATCACGCAGATTCAAATCATCGAGATTCTTGAGCACGCTGCCATGTAAACTAAAAGTGGCCCAAGAGGAAGCAAGGAGGTTTGTCCCCTAAGACTCCCACTTCTCAAAGAAGTCTATTAACTAAATAGAAGCAAAGAGGATTAGGCAAGAGGCAGGGCCTAGAGAGTGACAGGGTCACAAATAGCAATGGTAGGGCCTCCAGAGTGTTTCTGAATACTTAAGCAATAGTCTCAGCAGTAATTGCTGGGTGATTGCCAGTAGGCTGCAGGGTCACACACTGGTGACCTACAGTATTTAACATTTGAGTGTGATGCATTTATTCCCAGAGAATTCTTAATATCCTCTAACTCTATACAATGAGAGCATCCAAGGAATATAAGCACATTTTTATTAGATATTTCATTTTACTGAATATCAGTCTTCCAAAATTTTAATAAGTATTTTAATGCAATTATTTTTACATAAATCAGCCAGGTTTTTGTACTGTCTTTCTGATAATGATACAGGGAGAGAGGAAAAATATGTCTGATGTGGGCATCAAGGATCCTGGTATATCTCAACTCAGAGTTTCCACTATTTAGCTGTGTATGAGTCTAGGCAAATTGTTGAACATCTCTGAGTTTACATCCTCACCCATTAAATGAGATGATTAGATTAGGAAAACCTAATTTCCTGTCAATGCTAGAGTCCTATACTTCCATAATTCAATACATTGATTGAGCTAAGTCTGCAAATAATGAAATTTTTACTTCTTTTCCAATTTGGATGCCTTTTATATTTTTTTCTTGCCTCAGTGCTTGAACAAGTATTTCTAAGACAGTGTTAAATAAGAGTGGTGATAGTGGGCATCCTTGTCTTGTTCCCAATCTCAGAGTGAAGGCTTTTAGGATTTCACCATTGAAGATGATGTTAACTTTAGGTTTTTCATATATACCCTTTATCATGTTCAGAAAGTTTCCTTCTATTCCTATCTTTTGCAGTGTTTTTATCAGGAAAGGGTGCTGTATTTTGTTTAATGTTTTTTCTGCATCTATAGAGATGATCATGTGATTTTTTTTTCTTTCAATTTGTTTAGGTGGTGTATTACATTGAATGATTTTCTTATGTTGAATCATCCTTGCATACCCGGGATGAAACCTACTTGGTCATGGTATATAATTCTTTCGATATGTTGTTGAATGCAATTAGCAAGTATTTTGTTGAGGATTTTAGCATCTTGGTTCATTAGAGAAATTGGTCTGTAATTTTCCTTTCTTGTGGTATCTTTGTTTGGCTTTGGTATTAGGGTAATGTTGGCATCATAGAATGAGTTAGGCAATGTTCCTTCTACTTCTATTTTTTTTTTTAAGCAGAATTGGTGTTAGCTCTTTCCAGAATGTTTGATAGAATTCACCTAGATCTGTACATTTAGAGACATAATGAGATCAGATTTCGCCCTAGCAAGACTCAAACGTCAGCTGAGTATATGTGAAGCAATCTGCTGGCTCAGCTGCACTTTTTCACCTGTAGCTGTGGTGAGTAGTGGCTTCAGCCTAGGAAAATCCTCCAGTGGATAATTGCCTTGGGAGCCCAGGCAGCCTACCTTGGAGGCACAATCATTCTCTGTAGACAAGGATGCTTTGGGGATTTGCATGAGTGAGTTGGTTGGTTGGTTGAATTTTGTTTTGTTTTGTTTGCTTTTTTGTAGAAAGTTTTCTCAATGGGCCCATTACACCGGTCTACTGTAAATACTGGACATCTGTGTCCCAAAACATGGGCACTGCAGATACAGGAAACCTCGAGCCCACAAAGGAGATTTATGATGCCAAGAGACAATCATTATCGGCAGTATCCTCTGAGGTTGCCAGGTCTGATAAAATAGACCAAAGCCAAATGCTAATAGGCCTAGGCAAGGTGAGAGAGTCAAGCAGGTCAGGGATCGAGGTAAGCTGTTGTGTGGAAAAAAAAAAAAATTGGAAGTAGGTAGAAGAAAGGAAGGTAAGCCCGGAGAGGCTCCATGACCCTGTGGCAATATTTCAAGCAGTGCCACAGCTTCTAGCACAGGCATGCTGGTATAGTTAAAGGAGGCTACTCATAGCACATACTTTCTTCTGTGTGCAAGAGTTTTAAAAAAACAAATAAAGAACAAGAACAAAAAAAAATTAAAAACCTCCATATCTAGTTCAGTTTTCCTCCTTGTGTTCCTTATACTTGTCTCTTCACACTTCCTTGCTGAGGTGGCATTTTTACCAATATTCCATTGCTTCAGAGTTTGATGCTTCCCGCCCCCCAACCCCCATTTTAAAACTCCCCCAGCGCAGGCCGTTGAGCCTCCCACCCATTACACAATGTGTTGTTGATTGTACTGTCCAGGCTCCCACAAGTTTTCGGTTGATTTCTAAAAGCCATTCACATGGGAACTATAATCATCCTGTGACGAAAGTGAAACCAGTTAGTTTCTGATGACAAACAGCTGACTCTTCACCAATATACACAGCCAAAAGGCTACTGAGAAATGCATCTCTGGGTCACAGTTGATCTCTGCAGGAACAGTTGTGGGAGCTCAAAGGAAATGATATCTCCTCAAAAGCAACAAGATCCTCACTTCACAGCTAAAGACGAATGGGATGCCACTATTAGAATACTATCCCTAACAAAAGACCCACCTTAGCACCTATGTCACCACACAAAGGCTGACTGGCTGAGTCAAAGCATACTCCTACCTGAGTCACTAGCCAGACAACATTCTAAGTCCTTGGAAACCACAACATCACACACAACAAATCATTTTTTTCCTTATGGGATCCATTTCATGTTTTTTGTTTTTTTTTTCAAGCTAAGGATTCTTTAATATTCTTAACTCAGAGTCCATGTAGACATATTTTCTCCTCTGGTTTATATTTACTTCTGCCTACCTGCCTCAGTGTATAAAATATGCTAAACAATGTTTTTGGAACATTATTCTCTCCTTTAGGCAAGCAATCTTGAACAGAGGAAACTTTCACACAACCCCACGTTTTCAATAACTGGCCAATGTTATTGAAAAAAAATTGTCAAAAAGTAATCAAAAATGTTTTAAATGTAATTGAAGATTGAAAAGATTTTAGTTTTTGCCTTTCTGATCCAGAATGATTATGTGGCTGGCTCAACCCTCTTCCACCTTCTCATGAACAGTAAGATCTAGACAAAAGCCGTGACTACATGACTGTTCTGTGGTTACTCTGGCTTCACAGTCAGAAGAAAAACCAATTGCTATATAACCACAGGGCTCACCTGTTTGTTCCTTAAAAGTGCTGTAAATAACACTTTCCATAATTTTAAACTAATTTTTTTTTTAATTGAATAGACCATGCAAATATCTGATCAGTCTTTTGGCAATTTGTTTTTGTATACAAAACTAGTCGTGAAATGAGAAATTCTGTGCGAAACCTAGAAGCATATTGATGGATAGTAGAAAGAACCAGAGCCACACAACTAGGCCCAGGAATAAACAATGGGACCGAATCTCACCTAAACCATGGATCCTCAGGAGCCCTACCTCAGGAGGGTACACTGACATTCTTCTCTCTATCAACTCTCAAATTTTGCCTTCCTTTTATTTACTTCTAGTGAATGACTTTGTCTCCTATTTTACCAAAATAGCCAAAGCCATTCTAAGCTTTTTCATCTACTATTTAATTTCTACAGCTTGGTCCTATACTCATTTTCACATTTAAATTGTAACTACCCTTCCTGCCTCAAGTTATGCCCACCTGACATTACTCCAATTTTCTCTTCTACCTTCCTAAATCCCAATTTTTACCATGTCACTCTTCTACTCAAAAGCCTTCAAAGAATCTTCATGGCCCTCCAAAACCTGACACTGGTTAATTCCAACCTAAAGTTCCAAACCCAGACTATTTCTTTGTATATCCTTTATTCTACAAGATTGTCCACTCTTCATCTTATTACTTTGTTTGGAGAGGTGTAATCCCAGGGCAACAAGAATGAAGAAAAAGGGAAGGGAACAGGGAAGGATGGTGAGCAATGTTGCATAACAACAACAGCCTCTATACAAAAGCTCAAAGAGACACCACCAGTCACTTAGCAGGTCCATCTGCTTAGCCACCTAGGATGTCTTCAAACAAGCTGGGCAAAAAAACTGTCTCAGATGAGCCCGTTAAAGGAAGAAAGGGAAAGAATATTTATTTACCCAAATTCTTTCCATCTCTTATCTTTCTTCAGCCAAAGTTAATTCCTCCACACTACTAGATTGTATCTTCTGGACCCTGTGGGAGGTAATTAGGGCCAGAGACCACACTTAGCCGTGTAATATTTCATACAAGTCTAGAAGTGGTGGGAAAAGCCAGAGATTTTAAGCATGTCACTCATGAGTCTCAGGTGGTAAAACCTCATGGGCCACGGACTCTCAGATGCAGCAGCAGCAGCTTAAGCAGAACAAATAGATGGGAGAATCTGCCAAGAAAATCCACAAAGGTATTTAAGATACATCCAATATGCCTTCTCCCCATCAAGTCAAGCCCAACCCATTCATGAAGTGTTCTCACTGATCTCTCAGTTCCCTGAACAACTCCTTTGGGTGCTTACTTATGTACTGTTAAGTTTTGAAGGTTGTTTAAAGGCATTATATGTGTGCATGCACACACACGCATACACATACATGTGGGATGTGTGTTTGCAGTCTCCAAAATTAAATTATAAGCTCATTAATGGCAGGTACCAAGCCTGTATTCTCGTACATCCACATCTCAACCAGCAGTGTGGATGCATAAATGGTGTTCCTTGGGTGGTTGTTCAATGAACGAAAGAGCAAAACAGCCCTAGAGAACAGCAGATCTGGGAATCACTTTAACCCAAGAGAACACAAAACAGCCTCCTTCCTTCAATTTCATAGAAATAGAGTCTTAGTTTTAGAAAGAACCATAAATTTGTCACTTATCTCACCCTGCACTTCAAGCCATTTCCTGCACAATGAAAAATTAGAATAACGTAAATTCAAAAATTACTTGGAAGCAATTGACTCTTATTTTAAAAATAAAAAGGAAAATCAACTCTTCCTTTCCAACAGGAAATTAGAAATTAGATAATAATTGGATCTTGTGGCCATTTATCAATTTTTTTTTCTATAAAGAAATACCTACTCAAATTCAAAACCATGCAAATTAGTGAAATAGTTAAGATCACAGATTCTGAAGCCGGAGTACCTGATTCAAATCTCAGTTTATTAATTGCTAGCTATGTAACCGTGGGAATGTACTTACCCTCTGAGTACTTCAGTTTCCTCATGGATAAAATAAGGATTATAATAGCATATACCCCTAAGGGTTATTATGAAAATTAAATGTGTAGGCATTTGCAATACCTGGAACAGTAACTGAAAGACGATAAGTCTTATATAAGTGTTTGTTAACAAATAAATATGTTTCTAGGAATTGGAAAGTAAAGAAAGGAATAAGCAAAATTAAATACTTTTAAGAGCTAGAAAGAATTTTTGAGATAAGCTATTCCAACTTCCTCGAATGCCATCTCCTTTTCAAAACCTTTCTTAATATTTCCACCTATAAGCATTATTGCTAATTCCTTCTCCTGGAATACCAGAGCTCTTGATTTGGATCATAAATCCCTCATTCTGGTAGGCTGGATATGTGATTGTGAACTCTTTAAGATTAGAGATAATCGTAGTAAATAGTACACTGCTGATGATGTATAAATTTGGAGTTTTTAATGAATATATAAATGAGGAGGAAAGGTATGAGGAGGGGGTGAGAAAACTCAGCTTGGAGTTAAAAGGCAAGTGACTAATGAGATAACATCTAGTCTACACTCCAAGAAAACCATTATTCAGTTGATAGAAAAATATGTAGGTCCCCACCTAACATGCTTTTTTTTTTTTGTATTCCCCCATTCTTCTGCCACCTCAGCAGGTGTGGCTTATCCTTGTGGACTCTTCTTGACTGTCTATTTGCCCTGTTACCTGCTTCTTTCTCTCTTGGTTCCTCAGAACTCACCTACCTGGGCTCTTACCATTTGCTTTAAGTCTTAGCTTCAAGGCTGCTCTAGAGAGAGGATAGAACATCCCAGGGCAAACACTAAACCAAACACACCCCAGCTTTCAATACAACTCACTTTTTGCTACCCCTACTCAAAGACCTAGGAGTTTCCCTTCCAAAAGAGGAAACATAACTTGGGGCCATATTCTTTCCCCCACCACTACTCTCTGTAGTTCCTTCTTCCATATGCTTCTTCACCACAGCCTATACTATTAACCATTTATGATGCAAACTTAGAATTATAAATGTAATATGAGGAAGTGTCAATATATCAATTTTATAAAACAAGATCATTTATTTAATTTGATTTGGGCTCACTTAATATTTGTCACCACTGTTACTTCAAACAACACCAGACTCAGAAAGAAATGATGGGGCCAAATTTCACACAGAGACATTTTATTTCCATTTCCCACCCAGTTTTTCCTGGGACTTAAACTCTCTCAGCTTCTAGCTTTAAACTATGTCTCTGAGATGTGCACTGTACATGAACTTATGAGGAAAAATGAAAAATAAAATTTCCCAAAGAAAAGTGGTCTTATTTGGCTACATTGGGGAAAGATAAATTTTTAGTCCCTTGTCCTCTGTACCAAATATTCAGAGGATTTCCTTCTAAAGGACTTATGATAACTTCACCTGGACCCACAGATCAGGCTTTTTGACCATAAGGTCCGTTGACAATATAAAAATAATAGAATTTTAGAGTAGAAAAAGCTTATAATGTAATGTTAAGTAAAAAGGAAGGGGTTCAGAACACAGGCACATGAATCTTACCCAGCAGATTCAGTAGACTTGATATGAATTCCAGTATCTGTATCCTCATTTATGTTCCAAGGTGATCATTTCTTACGTACATCAAGTCTGTGATGTACACACATATATATGTACACACACACATACACACACAAGATGATTCAATAATGTAAACCAAACTAACAAGCTAATAAGCCATGCAGAGACACAGTACTTACTGACTACCCAACAGCTATCCCAATCCCATCACTTACACACATGCACACACACACATACATCTTCCTTTTCCATAGAATTCTGACTTTGGAGCAATGATGCACTTAACTGATCATGGTAATCCCATTCCCTTTTCCACATAGATGCTTTCCTAGTCTCTCTTGCAACAAAGGATGATCACATCATCCGGTTCTGGCCAACAGGGTAAAAAGAGAATTCTTGGGGTTTCTGAAATACGTTCTGCTTTCTGATTAAACAGTCATATATTCAAGGAAAGCATGTTGGTGACACATCTTCTTCCTTACTGCCTGGGATGATGTTTGGAGATATAGTAGTCATCTTGAAACCATGATGTGAACATCTAAGTACTAAAAGCTAGTCTGGAAAACAGGCTCAAGCATCTATACTTTAGGGATAGACTGGGACAAATAAGATTTCTCTGAACAGGAAGGAAAGCAGAAAGCATCCCTGTTTCATGTAGTTAATTGTAAAATTATGGGTAATCATAAAACTCTGAATAGGTGATTTAAAGTAGTCTCGCAACCGGTAGGTGACTCAACAACATATAATAGTTCAAGAGCAGATTTCCCAGGCATCCTTTTTAGATTTTGCTCTTAAAGATTTATAAACAGTGTAGGCATAGACAATCTTCATGATCTGATGAATTGTACTTATGGTTATCATGAAATGCACATGCTTGTCCTTAGATCCCCAAGGAAAACTTGAGCACAAATAGGGGCACAGCTTTAGGGAGAGTCGTAGAATCCTAACAATTCTAAACTGTGCTGTGTAAGAAATCCCCAAACCTGCTTTATTAGGACAGCACAGATCTACAAGATAACAATGTCTTCCTGAGTCTATTGAAACTGTTTGTTAACTTTTTTTTTTTTTTTTTTTTTTTTTTTTTCAGATGGCTGGAGGTTTATTAGACTTGGTGGGTTGCCAGCCACCTGCCCTTCAGTCCCACCACCGCTGCTACAGGCTACGTGGGCCGCTCCCGGGGCTGCTGTGCAGAGCTGGCCTGGCGCCGGCCCGGGGAGATTCTCCTCCTCAGCCTCGCCAGGGCCCGGATGTTTGTTAACTTTTAAACTCTGAAAATACTATGAGGTTGATGGGAAGTAGGCTTTCAAAAGTCCCACAAATGTATCCACTTTGTGAGCCAAAGTGAGACAGAGCAATAAAAGACATTTAAGGTCATTTGTTAAAGGCTATTCAGCTGCCTTGGAGCACAGCATACTTCTCTTCTTGATTCCTGCTTGCCTCAAAATAGATTTAATGCTTTTCAGCATGTGAGTAATGGGGATCATGGTTTGGAAAAATATTAATCCATGTTTATCTTTTGTATTTTTATATATGTGACCTCCTATGAATGTCTTTGAATCCAAGACATTCATCTAACCTGAAAGAATTTAAATAATTACAAATAGTGAGGTGATGTGGGAGGAGATAAGCAAAAATTATGGTGTGCCTTATTCTAGAGGAGGTTATAGACACTGATAAACTCTACATTAAATATAAATAAAGTATATGTTTAAATATGTTTGTTTAGATGGTAAGTGTAGCCACTAGCATAGATAATAGTTCTCAGTCTGTATGTACATCTTAAGTATCTGGAGACAATCTTTAAAATGCAAATTCCCAAGCCCCATCATCATAGATTCTGATTCAGTAGGGCCACGTTGGTTCCTAGGAGTCTGTATCTTTATAATCCTTCCTAAGTGATTCTGATGATGTCGGATTTGAGAACCACTGCCTTAGGGGCACATGGCAATCACAGAGATCTGTTCTCTGAAGTGGGCGTAAATTGCTGTAAGAATCTTCTTGAAGGTTTTGAGGAGAGAGGTCTTCTGGGGAGTGGAGGAAACTAGGCTGCATAAAAGCTGTGTAGGAGAAAGCCTTGGGTCACAAATTAGGAGCTTCCACCAATACTTCTACCCTTTCTGAAGAATCCAAGGAAGGTAGAAAGAAGGAAGGGAGGGAGAGAGAGAAATTTTTTCTCTTTTTTTCATTCAATCTTGCTAAGGGATTGTCAAATTTATTGATCTTTTCAAAGAACCAATTTTTGGTTTTGTTAATTCTTTCATTGTTTTTTATTCTCTATTCCATTTACTTCTGCTCTAATCTTTGTATTTCTTTCCTTCTGCTTGCATTGGAATTCGTTTTTTTGTTTGTTTGTTTTTCTAGTTCTTTCAGGTGTGCAGTTAGTTCTTTGACTTTGGCTCTTTCTTCTTTTTTAATGTAAGTATTCAGGGCTATAAATTTCCCTCTCAGCACTGTCTTCACCACATCCCATAGGATTTAATATGTTATGTTCTGTTTTCATTCATCTCGAGATATTTACAATTTTCTCTCTCAATTTCTTCTTTTACCCACTGGTTTGTTTAAGAGATTTAGTGAGCATTTAGTATAAACCAGAAATGGTGCAGCCATTCTGTGAAAGAACAAGAAGCTGTGAAAAATAAGGAAATTTCTCCATACTATCATAGAAAGGTAAATTGCTCTCATATATTGCTACAGGGGAGTAAATTGATACACCCTCGATGCAGGACCAATATCTTTCAAGCTTACAAATGTATGCAACATTTGGTCCAGAAATGCCCCTTATAGGAATTTATTTTGTAGATAATCTTTTACATGTTTGAAATGCCCTGTATGTAAGAAGCTATCACCACAATTTTTTAAATAGGAAAATATTGAAAACAATCTAATTCAGTAGGAGACAGAAAAAGTGAGTTATGGGAAATATATGTAATGCAATAGTATGCAATATGGTCCATAAAATTCAATACTATGCAACCATACCATATAATCTTCCGCTACAACCACTTAAATAAAAAGAGGAGGCTTTTATCTACCAATATTGAATAATATCCAAGATATGTTGTGTTTTTTTTTTAAGGGAAGTATAGATAAATATGTATAGTATGCTACAATTGGTTTAGGAAAAAACAACAAGAGGATAAATACTTATATGTTCAGAGAATATCTCTGAGTTTCCATGTAAGACACTGGTAACACTGGTTGCCTCCCAGGAAAACTACAAGCCTGAGAGGCAGAAGTAGACAGACTTTTCCCTTTTTTTTAAACTTCTGAATTTATATTCAGAATATATATGTAATTGTAGCTTATTCAAAAAACACAAACTTTAAAAATAAAATAAAGCCAATCAGAGAACACTGCGTGTGATATGAGCTCCATTAAGGTAAGGTAAAACTATATTTCATCATGTATATACCCATGAGTATACATACATACAAAAGGATCCAAAAGCATTTGCCAAAAGCATTTTCACTTCCACAGGGAAATAAAAAGGGATACAAAGAAGACTTTAATCTTTTTACCCTTTAGTTTAATATTATATAAATATTTCTGAAGAAAACACACATATAACACACCCATATTCTTGAATTTTGTACAAGTGAAAAAAATTATCTTTCAAAAAAGTAGGTGAGAATGCAAAGTCCTAAGTTCTCATTCTTGCTCTGCTACTAACTGAACTTTGGCAAATCACAACCTCCCGGGGCCTCAATTCCCTCATCTACAGAGTGATATGGTTAGTGATATAGTCCAAGATTTGAATCAATTAACACAATAAAATAGGAAATAAATTATTAGCCAATCATTGAGATATTAAGCAAAAGCATGAAGTGCTACTATTTTAAACCATAATTACGTTTTAAGAGAAAACCCTTGAAAAACCTTTAGGCTCAGGAGAATGAAACTCCGATGGTGGAATTTCAGGTGAAGATAAAGATTTTCTTCAGAAACCCTTTCTGAAGTCCCTCCAGTCATAGCTACCTAGTCGTAAAGATAGTCTTGGCTACACCCCAATCAGGACACTGTAGTGTGTCCATGTAAAATGAGGTATAAAACCTTCATAGGTCTCAACACATGAAACAAATGGTCCTACCAGCTCTCCAGAATATTATACAGCACCAGCCTCGTTTTCTAGCTTCTTCCTCTAGCTTTCATCTTAATTTTGAGTTTTCTGCATCAACCATGCCTGTTATTAACTTTTGTCCTGAAGTCAGGAGATATGTATGATTTCAGACCTTCAACCAAGCGTTTTAAACTCTGCCCTATATGAAAATTAGTTTATCTCATTCTGTAGATGTGTTGTTAAAATGTGGAACAAAGGTGAAAAGTAAGCTGAGCAAGATTTTTACTTTTAAATATCAAGTACTTCATGGTTCAGAGTTGAAGAACAGTAGAAAAGAAGAAAGGGGTAAGACCAAAGGAGGACTTAGAAATATTTCTGGCTCACAGTCTCAAAACATCTTTTTCCTGGCACCAACATAATAGTAGACTTTAGCAACAGGATATCTCCAGGTCAGAAAAGACTATGATAAAACCTGACCCTAAAAATTGTGTAAGATTTGTTTAGATTCTGGTCCTACGGGAACTGATTCTCTTATGCATGAATACCAAAATCTGTCTACAAGGATTGTAGAAGAAAGACCACTAGTTCCAATATCAAAAGTCCTGTGTCCAAGTTTTGGGTCGCTAACTAGCCATGTGACCTTGGGCAGGACCTCCATTCTGTCAGGGGAACGTCATCCTCCAGAACTGAAGTCCTGTGTCTCTGCACTCCTAACAGGGCCCAGCACAGTGTTATAAGCACCTTGGAGGGACTTAGCAAATATTCACTGATCAATCTAATCCCATGCACCTACCATATTCTCATGGCCAGGACTTCTTTGGAAACACTTAAAAGATTCAGAAGAATCTTCAGTTACATTCCAACTCTGTTCCCACTGTGACATAGGGTAGGGGTTAAGAGTTCAGCCCCTGGTGTTAGGGTTCACATTCTAGTTGGCCACTTTTCAGCTCTCTGACCCTGGGAAAGTTATTACTTAACCTCTCTGGGCCCATTTCCTCACTTGTAATACTAGTACCTACTTTATATGGTTATAGTGAGAATTAAATAAGATAATGCCTGTACTATTGTGCAGCAAATGGTAAACGCTCCAAAAATGTTAATTAACAATATTGTTAAAGACCTTGGATTAACCTTTGCAGTACTGCAGCTCTTTTCTCTGATTACGGGGGCAGCAGCACTTGGCATTAGACTTCTCAGTAATGGCATTTTGCTGAAACAGTATCTGAGCTAAGTGCTAAACTTTTCTGATAAGCTGTTCAGTATGAAACCTGAGATCCAACCTATACCTGTCCATCACTTTCAGGAAGTATTTGAGTTGTAATTTTTGTTATGCTAAATTTATTAAATAGTACCTAAGCAGAAGCATGAAGTAGAAGCTCATCAGTAAATATTTTATTCTTATTGATGTTTGTCTTCAAATCCCACCTCAGACATTACCTCCTCTGTGAAGCCCACTCTGATCTTCTTGCCTTCTAGGCTCCATGCCCTGGAGTTACTCACTCCCATCTGTCTGCTCAGTACCTTCCACATATTTCTATTGTAGCAACCATCATTCTGGGCTGTAATATATTTATTCTTGGTTCCCCTTCTAGACTACCAACTCATCAAGAATAGGCTCTATGACTTATTCGACTTTTATCCCCCAAACACCCCCACAATGCCTAGAGCATACTCAAAAAGTGTTTGTGGAATAGACTAAAAAATGAGATGAATTGAATTCTGAGGTTCTACATGAGAAACACTTGGAAAATTATTCCGAAGATGGCTGGAAAATAGTTCTAAGAGAAAGCTGGAGGAAAGAAAGATAGGAGCCAGATTACGGAGTTACTGCATATATTTTAGAAATAGTAAAGCAGAAGGTTCTGGGTTCATAAACCAATTGCTGTTTTATTTTGGTTTCCACTTTTCAACCACATAGCTGCTTATAAAAGGCCAAACTGAAGTCGAAAGAATCCTAGACTAGGAATGTAGAGACCTGGATTTCATCCCAGCTCTGCCATTAACTGCCTATGTCACTTCCTGTCTCTAAGTCTGTTGGACACATGATTCATAAGATCATCCTTTCAAACACTTCCCACCAGTCATAATATCTGGACCCACCATCATTAATCTTTTTTTACAAGTAGAAAAATTGAAACACTGTTTTAGCCTGCTGGGCTGCTGAAACCAAATACCAGAAATAGGTCAGCTTTTAACAAAGGGGATTTATTAACTTACAAGCCTACAGTTTTGAGGCTGAGAAAAACGTCAAGGCATCATCAGGTGATGCTTTCTCCCTGAAAACTGGCTGCTGGTGATTCCTGGACTCCTCTGTCACATGGCAAGGCACACAGTGGCATCTGCTGATGTTTCCCTTCTCTTCCAGGTCTCGTTGCTTCAGCTTCTTGCTTCCGTGGCTTTCTCTCTTCTCTCTCTGAATTACATTCTTTTATAAAGGACTTCAGTAAGAGTATTAAGACCCACCCTGGGCCATGCCTTAACTGAAGTAACCTAATCACAAGGCCCTACTTACAATAGGTTTACCCCACAAGAATAGATTAGCTTTAAGAACGTACTTTTCTGGGGTCCATCACAAACACAAATACTACAACCAACTCATCCAGAACCTTACAGGCCCTGGCTGCCATGGTTAGGTGGACCATGGATGGAAAGGCTCCCTGTCTGGAACCCAGCCCTGTATTCCCTCGTGGGACAAGGGAATTACAGGGAGAGTCAAAGCTTCTCTGTTCTCTGTCAAGAACAGGAAGTTTCCACACCCTGTGGACACCAACTGAGTGTGCAATGTTGACAGTCGGAGCACAACCACAGCTCCTGCATTCCAAATAGACATACAGGGTGTGTTAATCAATGTCCCCGTCAGGCACCTGGGGACAGAAATTGCTCAAACTCCACCTAGGAAAATAGGAGCCCTGTCCAGGTCATCCTGTTCGCCGTGTCATTGGGGCATCATCTGAGTCTGACAACTAGACCCAGGATCAAATCCAGACTTGAGAACTTGATTGGGCACTTGGTTCTAACACTGTATCCAAACAAAATTGCTTTGAAACCTTGAAAAAGAATAATCTAAAAGGGTGGATTGTATGCACACATTTTAGACTATAAAAGCCATTCAGGCTCTCAGAAGAGAAGGTAAAGAATCTAACAATGAGTCATAATTTAGTTTAACATTAACATTTTTAATTTGAGAAGTTTCATCTAACTCAATAGTTTTTGAGTTTTTAAAGAGAGAGCCAGGATGCTACTGTTCTGCTTTCTTTTATTTATATATATGTTTTTTTGAGTGATACATAATTCACATAGTATAAAATTTAAAATTCATCCTTTTAAAGTGGTCTTAGTATATTAAGTTGTGCAACTATCATCATCTAATTTCAAAACATTGTCATCACCCCAAAATGACACTCTGTACCTACCCCTGCTCCCTGCCCCCAGCCTCTGGCAACCATTAATCTACTTTCTGTCTCTATGGAGTCACCTATTCTGGATATTTCATATAAATGGAATCATAATATGTGATCTTTTGTACTTGGCCACTTTCTGTGCTGCTTTTTTGCTCTGCAACTCTAGATCACAAGATCTAATAGGAAAGAAGAAACATCACCCTTTCTTTTCCAGGAATTTCTAAAAATAGCTCTTAAAATGCTTGCAATATGGAACAATGGGCCAAGATTCTGGTCTAGCCTATCCTCAACCCCTAGGGAAGAGCCCTCTTCAAACTGTCCAGGTATATTAGGGTCTGGTCTAGGTTTAGAGATCATCATGAAGACTTAACATGATATCATGGGAAACTCGCGGGCATCAGAGGCCCATGAATCCAAATCCTGGCACAGCCATTGACTAGTTCTCAGGTGACCTCAAGCTATCTGTTTAACCTCTCTCATTTTGCACTTTCCTCAACTGCAAAATGAAAACAGTACCTTACTTGTTCTTGTTATGATTAGGAAAAATTATACACTATGTACCCAATGGCTGGCACAGAGACAACTCTCAATAAGTTAGTATTATTACTACTACTTCTACTACTATTATTTTTCTCTTCTAAATTGCTTTTATTCATCACTCATGATAGGTGTTATGCAAACTGAACAAAGGATTATATTTGTCATTGTTCTTGCCCTCAAAGAAATGACATTCTATGGGAAATATAAACTACATGTTTCTTTTTAAATGTATGATTGGATGTCCCTATTATACTTTAATCCTGCCATTTAGTGTTAGAATGAAATGGAATTAATAGCATTCTGTGTTTTTTGTGCATGTTTCATCTACACCACTGGACTGGGAACATGTGTCAACTTGACTCCTCCAAAAAGCAGATGCCAAGATGAAATTAGTCACCCAAGAGGTTTCTTGGGGAAATGCCTATGAAGGATTAAGGGAAACAGCAGCAGACATAGGTGGGGGAGCCTTCAGCCCATGTTGCAGTTGTGATACTTAGGAAAGGACAGGAGGAAAGAAGAAGAATTAGGTAGGAGAAGCATCCGACTGCAGTACACATCTGAGAAAGTCTCATCAAGGCCACTGGGAGTTCCCAAGCAAAGCTTTCGCAGTAGAGAAGTTGATTAGAAATGGCCTGGTTCTAAGTAACTATGCCATCTTAGTCTCTAGCTGGGAGAAGCGGTGGGAATTGCAGGGCAGACCCAAAGGTGCTGCATCTGGAGGCTTTCAGATAAACTATACTCCTCCCAGCAGTTTCTCGGGCAAGTTCATTTGAGCAGCATACCTCCACAGCCTCTACAAAACTCCCCAAACACAATAATTGTTTTTAACATTATTTATAACGAGTTCTCAATAACTGTTTGTTGAAAGCTGAATAAGTAATGGTTTTCAGCCATCAACAGGAAGAATGATCCATTTACTCGGTCCAGATAGATTAGATTTTATAATTCCTGAAAAAGGGAAATGTTTACCACCATTTGAACAAAATGACAAGGCCCATAAAATATTCCTGGGGCATAGCAGATCCCAACTCATAAACAAAAAGTGTAGTGGGATGCTGGAGCAGTCAGCTGACAGCTGTAGGAAAAGTATCAAGCAAAAGTGGCTTTGAGATCTGAATTAAACCCAGAACTGCCTTGATTAATTTCACTTGTATAGACACAGTCACAGAGGAAGCAATCAACAGGGAGCTGTGAACTCGAAGGAAGAAACAAGATGGCAGATAAAATGCCTCTGAAACAGACATTAGAGTGGAGGAAGCCTCAGACACTGAGGGCAGTGGAGCAGATTTTAATCATGGAGGTACACTTGCCCAAATTCAGTAACTGAAAAGCAGGTCACCACAGCACTCACTGGAGTCTTGGAAAGCATACCTCTAGTTGTCAAAGAAATCAAACTAGGGGTGAGGCAAGAGATAGAAATGTCACAAAAATCTGGAGGCAAATGAGATCTGTGAGCTAATTACCACAAATAAAGGAAGGCAGAGAGAGGAGCAGTGTTCTATAAGTCTATTTTTCATTTTCATATTGGGCAGTGTTTTAGTTTCCTAAGCTGCTGAAAGTAGATACCATAAAATGGGTTGGCTTTTGACAATGGGAACTTAGCTTATAGTTTTGAGGCTGAGAAAAATTTCCAAATCAAGGCAATGCTTTTTTCCCAGACTGGCTGCTGGCAATCCTCGGATCCTCTGCCTCATGGCAGCATCTGCTGGTCTCCCTTCTCTCCTGGGTTTTGTTGCTTTCAGCTTCTTGCTCCCATGGCTTTTCTTTCTCTCCCTGTATTCATCCCATTTAGAGGGACTCCATTAAGAGGATTAAGACCTACCCTGAATGAGGTGGGTCACACCTTAACTGAAGTAGCCTCATCAAGAGTCTATTTACATTGGGTCCACACCCACAGGAATGGATTACATACAGTTTCTAACCACCACAGGCAGCAACCCACTCCAATTAAAAGATCATTTATTGAGCACCTACCACTCACAGAATGAAAAAAGCAAAGTTTCCAAAACATTCACAGTTCAGTGAGCATTGTGGGAGCTCATCTCATGTGCCAGTTATGTGCTAGGCTTTGGGAAAACAAAGAAAACCATGCTCAGTTACTGTCCTCAATTGTTTCAAGGAAATGGACCCACAAAACAATTAAAATACAATATGATATATATAGATGGTGTGATGATAGAGGCAGGTCTAAGTGCTATGAGAATATACTAAGTAGGGTGAACACATAATCATGCATCGTCCAACCTAGAATGCTTTGAGAATGGAAGAGGGGCATTATCAGTAAATGCACTGGGACAACAGGCATGAACTGTGACTGTTTACAGGCAAATCAGGGTGAATGTCATCGTGCAATAAGGAATAAAAGCAGGAAGAAAAGGATTAGGAATAGAACAGAAAAGAAAAGCATTTAATTAAGAGGAATTAAGAGACCAAGTTCTTAAAGAGAAAAAGCAAGAGATAAACAGGTAAGGCCGAGTAAAAAGAAATAGCCCAAAGAAGCTGTTAGAACTTTGAAGCTCTAAGGATCCTGAAAATAAACTTAATTTTACCACAGAGAAACTAAAATTTTCAAAAAGTTGATTTTAATAAGTCAAGGATGATATGAAAATCTCTAATTACCAAAATAGTAAGAAAGTGTACTAGTATCAAGCTAATAGACAGAAAATGTAATAATGAAAAACAGTCAAGAAATCTAAAACAAAAGAAAGAGGAAAACCAGGCATAGAAAACCAAGCAAAAGAAAAGCATAGATACAGAAAGCAAAGATTAAGATTTAAACCCAAATATAAGGGAGTGGGGAGAAAATCAAAATTTGTTAAGCATCCACTATGTACTAAGCACAATTTCAAGCATTTAAAAATGCATGATCTTATTTATTTATTATTCTCAGTTTACAGATGAGGCATTAAGGCTTAGTAGGGTTAAATGACAGAACTGAGACTTGTGAACCCCAAAGTCTGTATGAATATAGTTGGTAGCAGAGGCAGAATTATTACCTAGGAGTTCTGACATGTAGGTTAGTGCTAGTTTTATTGCACTATGTGGGATGAGTGGAGAAATAAACAATAGGAGATAGAGCAAGAAGGGTGGAGATGGAAGAAAGGTTATATAGAGGTCAGTGGCAAAGAACCAAAGGCCAAGAAATTCTAAAGGAAACATAACTGGAGCAAAGGAAAAGGTGATGTCACCAAAACCCCAAAACATAAAAATGGTTTCTTTGGTTCCATTATGATACTTCCCCTGATCTCCAACATCATGATTCTCACCACTACTCTCTTCTTTTAAGGACCCTATAAGATTTTTTGCAAACTCTGCCCAAGTTAAAAGAAAAAAACCTTATGAAAGCTAAGAAAGAGTTGATAGCTGCTGATAGGAATGAAAGCCACACCACTGTGACTGTCAGCTATGAATAATAAATTACGGCTTCAACTGGTAAAGTTGATTTTAATAAGTCAAGGAAGGATACAGTAATCTCCAATTACCAAAATAGTAAGAGTGTATACAAATATCAAACTAATAGAGGGAATATGTAATAATGAAAAACAGCTAATAAATCTAAAACAAAAAGTTAAGAAAGAGGAAAACCAAGCATAGAAAAGGAGGGACACAGAAAGCAAAGATTAAGATGTAAACCCAAATATATCAGTAACTACACTAAATGAAAATTAACTAAATGATCCCATTTAAAGACTAAGGATTATAATATTAAATATAGGGGAAAAAAACACTTTTATACATTATAGAGACATATCTTTTTTTTTTTTTTTTTTTTTTTTACCGGGAGGTCCCGGGGATCGAACCCAGGTCCCTCCATATGGCAGACGGACGCCCAACCATTTGAGCCACATCCGCCCCCCAAGAGACATATCTAATATAAAAGAATACATAAAGGATGGGAGTAAAAAGAAGGAAAAAGATATGCCATGCAAACACTAAATCATATAAAACTGTCCTTGGTTGGGTTCCCTCCAAAGCAGACCTAAGTCAAATATTTGAGAACACATAGTTTATTTGGGAAGTGATCCCAGGAAGCACCAGAACTGTCAAGGAGGGTGACAAAAGGAAAGGAAGGAAACCAATACTGGATGTATTAATGTGGACACCTGGAACTCAGTCTCACTGAGGACCACTGAGAGATGATAGAATATCCCTCCGAGTTGTCCCACCCAATGGGTGATGAAGACAAGGTGGCAAGGTATTTATCCTTCAGTTCCCATCTGTCAATTAATGAGGGCTACTACTGGGCATCAACTCCCAGTTACTTCTGGCCTGTCTGTCCTGCACATGGATCAAGCTTATCAGAGAAAGTCCTCAGATAGAGAATCATGGGGCATTACTAGGAAACCATCAGAGTTCACAGGAATGACACATGCCAAAGAGATATGAGCAGGACACTAACAGGATCTGCTCCATAGCTGTGGTAGATTGAGTTATATACTCCAGAAAAAAACAAAAACAAAAAACCATGTTCTTAATCTTAATCTGCTTTCCTGTGAGTATGAGCCCATTGTAAATAGGAACTTTTGAAGATGTTATTTTTAGTTAAGGTGTGGCCCAACTGAATGAAGGTGGGTTTTGATCTAGATTCTTGGAGGCCTTATAAACAGAAAGCCACAGGAAGAAAGCAGAAGCTAGAAGTCAGTAGGAACCCAGAACAAAGAGGAGAGGACTTTACCATGTGACAGAGAGGCAAGCCAAGGAACTCCAAGATTGCAGCAAGCCAACACCAGAATGCTACAGACCCTGGGAAGAAGCAAGCCTTCTAGCCTTTGAAACTGTGAAACAATAAATTCCTATTGTTTAATCCAAAACCAGTTTGTGGTGTTTGTGATAAACAGCTCTGACAAACCAAGCCAATAGCCAAAATAGACGTTAAGGCAAAAAGTATTACCAAAGGTAAAATGGGACCCTTTATAAAGATAAAAGTTTCAATTCACAAGAATATACAACAAATGTAAATTCAATTGCCCTTACTAACAAAGCATCAAAATATATAAAATAAAGATTGAGGGAAGTGGATGTGGCTGAAGTGAATGGGCTCCTGTCTACCATATGGAGGGTCCCTGGTTTGGTTCCTGGGGCCTCCTGGTGAAAGCTAGCTGGCCCGCAAGGCAAACGGGCCTGCGCAGAGAGCTGGCCTGCACAGAGAGCTAACACAACAAGATGACGTAACAAAAAAGAGACACAGAGGAGAAACAGTGAGAGACACAACAAACCAGGGAGCTAGTGTGGCTCAAGCGACTGAGTGCCATTCTCCCACATCAGAAGGTCTTGGGATCGGTTCCCAGTGCCTCCTGAAGAGAAGACGAGCAGACACAGAAGAACACACAGTGAATGGACAGAGAGAGCAGACAGCAAGCTCAAGCGGAGAGAGGCGCCAAAATAAATAAATAAAATAAATCTAAAAAAAAAAAAGATTGACCCAATCAAAAGGGAAGATAGAAAAATCCAAAAACTTGACAGAAAATTTTAACATACTTCTCTCAATAATGGAAAAATTACACAGAAGAAATATTAGTAAAGATATAAAAAACTTGAACAATGCAATAAAAAAGTTGATTTGATTGACACATATACGATCCCTATCAACTGTAGAATACCCATTCTTTTCAAGTATTGACTGAACATTTACAAAAATTGTCATAAAGCCACAAGCAAGTCTTAATATATTTCAAAAACTTGAAATCATACAGAATAGGTTCTCTGGTCACAGTTTAGTAAGCTAGAAATTATACCTAAAAGTTAATTGTAAATCCCCACGTATTTGGAAATTAAAAATATAGTTCTAAGTAAACTATAGGTCAAAGAAAAAAATCACAATGGAAATTATAAAATATTAGAACTAATAATAATGAAAATATAAAACACTAAATTTATAAGATGTAATTGAATTTGTGCTTAAAGGAAAATCTGTAAACTTCCCTTTATATAACCATAGTATGAAATTTGTAAACATTTATCAGAAAAATGAAAGTGTGAAAATCAATAATAATCTCAAGAAAGTCATCTCAAAAAAATAAAAAAGAATAGCAAATTAAACCAAGGAAAGTAAAAGTCAGGAAATAATGAGGATAACATCATAAATTAATAAAATAAAAAAACAAACCGGGAAGCGGATGCGGCTCAAGTGATTGGGCTCCCATCTACTGTATTGAATACCCAGGGTTCGATTCCCAGGGCCTCCTGGTGAAGGCAAGCTGGCCCACACGGTGAGCTGGCCTATGCAGAAAGCTGGCCCATGCAGAGTCCTGGCCCACACAGGAGTGTTGGCCCAAGCGGAGAGCCAGCACAGCAAGATGACACAACAAAAAGTGACACAGAGGAGAGACAATAAGAAACACAGCAAACCAGGGAGCTGAGGTGGCACAAGAGATTGAGCACTTCTCTCCCAATCCAGAAGGTCCCAGGATCAGTTCCCAGTGTTGTCTAAAGAGAAGACAAGCAAATAGAAGAACACACATTGAATGGACATAGCAAGCACAAAACAATGGGGGGGGGGGATAAATAAATAAATCTTTAAAAAAAAAAAACTTTAACAGAAAGTTGATCAAAGAAACAGAAATAGATTTTGAGAAACCTCTGAAAGATGCAAGAAATACAGAGAGGAGACATACTCAAAATTGGGGAAGAGAAAGGGTGCATCATTATGAATCATATAGTCACTAAAAATATCATTAGACAATATTATGAACTACTTCATAAAATTTTTTTATTTATAAGGAATGGACAAATTCCTAGAAAGTTACACTTACCAAAGCTGATGAAAGAAGAAACAGAAAAATCTGAATAGTCCTTCAACTACTAAAGGAATTGAATATTTAATTAAAACTTTTTCACAAAGAAAATTCATAGTTTCAATAATAAATTCTACCAGATATTCAAGAAAGAAATAATAATATTATATGAACTCTTCTATAAAATAGAAACATAGTTTTGTTATGAAATTGCTATAACCATAGTATGAAAACTTGACACGGACACTACAAGAAAGGAAAATTTTAAGTTAGTATCACTCATAAGCAAAAGATGCAAAACTCCTATACCAAACTTATTGAACCAACACTAGCAATATATAAAAAGTCCAGCACATTGTAATCAAGATGAATTTATACAAGAATGAGAACTTGATTTAACATTTGAAAATCAATTAGGTAATTTATCACTCATTGAATAAAGGAGAAAAAGTAATACAATCGCCTCAAAATATGCACAAAAGGCATTTGATAAAATTTAACTTCCACACATAATTTTAAAAACAGAAAACAGCACAGTTGAAATAGATCAAAACAACCTTAACTTAATAAAGTATATTTAAAAGAAAGCATTTTAAAAATCCTACTTAATTGTAAAGTGTTAAAAGCTTCCATTTTAAAATCATAAATGAGAAAAGAATGCCCACTGTCACTAATTCAAGTTATCATTTTGAGGGGTCTTAACTACTGCAATAAAGCAAGGAAATAAATTTTTAAATTATAAAACTTGGAAGTGACAAGATGAAACTACAATTATTCACAAACTATGCTTTTATATATAAAAATATAAAATAATATACAAATTATTGGAATTAATAAATAGCAGGATTTTTAAATATAGTGTCAATATATAAAAATCAATTGCTTTTCTATATACCAACAAGAAACAGAAAATTAAGCTTTAAAAAGATACTATTTTTAATAGCAACAAAATACTAAATACCTATGACTAAATCTAAAAATGATGTGTAAAACCTCTACACAGGAAATTATAAAACAATATAATTGGGACTATTTTGCTCGCAGTTGTAGATTCTCTCTGTTCCTTGAGATGGTCATTGTCCATCATTAGAGAGATATTTTAAGTGACCTAAAGAAATGGAGTGACTTATACTATGTTCATAAATTGGAAAACTCAATGAGGTAAGATGTCAATTCTCCTTCAATTCATGTAATAGATTCCATTAAATCCCAATATTGTGTGTGTCAGTGTGTTTGTGTGTGTGGAAATTGATAAGTAGATTCTAAAATGTTTATAAAAATGTGAATGGGCCAGAACAACCAAGAAAATTGTACAAAATATGGGGCTATATAACACAGGGAATCCAGTGGTGAAAGATGGTCTGAGGTTAACAAGGCAAATATGAAAACATTCTCTCATGAACTATAACAAATGTATAAAACTAACGCAGAGTCTTAATAAGCAGGTGTGTTGAGGGGAAAATACACCAAATATAAGATATGGCCTATACTTAGTAATAATATTTTGATGATGCTCTTTCATAGTTTGTAACAAATGTTTCACAACAAAGCAAGGTGTTGGTGGTGAGATATGTATGGGAGCCCTATATGATGATATTCATGTTTGTTTTGTAAGTTCACAACTTTTACTATGCACTTATTGTTTACGTATGTTCATGTATGAATGATATACTTCAATAAAATTTTATTTTAAAAAAGAAAAACCAAGACTTTCTTAAGGAAGAAAAAGTTACTAGAATTTGTTCTACCAGAAATCAAGAATTATTATAAAACTACAGTAATTAAGATAATTTGACAGTGTGATATTCCTGAACAAAAAGACCCTACAATCTAAGAAGAAATTAAGAAGTAAGAGAAATTAAGAGTAAAGAATAGACTATTAAAGTAAATACTAATGCCTATGTCATCAACTACTAGTGCAGTACAAATTTAGTTTTTTCCAAACTTTAAGGCACTTATAAAGTGACTCACGGTGATAGATGAAAAGTATCTGGGCTTATTTTATGGTAGCTTCCTAGGCCCAGACACACAGTTTTCCAACTGTTCTTTATTCTAAGAAGGTGACATTGGAATGAGATAGCATAGAGAAAAGACATACTCAGAGGCTTGAGCCACAACTTGGTCTTGGGTGTCCATCTAAATCACCTGAAAGTTACCTTTCAAGCAGTAGAGCATCTCACATATAAGGCTTTTGGCACCAGATGACCTAGGTCCAAATTTGGACTTGGCAACTTACCAGCTGTGTCACCTTGGTAATCTCTTACCCTCTCTAAACTTCAATTTCCATGCCAGCACAACAGTGGTGCTGACAATCACTTCATAGAAATTTTTGTGAAGATTGAATGATTTTACATATAAAATCTACTTAAGCCTATTAGAAGGTCCATTAAATATTCAATAAATGTTGTTATTGTTGTTCCCAGAGGCCCCTCCTGAGTCCACTTAAATAGCTGTTACTTAAGAAGCCCAGAGGCTCCCAAGTTCTCCATTTAGAGACATCCTTTCCCATGAGGAAAATCAAAGCAACTGCCTTAAGCCTCCAGATATGAAGCATCTTTACACCCTCGATTTGGAGATCAGGTGCTGTGGTGACTCAAGGAAGTGAAAAGGAAGAAAAGAAGGGGACCAGCACCCCAATTCCAGTAAGACCCTAGATATTCCCATCCATAGCAGTTAAGCACTAACATAAATTAAGTCATAAGGTGGCTTTGGTTGCCTTGAAATGTCTCCCTCCCCCATACCTCCCCACATTTCTCTTCCACACATGCCCTCAATCTGTGAAGCATTTTTTAAGAATTCAGTGTTCTCTGTTTTTTTTCCTCTACCTTTGTTGTTCTATTGTCTTGCATATCATTCTTGATTTCATCCTGATTAAACAAGGTAGAGAAATAAATAGGCCCACACAGATAAGTTATTCTACCAATAATTTATCCCATCCATTCTCTTGATATATATATATATGGACAGAATCTCAGAAAGGCCAAATGACTTGGTAGAACAGGGTCTAGAATCTCCCAGTTCACTGCTCTTCCTTTTAGCACATTTTGCCTTTTCAATAGATCTGGGTCTCTGAATTATTTAATCTTCCACAGAGAATGAAATTCTTGCTTAACAAATAACTTTGAACCATGGTGTTTTAGTTTGCTAAAGGCTACCAATGCAAAATACAATAAATAGGTTGGCTTTTATAATGGGAATTTATTAGATTAAAAGCTCACAGTTCGGAGGTTGCGAAAGTGTCCAAATCATGGCATCATCAGAAATGCTATCTCACCAAAGGTTTACTGCTGTTGATCCTGGACTCCTGCCACATGGCAAGGCATAATGACAGCCAGTGTCTGTCAACGTCTCTGCCTTCTCCTGAAGGCTCACTTTCTCCCTGAGCTCATCTGTGGGCAATCAGGCACAGGGCTGGTTTCTCCCCTCTCCTCTGGGCCTTTGTTGCTTCAACTTTGGGCTGCTCCACTGATTTCAGGCTCCAGCCTCTCTCTCTCAACCTAGTAGGATTTCTCTGTCTCGTAGCTGCAGGTGATCCTGAAGACCTCTCTTACATGGCAGAGTAAAATGGTGACTCATTTGATCTCCCCTCTCCTTGGTTTATAGGACTCCAATAAAGGATCAAGACTCACCCTTGGTTCTGCCATCTAATCAAAGCCCTTAACTGAAGTGACCTAATCAAAAGTGATCTAATAAAAAGGTCCCTTAACTGTATCTAATCCAAAAGTCAAATCCACAATGGGTTTGCAGGCCCTTGAGTGGGTTGGCTTTAAGAACAGGATTTTCTGGGGTCCATAAAAGATTCAAATTAGAACACATGGTATTATAAGTTCCTATGGTTGCTGTAAAAATCATTACCACAAACATGTTGGCTTAAAACAACACAAATTCCCGCCCCAATAAACATGGCACAGTGAGATACTTCAGGGCTCTGTGCCCCCACAGAAGCTTTGAAAAACCAGCAAGAACTGGCAGAAACATCTTTCCCAAAGTTCTAGAAAACAGTTAAAGGCCTGCAGTAACAGGGCATGAGCTGAATCAAGGCTACTTAAAATTGGTGGGATCTCATGACACCCTGGCTGGTGCCATCCCCACTCCTTACAGGCTTACCCAGTGAGGATTGCTTGTCCCAGTTCCAGAAGGACTGTCCAATTGTGAAAGCTTGAATTTTGTGAATACCAGAAAAGATTATGTTGAACTAATCCATTCCTGTGGGTTTGGGCCCTTTGCATTAAATTCAGTTAAGGGACCTTCAATTAGCTCATTTGATTAGATTGCTTTATGGTTTTTGACTGGACAATGTCAGTGAGGTTACACCCTCTTGCTGGATCTTATATAAATTGAGAACACACACAGAGAAAGAAGGGACACAAAAAAAGGAGTGCTGCCATTTTGACCCTGCCATGTAAGAGAAAGGATTCCAGGTTTGCCTACAGCTGCAGAAAGACAGAAAAGCCCAAGAGGCTCAAGGAGAGGAGGCAGAGGGAGAGATTCCTGTTACTTACAGCTAAGCTCAAGGAGAAAATAGAGAGAGACTGGCAGACCTGCCATCTTGCCTCACCATGTGACAGGACTCCAAGATCTGCTAATAGTGAACCTTTGAAGAGAAAGCAACTCTGATGATGCCTTGATTTGGACCTTTCCACAGCCTCGGACCTATAGGCTTTTACCTAAATAAAATTCCCATTATAAAAGCTAACATATTTCTGATATATTGTACTGGCAGCCTTTGGCAAAATAAAACAGAAATTTGGTCCCAAGAGAGTGGGGTGTTACTGCAAATGTGAATACCAAAAATGTTGGAATGGTTTTCAAAATGGGTAAGGTGAAATTTCTGAAGGAACTTTGAAATGCTTGATAGAAAAGGCCTAGATTGCTTTGAAGAGACTGTTGGTTAAAATGTGGATGCTAAAGATACTTTTTTTAAATTTATTGAAGTATATTCTCATACATGAACATACATAAACAATAAGTGTATAGCAATAGTTGTGACCTTACAAAACAAACATACATAACATCATACAGTGCTCCCATACCTCATCCTACTACAAATACCTTGCATTGTTGTTAAATATTTTTAACTAATTAAATAGCATCCTCAAAATATTACTACTATTCAAAGTATTTTCCCCCAACCCACCCTATTATTATTTTTTATATCATTTATACATGAACATACATAAACAATAAGTGTATAGTAAAAATTGTGAACTTACACAGCAAACATTCATAACATCATACAAGGGTCCCATATATCAACTCTCCACCAACACTTTGCATTGTCATGAGACGTTTGTTACAAGTTATGAAAGAATATTGCCAAACTCTTACTGCTGATTATAGTCCTTATCTTACATTTAGTGTATTTTCCCCCAACCCACCCTATTATCATTTTTTAAATATATCTTTATGACAGAAGTTGTAAACTTACAAAACAATCATGCACATGTGCAGAATTCCCAAACAACACCCTTCTAACAACACACCACACCGTGGTGGAACATTTGCCACAGATTATGAGATAATATCATCCAAACATTACCAGGTCCATAGCGTATATTTGGCACACAATCTCCATAATGCCCCATCATCAACACAATATATCATTGGCATAGACGCAAGGATATTACATTATTACTGTTAACCACAGTCCATAGGTCACTCCAGTTGTATTTTTCCCATGCTTCTCCACGTTCCCACCACCCTGCAATAGTGATATACATCTGCTGTAGCTTACAAAGGACATTCTTGCATTTGTACCATCAACCACAGTTCTCATCTACCTCTAGGTTTACGGTGCTATTCAGTCCCTAGACTGTTCTCTAACTTTCTGTCAATTGGTATTTACATCCTAGACGACCATTTTCAGCCACATCCCCATTTATAAACCAGCTGTTACTCATTATAATGTGCTACCATCAACTCTGTACATTTCCACACTTTTACAGTAAAGCTAATTAAAACTTCTCCATACAATATCAGTAGTCTATCTCAGTCCGCCTCTTATCTTCTTCAAGAATTCACCACCTACCACTAGGTCTTGAAGATATTTTCCTACATTTTCTTCTAGAAGCTTTATGGTTCTTGCTTTTATATTTAGGTTTTTTATTCATTTTGAGTTAATTTTTGTATAAGGTGTGAGATAGGGGTCCCCTTTACTTCTTTTGCTATGGATATCCAGTTTTCTCAGCACCATTTGTTGAAGGGACTGTTCTGCCTGAGCTGGGTGGGTTTGACAGACTAGTCAAAAATCACTTAACCATAGATGTGAGGGTATGTTTCTGAACCATCAATTCAGTTCCATCGGTCTATGTGTCAGCCTTTATGTCAGTACCATGCTGTTTTTACCACTGTAGCTTGGTAATACAACTTAAGTCTGGAAATGAGAGTCCTCCAACTTTACTTTCCCTTTTTAAGATATTTCTTGCTATTCAGGACCCCTTACCCTTCCAAAGAGATTTGATAATCGTGTTTTTCATTTATTTAAAAAATCCTGGTGGAATTTTTATTGGGATTGCATTTAATCTGTATATCAATTTAAGTAGAATTGACATCTTAATGATATTTAGTGCTCTAATCTGTGAGCATGGAAATTTCTTCCAATTATTCAGGCCTTTTTAAAATTTCTTTTAACAATGAGTTGTAGTTTTCTGAATACAAGGGCTTTGCATCTTTGGTTAAGTTTATTCCTGAATATTTGGGTTTTATCTGTCATATTTTATTTTCACCACTCTTTTGACACTTTTAATTACTTTTGATATAATCTTCATTTCTAGACTCTCTTCCAGGCCTCTCTCTCCTGTCTTTTCTTTTCAGGCTGTAGCACATCCTTTAGTATTTCCTGCAAAGAGGGTCTCTTGGTTACAAACTCTCTTAGTTTCTGTTTATCTGTGAATGTTCTAATCTCACCCTCTTTTTTGAAAGACAATCTTGCCAGATATAAGTCCTTGGCTGGTAATTTTTCCCTTGTAGTATCTTAAATTTATTATACCACTTTCTTCTTGCCTCCATGGTTTCTGGGGAGAAATCAGCACTTAATCTTATTGGGTATCCCTTATACATTATGCATTGCTTTTCTCTTGCTGCTCTCAGAATTCTCTCTTTGTCTTTGGTATTTGACATTCTGATTAGTATGTGTCTTGGAGTTGGTCAATTTGGATTTTTTTGGATTGGAGTACGTCATGCTTCTTGGATATGGATATTTATGTCCTTCAATAGGGTTGGGAAATTTTCTACTATTATTTCTTCAAATATTACTTCTGCCCCTTTTCCATTCTCTTTTCCTTCTGGGACACCCATGACACATATGTTTGTATGTCTTTGCTGTTGTTTAGTTCCCTGAGACCTTGTTCAAATTTTTCCAATCTTTTCTTCATCTGTTCTTTTGTATGCACACTTTCAGAGGCAATTTCTTCAAGCTCACCAATCCTTTCTTCTGCCTCTTCAAATCTGCTATTATATGATTCCGGTGTCTTTTTTATTTCATTTATTGCACATTTCATTCCCATATGATCCACTATTTTTCTATGTATGCCCTCAAATTCTTCTTTGTGCTCATCCAATATCTTCTTAATATCCTTAATTTCTTTAGCCATCTCATTGAATTTATTAAGGAGATTTGTTTGAACATCTATGACTAGTTGTCTCAACTCCTTTATGTCATCTGGAGGCTTATCTTGTTCCTTTAACTGGGCTATATCTTCCTATTTCTTGGTGTGGATTCTAATTTTTTGTTGGTGTCTTGACACCTGGCTTACTAGGTTATTTATTCTGGGTGCAGTTTTTCTCTTTAGTTTAGGGCTTCCTGCCCTTTCTCTCTTGCTGGTTGTGTAGTAGGAGACAAGGATGTAGTTGGTGCTGTAAGCTGTGGAGGCTCTGGCTGCCATCCGTGCCCCAAGGACCGAAGAAACTTCTCCCAAATTTCTCCTTTGCCAGGGGTAGGGACAGAGCCACAATTGTGTGGAATAATCCAAGTCATGCAGGCCTAAACTGTAGTTGCCCAGAGAGACTTATGAAGCTTCACACCCCTTTTCCCCCTGCCTTGGTTGGGGATGGAGCTGCAGGTGTGGGCAGCAATCTATGCAGTGCAGGTCCAAGATGTCTGCAGTTGCCCCAGTAGACTTTGACTGTTCCGTCTGTGCCAGTCAAATGTATCTGCAGTTACCTGGATAGGCTGGTGCAGCGCCCACCAGCTTCCTCCCTGCTTGAGATGGGGCTGAAGCACAGGCTAGGGCTACATGCCAATCTGGGTGAAAAAAATCCGTCTCTACTTTCACCATGATTTTCAGTCACCCCGGCTTCCCCTCCTGCTAGGAGTGGAGTCAAAATGGCGGCTACCAGCCTCCTTTGACTTGGACAGGTTCAATATTCAGCTGTTCTTAGGTTTATATTTTAGCCAGCCGAACTGACTAATCAGTAGCTGACATTGGTGGCCAAACGTCTCTTTCTCCCCTGTTTTTGGGAAATGGAGCTTCCAATTCCTGCCACAGAATAGCTCCTGGGGTGGCTTGCACCGCCAAAGTAGGATGATCACTGGCCTCTGCGGCGTAGCTTGTTATTTCCCAGAGAGACTGGAGCAGCTCCCCCCAGCTTCCTCCTTGTCCAAGGTGGGCCTGGGGCTTAGGCTAGAGCTGCAATCTGATCTAGATGTAAAGAAGATGGTCCCTGCCAGCACTGTAATTTTCAGTCAGCCCCGCTTCCCATCATGTCAGGCGTGGAGTTAAGATGGTGGCTACCAGCCTCTTTCTGTCTTGGACAGGTTCAAACTTTAGCTGTTCTTAGGATTATACTTTAGCCCACTGGATTTACTAATCAGTAGCTGAAGTTGGTGCCCAACCGTCTCTTCCTTCCCCATTTTTGGGAAGTGGAGCTTCCAATTCCAGCCACGAACCAGCTCCCGAGGCGGCTTGTGCCTCCAGTGGAGGTTGGGCTTCGGCCTCCGTGGCGTGGAGTGCTCTACTTATGAATCTTCTCAGCAAATGGGCAGTTTCCTCCTTCCACTCTTTCATGGATGCTGCAGGATGCACTTCTGGTCTCCTGGAGCCCCCAAACAAATCCTTTAGTTAGCTCTGGGTGATTACTAATTGCCCTGTAGCAGGAACTGATTCTAGGAGCACCTTGTTCTGCCACCATCGTGCTGGTTATCACTAAAAATACTTCTGATAAGGACTTAGACAGAAATGATGGCTGGAAGAAAGGCAATCCTTGCTTCAAATTTGCAGAGAACTGGGCAAAATTGACTCCTGATGTTAAATGGAAGGCAGAATTTGAAAGTGACAAGCTTGGACACTTAGGTGTGAAGATTTCCAAACTAAGTGTAGAAAATATGACCTGGCTTCTTCTCACAGTTTATAGTAAACTATGAGAGGAAAGAGATAAACTGAGAACTGAACTCCTGGGCACAATGAAACCAGAAATTGATGGTTTAGGAAATTCCAATCTGGAAAATAAGTTCCCAGAGAATAATGCCCCTTGTGAGGACTTAACTGAACTTGGAACTAGGCAGTCATTTCCTTGCAAGTCAAGATTGGAAATGCGGTTATGCAGGAAGAATTTGTGGAAAGTCTTACTATCTGATAGCTTGGACCTCTGTGAACTGCGCACGAAACCAACATGCTTTTTGCGAGATCTGTATGAATGAAACTACTGTAAGCATGGACTAAATTTGGACCGGAAAAGGAGAAATTGAAGGAGAAACCATTTCAATGGCAAAATCATGGAAGCTGTGGTCTGGCCAAGAGAGGGAAACCACCCATTTGTGCAGAGGGGTTGAGTATACACCAGAGATTGGAGATGGTAAGCCTTCCACCTCCATTGTTCAGAAAGAATTTGACTGCCCCAAACTACAGAGAGGGTGGGGCACATTCCCTGGAGATTAGGGAAGAGGTAGGTCACCACCCTACTGTTCTGAGGAGGAAGGGCATGTAAGCCAGAAATTAGGGAAAATGTAGCTGCCACCCCATTAGTTAAGGGGGTTGAGACTGTGCACCAGAGATTAAGAGGATTGTGGTTGTCACCCCAGTGTTCTTGGATGGTGAGGCCTAGAGCTCAGCCACCACCCAGACACTTGATGAAGGTGAACGGAGAAAATAGCCATTAGGCAAGCTCATGGAAGATGCAGGCCTCCATGATGCCCCAAGGAGAAGAAATCATCGTTCTATAGATGATGATCAGACTTTGAAATCTAATGGCATATGCCCTAAAGGTTTTTGTAACTGTTTGGAACCTGTGGCACCTGTTTTCCTTCCAATTTCTCCTTATGGTAATGCAAATGTTTATCCTATGTCTATCCCTCCTTTGTATACTGAAAGCAAATAACTTGTTTTCTAAAGTCTCTCAGGTCTACAGCCAGAGTGGAACTTTGATCCAAGACAAACTTCATGCCTATAACTGATTTTGATGAGCTTTTGTACTTAACATGGCTACTGAAATTATTTAAGGCTTTTTGAAATATCATGATGGAGTGAATGTATTGTGCATGTGGAAATAACATGTCTTTTAGGGATTCTGACGGTAGAATGTGGCAGTTTAAATTTTGTGAATCATCTCTGATGATGACTTGATTTAGACATTTTCACATGTAAACTTTTACCCTAATAAAATTCCCATTATAAAAGTCAACCCATTGCTGGTATATTGCATTGGCAGCCTTTGGCAAACAAAGATATACATACTAGGGGCCTTTATGTCTGTCCCAATCTGTCTGGTGATGGCCTAAGGGACTCACTGCCCAAGATCTTGCCCTGCATGTAAATAGCAGTTCAGAGAGCTCTCCTTCAGAATCAAGCTGTCAAGTTATGCTGTCTGGAGCAAGGCATTGTTGGCTGTAGGACATCCAGTGCAATGCCCAGAACCATGAGGAAACTGGCCCCTAGGAAGAAGGGACATTCAGAACTGTGTAAATGGGAGAATTCCTAGGGCCACTTATGCATGCCCAAGACAAGATGCATGTGCAGAAAAGATCCTATGAAAGAGGTCTTTATGCTTTGTCCTGAGCTATTCTCTAAACTCATTACATGGATAAGCCTTGAAGGAGAGTGGTAGCACAGGTAAGTCTTCAAAAGCTGGGAAAGGAGTGGAAAGATGTTTTCTTTTTTCCCTTCTTTTTTATTTTTGTTAGCTCCTGGCATTCAAGGAAAGCTCTGTTATAACTCTAGCTGGATATAAATTTAAGGAACAGACATCTCAAAATGTGTCATACAAATGGCATCCTCAATAAGATTAAGGGCCAATTTCTCATAAGAAACAATGGAGGCAAGAAGGCAGTGGGATGAAATATGGAAAGTGCTGAAAGGAAAAAGTTGCCAACCTAGAATTTTGTATCTGGCAAAACTGTCTTTCAGAAATGAGGAAGAGATTCTGACATTCCCAGAAAACAAAAGCTGAGGGGTTCATCACCACTAGACCAGCCCTACAAAAGATTCAAAACAGTTCTATGGGTTCAAAGAAAAAGACAACAGACAATAGCTGGAAGCCACAGGAAGAAACAAAAATCTCCAGTGCAGGTAACAACATGGGTATATATCAAAGCCAGTAATATTGTATTTTCAGTTTGTGTCTTAGTTTGCCAAAGACTGCCAATGCAAAAGAAATAGGTTGGCTTTTAGAATGTGGATTTATTCCAGTCAAAACTTACAGTTCCAAGACTGTGAAAATGTCCAGATCAAGGCATAATCAGAGATACTGTTTCACAAAAAGTTGGCTGCTGGAAGATCCTGGAGTCCTGCCATATGTGTCTCCACCTGTGTCTGCCTTCTCCTCCAGGCCACTTTCTCCTCAAGCTCAGCTATGGGTGATCAAGTACATGGCATGGCTCTTCAGCCTGAGCTGCTCTTAGGTCTAGCCTCTCAGGGAACTCTTTCCATTCCTCTGTGCTCTGCTGATTCCAGCATCTGGGCTCTCTCTCAGCTTCTAAGGGTTTCTCTCAGGCTCCCTCTCAGCTGTAGATGATCCTGGAGTCCTCTTTCACATAACAAGTTTCAAATATAAGGAGCAGAAGAGCCATGTGTAGGGAAACCACAACTGGGTCCAACTCTGTCACACTGGGAAGTATAAATTCCAAAGTAGGGCCCACTGGCAGGGTGCCAAACCCCTGAGCTGTCAGCTCTGCCTATAGTGTCTGGATATCTCCAGAGCCTTCAGGAGCCCCACTATTTGAGGCAATATTTACTGTGGTAGTCAATGAGATAATGCTGAGACATGCATAAGCATAACCTCTGGAATGACCTCCTGTCTGACTTTGAAGTCTCTTAGCCATATAAACTCATTTGTCTTTACCCTTTCCCCCTTTTGGTCAATGTCTTTTTCCAGTTGCATTTCTAGGTGGTGCTTGGTAGTAATCCCTCGGTGCCAGGGAGGTGCATCCCCGGGAGTCATGTCCCACACCAGGGGAGGGTGGGGAAGGTAATGCATTTATATGCTGAGTTTGACTTAGAGAGAGGCCACATTTGAGCAAAAGGAGGCTTTCAGGAGGTAACTCTTAGGCACCCTATAATACTAGGCTAAGTTTTAATTTCAAAAGAAAAGGTTCATAAGTACAATCATCAATATCAAGGGCCCATCAATGGTCCATCCTCCTTCACCAGTCACTGCCCCTGTACTCAGGGGATTCTTGTTGTCCCATTAGAGAATGTGACAGAGCTCCCCAGGATGGGAATTGGATATTCTTTCAATTATTGTGTAGATCTCCACCCACCATGACAATGCCCCATGAACATTTGAACTCTTTCATATGCCTTAATGGTATGCCTCTGGTGAACTTCCTCCCACACATCCCCATCACTGACACCTCACACCAAAGATCCTCCCCTGCAACAGTTGTAACTCTTCTGTGATCCAGAACTTCTTCAAAAATGAAGCCAACAAAATAACCGAATAAAATTAATAAGAAAACGAAATAATGAGTTTTTAAAATGTCAAATAATATACAAAAAATTAAAAAGAATTTGAAATAATTTAAAAATAAACTAAAGAATAAAATTAAAAGAAATAAATTTTGGCATTATGTCTTTCATCACTGTAAGATCTGTTGTCTTATATGTACAATGACATTTTCTTCCATTTATTCTCCCAGTCTCTTATTTTTTTTTATTTTATCTTCAAAGAAGCTTTAGGTTACAGAAAAGTCATGTACAGAATATAGGGAATTCCCATATATCCAACATCCTCCCCCTCTATCCTTTTCTTTATTAATGACATTTTACATGTGGATGGTACCTTTGTTACAATTGATGTACAAATACTGAAGCATTGCTACTAACCATGGTCAATGATTTACATTATGGTTTACATTTTGGACCATACAATTTTATAAATTTTGATGAAATTTAACATGGCCTGTATCCATCATTGTAAGATCATCTAAAACAATTCCAATGTCCCAAAAATGCCCCATGTTAGTACTAGAGTTGATGGGGTTATGTCCAAGAGATTTAAATCTTGGGGCTTTCCATGTGCCAGTTGGGCCCTGAATCTCAACTGAGTTGCAACACCTACTCTCCAGTTCATTGGACTCACCCAGAACAACTAACAAGGAAATGGTGATGGAAAATGGCCATCCCAAGGAACAGAGAGTCTACTACAACTGCAAGATAGTCCCATCCATCGGCCCCATGGGATCTAAGCCCCCTTTCAATTAGAGGCAGAGTGGGCATCAGCATCCCAGAATCCTCAGGATTTGGGAATGATGGATGGACTAGAGTGAACTTAACTGTTATTCTACTATAGATTTATTGTTATTCTAGCAATGGAAGAACTTTTGTCATTGTTTTGGAGGCAGTGACCACTGGAGGTTCTGAGGGGATGGAGAGGGGGAAAATAGGTGTAATATTGGGGCATTTTCTGGACATTGGAATTGTCCTGAATGACGCTGCGATGCAATGCTATATCTTGTCATAATGTACAAAATTGTGCAGGGAAGAATGTAAACTACAATGTAAACTATAATCCACGCTTAGTGGCAATGCTCCAAAATGTGTTCATCAATTGTAACAAATGTACCACACTAATGAAGGATGTTGTTAATGTGGGAAAGTGTGGGAGGGATAGGAAGTGGGGGGGGGGGGCATATGGGAATCCCTTGCATTTTTTATGTAACATTTATGTAATCTAAGTACCTTTAAAAATTTTAAAGTTAAAAAGTTAAAAAAAAAAAGAGAGAGAGAGAGAGAGAGAGACAATAACAATACAATGTAAAGTATGATCCTGGATGGGATCTAGCAAGGGAAAAGAAAAGGTTCATTGTCGGGACATATGAAAAAATTGGAATATAGACTGTAAGCTTTATATCAATGCTAAATTTCTTGAACTTGATAACTGTAATTAAAGTGGTTACATAAGTGAATATCCTTGTTCTTAGGAAATGTGCATGGCAGTAGTAAGTGTTCAAGGAGCATTATGTATATAACATACACAAGTGTTCAGAAAATGGATTGATAGGCAGGCAGACAGATGGATAAATAGATGATAGATAGATCATAGAAAGAATATGACAAATGTGGCAAAATGTTAAAATTGGTGTACCTGGGTAATGGAGGTGGGGTATGAGTATGTCGGAGTTCTCTGTGTAGGAATTCTATTATTTTTGTAACTATCTTGTATGTTCTAAAGTATTTCAAAATAGAAGTTAAAAGCACATACAAATTTATTCTCTAACAGTTCTGGAGACCAAAAGTCCAAAATGGGTTTCCCTGGGATGAAATCAAGACGTCTGCAGGACATGCTCCCTCCAAAGGCTCTAGAGGAGAATCTGTTTTCTTGCCTTCTCCAGCTTGTACTGACTGCCTGTAATCTTTGATTTATGGCCCCTTCCTCCATCTTCAAAGCCAGAAGTGTAGCATTATCTCTGCCTGCAATACTCTGCTTCTGTCACATGGCTTTCCTCTGTGTCAAATATCCCTCTACCTTCTTCTTATAAGGATACTTGTGGTTGCATTCAGGGCCCACCCAGATAATACAGGATAATCTCCCCATATTAAGATTCTTATCTTTATCACATCTGTAAAGTCTCTTTTGTCGTATATAGTAATGTTCACAGGTTCGAGGGGTTAGCACCTGGGTATCTCTGGGGGCCATTATTCAGGCTACCATACATGGTGACTGGTTAAATGAAATGGATATAAATGGTTTCAAAACAGCAGCCTACATGATAACACTCAAATGCAAACTGACAAGGTTAGGTTAAGGAAATCGTCAATGGAAACTTAATTTCTGGGGTATAATTAAATGTTTATAAAATATCTAGGACTTTATTTGGATCCTAGTTGGAACAAACCAGTTGTAATACTTTTTGGAACAAATGGGGAAATTTGAATGTAGAATGGATATTATAGGATACTGGGTAATTACTACTAATATTGTTAGATAGATGATGAAATTGTGGTTATATAAAAATGTTTATGTTTTTAAAATGTACATAATGACATATATAGGGGTAGAACGGCATAAAGCCTAGAATTTCCTTTAAGATGCTTCAGCAAAAAGTTGGGTTTGACAATGAAGCAAGTGTAGCAAAATCTTCCTAATTATTGAACATGGGTTGTGGGAATGTGGGAGTTCATAATATCATCATCTCTATTATGTGTATATTTGAAGTTTTCCAATGAAAATTTTTAAAATATCTCCATTTCTGAATATAAATTGCCTGTCCCAATCCCCAACATCTCAGCATCTCACCCATATCTCTATTGGGAAGGTAAATAAACTGGATGTGAGGAAGCTTGCCCTGTCAGAAATAGGGGACTGAAGCAGCAATGATGGCTAGCCTGTATGTCTGGTGGCTAATGGGCTGGCTTCTTGGTAAACATTGCAAAATAAAACTTGGGTTTTGACAACAGAAGCCCATGGGAACATGTTTGTGTTTGGGTGTTGGTTATGTTTTAATTTTGCAAACTCCTTTCTCCCCATTTTTTCATGGGATTATGATGCCCAATAGAAGCCTCCCTTCCTTAGTAAGGTGGGAATATGGAGGGAGGAAGGGAAGAATAAAACCATTGGCCCCACCCCATCTTCTTCTTAAAGTCCCTTTTCCACAATGCTGCCAGTGTGAGCCTTCTAACAAACCAATTTGATCTTGTTTCTTCAATGGCTTCCCAGTCTAAGTCCACACTTCTTGACAATATCCATAATACCTTTATAATCTGGCCTCTCCCAAAAATTGAGGCACAAGTAGCTCAAAAAAGAACATTAGAGATTGAGCATCTCTCTCCCACTCCGGAAGATCCCAAGATTGGTTCCCGGTACTGTCGAAAGAGAAGACAAGCAGACACAGAAAAACACACAGCAAATGGACACAGCAAGTGCAAAAACAATGGGGGGGGGGCAGAATAAATAAATCTTTTTTGAAAAATTAGGCCCTCAAGAAATGGAGGATAAAGATAAAGGGACTACATGTTTGAATACCAGTCCAACAAAAATTTACATAAGAAACAGGAATTTTTATTAGAATTTAGATAGTAGGACAATAATAAAATCCCATTTGGAATTCTTAATAGACCCTAAACCATTCCAAAGGACTGCTCTAGCAGAGTATAAGTTGAAAATTTGTACTCTGACTTGAAAGGTAATTGATAAAAAGATTAAGATGACATTAAAAATATATCATGTAGTTATGTTGGAAATCCTTCCTTTATAAACCAAAAATCAAATAGAATAAAATGATCTGAAGTTGCAAATGCCTTGGAAAATTCAGAGCACAGGGCTGCTATAGCAAGTATTTTCTTTTCATCAAAGGAACAAACCCATACTAAGAGATATTTTCAGTGAAAATTGAAGGGCTTCCCAGAATCCAAAATTAAATCTCCTGGCTTGCAAAAATTGATTAACAGGTCACACCCATCCACCATCAATCCCACCACCATACCATCACCCCATAACAAGTTTTCTCCTGTCTTTGATGGCTTAATTGGCTTTTATGTAATAAATAAATACATAAAATCCTACGTAAATCCAAATTATTTACTTGAAGTGATTACCCAACAGACACTTATTTCAAATACTTGGCTCACTCCTAGACCTACTCTTTGGTTAGGCAACAACTGTGTCTTCTGTGCTTCCTGTGTGCCTCATCTTGCTGGAAGTAAATTGGTGTGAAGCCGAGAATTTATTAAGGGGTCTGTGTTGGTCTCTCTCTTCTATGAAGATATAGGTTATTATCAACACTATTCAATTAGAAGTGATTATACATTGTCTTTAATTATTCTCTTTGTGCCTTAAGGTTTTCCTTTATTAAAAAAATAGTGTGTTTCTTAAGGACCTGGACAGCCTGCTACAGCTCTGGTGTCTTACATGAAGCCCAGAAGTGCCAGGCACACAGTAAGTACCTTAAAAATAATTGATCAACAGGCGTGTTTCTCAGTTAATGTGATCATTGTTTACATGCACAGGGTAGGGGAGAGAAGGCAAGTGAAGGAGAGAAACATTTACTTAGCACCCACTATGTCCCAGACACTGTGCTAAAGGCACGCGTAAACCTTAAAGACTCAGACAATTCAAAAAAACTTTCCATCATAATCAGGACTCCAGTTGGGTATCCTGCTTTGTTCACTTACTGTCATCATATTTACAAGTTGCATTATCACCTTCATAATTATCAAGAAACCACCATGTGACATGATTTTGAAGAGATGTGGATCCGTTGCCCTCCAGGTGACTTCTGCAGTGTAAGCCGAGCCCCATCAGCAGCCACAACAGCAAGATTCAGGTTGAGGCCACAAGAGACAGTCTACAACACTAGACTTCTCAGGACTGCCTGCAGAGCTGCCCCACTAGCACGAGACAGACGAACAGTCAGGGAGGTTCTTCGTCAGTAGAACCCCAAGTACTTTTAATTTTTCACTTTTGCAGTCAGGATCTCAGCCCTGGCCCTTGGGTTGTCTTGTGGGGATAGGGAGGCAATGAAGTCTTAGCAAAGGTAAGAAGACCAGAGACCCAAATCAAGAAAAGCTCAGCCAGGAAAATCTGGTGCTGAGCATGTGCTTGTATTGTATTGGAAATGGGATAGTAAATGCCTACATTTTCCAGGCATCTTCTCTATGTAACATAATGGGAAAAAACCAAACTGCCTCTCATCTGTTCTTCAGACTGAATGATTACAGTTTCTTTAACTTTTTGCCTAAGGGTCTACTTGAAATAAAAGCAAAAGCACTGGAAAGGGGCCTAAGGAACTTAATGTCAAATCCCAACTCCTCCACTTACTATGTAAATGATCTGGGCAAATTATTTTATCTCTTTGGATCTCAATTTCCTCACCTATATAATGACAACTTGCTAGAGGCAGTGTAGTGCAGTTCAAGTGGCAGCCTGCCTAGATACAAATACTGGTTTTTCCATCTACTAACTAGGGAACTTTGGGCAACTTTCTTAACTCTCTTTTCTTAAGTACCCTAAACTGTAAAATGGCCTCATAATATCTAACTAATGCATTTAGTGGGGATTAAATGAGTTAATGCTTTGAAGCACTTGAAACCATAACTGGTACATAATAAGACCTGAACAAAAATTAACTTTTATTAAATGAGTATTCAACTTTCTCTCTTTAAAAAAAAAATGCCCCAGAGATGTAGAAACCTTTTAGAAATATTACCTTCATAAAGCTGTCTATCAGAGGGAGCTAGATCTTTAAAAGACATACAACACATCAAAGTTTTGCCTTTGATGTAATGTAAACTATAAAAATAGAATGTAAATTCTTTTCATAGAAATTTATAGGGGAAATGATTTTTCATGGAGCTGATTATGCAGAGATCCTTACAGCATTCCACCTGCCAAATAAAACCAAAAATGAGCTTTTGGAACACGGAGGTTAAATGCTTTGATTCTTTGGAGAAGTCCCTTTTGCTTCATTTCTAGGCTCCATTAATAAAGAGTTATTGGTTCCGTAAAGAATAGGGAAGGCACCAGGCTATTATCTATCAAAGTAGATGTGATGTTTGAGATAAAGCACTGCAGGCCTCACTGCTTCTATTGTCTGGACTAAGATGAAGAAGGATGGGAGCCAATACCATGAGGATGCCAGGGGTTAAGCGAGGAAGGAACGTCGTATCTTCAACCAGAAGTTTTTCTTCTCTTCTCTCTGCTCTTCTCCTCTATCCCTGCTCCTACTCCTGCATGGTTTCCAAAACAGCTCAATCTCAATAAAAACTCAGATGAAATGAAATGAACTAAAATAAAATGTGAGTTAGATAAGTTTTTTCACGATGTCTCCCACATAAGTTATGAGGAACCAGCAAAAAATACTTTTGGTACACTTTGAAATTTTAAGTTACTGAAAAAAGGTCGCTTGATCATGTGGTTTATGAAAAGAATAAAATGGAAATGTTAGCTGGCCTCAGCTCACTAGAAAAGTCATTTAATCTTCAACTGACTCAGACTGGTCCAACAAGACTTAAACAATTATATCAGAGAGTTAGGAGTTAAAAAAAGAAATCCAGTTAACTAACTGTTTTAAAATGCTGACTTGGCTGAGTTAATGATATTACCCTCTTAATATCATGTTTTCCAGATAGCTGCTGCGATTACCCAGTAAAACTGATTACTTCCTAATCAGAACTCATAAAGCTTTTTCAAGACTACTATTGTTGCCCTTTTCTTACACTATTTTTTATAGTTACTTGTTTCTTTTCCTTGAGAGCAGGAGCCATGCTTCACATATTTTTAATCTTTCATACCTTATGCATAGTAGCCACTCAAATATTAATTGAATGAATGGCTTCAATTTTCCTATAATGTATCATTACATGGAAAGATTTCTAACCATTCTAATGTAGGAGCAGGACTGGCAAGAATACAAATTTCTCTTAAATTTTATTTTAATTGTGCTTAACTCCCCAATTACATTGTAATTAGGCTAATTATTTTAAAAATTGACTTCCTGGAGTACACAACTGTCAGAAGGAAGAAGAGATGCTAGAAGAATGCTGAATGAGTGGCAAGAAGAAATCATTCTGGAATTAAAACTCTCTTTGGCTATCTTGGATCATGTTCCCTGGGAAAGAAACTTTGTAATGGAGATTTTTAAGGGGAATTTAGATAAGTTTTTTCTAAATCAGGAATGTTTGTAAGGGAGTGATGGGTAAAGAAAGGTTGAATTGTGATGTAGTAATAACAGAGGTCTCATCCTATACCATAGTGTCTTAGTTTCCACGCTGCTGAAACAAATACCATACAATGGGATGGCTTAACAACTGGATTTTATTGACCCAAGGTTTCAGAGGCTAGAAGCCCTTCTTCCTCCCAGGGCCAGTATCGTCTGCTGGCCAGTAATCTTTGGGGTTCCCTGGCTTTTCCATCACATGGCTATACCCATGGCAGCTTCTTTTCCCTTCTCTTGTGGGTTCCATTAGCTTCCATATTTGACTGCTCCTCATGTCTTTGTGGCTTCTCCTTTCATGTCCAATTTTCTTTGCTTATGAGAACTTCAGCCATATTAGATTATTGGATTAAGGCCCACCCTCATTCAGTTGGGCAGAACTGTGTGGGAAAGAGTGTAAACTACAATGTGAACTATGCTCCATGCTCAGTGGCAATGCCCCAGGATACGGTTATCAATTGCAATGTGCCACACTAATGAAGGGTGTTGTTAATGTGGGAAGGTGTGGGAGATGTGGGGAGTGGGGCATATGGGAATCCCTATATTTTTTGTGTAACATTTATATAATCTAAGTATCTTTTAAAAAATAAAATATATATATATATTTTTTAAATGGTAGGAAAAATTCATGGCAGCCTTGATAGCCTCTCCCCTAAATCCTCCCTAGTGAGGTATAGAGCCTACACTCCCATTGTGGGTCCTTAGACCGGCTTTACAGGGAGCAGAGTAACCCCTGCGCACATATTGCAGTGCCTGAATGTCAGGGCCAATCTATCCAGTGGCAGACTGAAAGCCTAATCTAGGAAACTATACTTTAGCTCACTCTCCCAAAACTTTCCCTGCAGGGAGGAAACAGCTTTCAGACAATTAAAGGAACATAAGATTCAATTAAGACAAAGCAGCCTGGGATAAAATATTACCTGTTTTAAGAAATACAATAGAGCAACCAGGAAGGGAGGAAAGTCTATATCACAGGGAATAGAAGGGGCATTCGAATTCCTGTAAGTGGGGGAATTCCTAAAGCCACAAGCAAGAAAAAACCCAGGACAAGTAACAGGCTCAGAAAAGACAGAGAGGATACTGCATTTCCTCAGTGAGACATTGGCCTCAGTCTGATCCTCTTGATAGGAGGACTAAACTTGGAAGGAGAGCACCAGCAAACACAGCCAATTTGCAAAGACTGTGGAGAGGGTTTTTTTGCATTGGTTTGTCCATTTTTGTTAGCTCCTGGCAATCATGGAAATCTCTATTATTTCACTGCAATATGATACCATTTCACACCCACTAGAATGGCTACTGAAAAAAGGAATGGGGAATTAATGTTTAATTTGTACAGAGTTTCTGAGTGCTGGCAGCTCAGGCACTGCCTAGAATCTTTCCATCTCACTTCAGGAAGAAAAGTACCTCATCCTCAGCCACTGAGACCAAGTGAGTGAGAGGAGCACTGGATCCACGTAATGTTCCTTCTCTGCCTTAAGGAGCTATTCACCGTAAAAATCCGCAAGCTGGGTGTGCTTTGAATGTGCAGCCTCACAGACATGGCCTTTTCTCTCTCTTCTCTTCCACTTTTTAATGATTTCCCTTTCTTTATTTTATTTTGCTGCGGATAGGCTAAAGGGAAATGTCGTAAGGGGCAACCTTTAAGTCCTCTGAGGTTAGTGATTTTCCACAGTTGGATTGTCATTACAGACAGAGGTATGTTTTTAGAAATATAAGAGAATCACCCCAACACTGCTGAAATGTACATTTGTAATTTATCTGTTGCATGCTTAGTTTTTAGTCCTGTAAATGCAAACAAAGCAAGGCTTAAAACTTTTTTTAAAAATGGAAAATTTTGAGTGTTGGAGAGGATGTGGAGAAATAGGAACACTCATTCATTTTTGGTGTGAAAGTAAAATAATGCAGCTGCTGTGGAAAATACTTTAGTGGTTCCTCAGGAAGTTAAGTATAGAATTACCTTATGACCCAGCAATCCAACTTCAAGGTGCAGACCCAAAAGAATTGAAAGCAGCAACTTAAACACACATATTTGAAAACAATATTCATAGTGGCATTAGTCACAATTGCCAAAAGATGGAAGCAACCCAAGTAACCAGCATCAGATGATTGTATAAACAAAATGTGGTATATACACACAATGGAATATTGTTCAGCCATATAAAAGAATGAAGTTCTGATACTTCATCCATGTGACAACATGGATGAACCTTGAAGGCATCATGTTGAGTGTTAATAAGCCAGACACAAAAGGACAAATGTTGTATGATCCTACTCATTGAAATAATTAGAATAAGCAAATTCATAAAGTTGGAAACTAGAATACAGGTTTCCAGATGCCAGGATGTAAGGAAGAGGAATTAATGCTTAATTTATACAAAGTTTCTGCTTGGGATAATGGAAAAGTTGTAGTAATGGATGGTGGTGATGTGATGGTAGCACAACATTGTGAATGTAATTAACTCCACTGAATTATATATTTGAATGTGGTTAAAAGTAAAAATTTTAGGTTGTGTATATATTACCAGAATAATTTTTTAAACCATAGGATTGTATGACACTAACACGTAGCTCTAATGTAAACTATGGAATACGGTAAATAATATACACTATTGTTTTATCAATTGTAAAAAAGCTACCAAACTAATACAAAGTGTTAGTAGTAGGGAAAATTCTGTGTATAAGAGCAGGGATATACGGGAAGTGGCTGTGGCTCAATCAGTAGGGCTCCCGTTTACCATGTGGGAGGCCCCGGGTTCGGTTCCCGGGGCCTCCTGGTGAAGGCAAGCCCGCCGGCACTGCGTGGTTAGCTGACCCAGCGAGCACAAGCAGCAAGGGGGGGATAAATGAATAAATAAATGAAATCTTTAAAAAAAAAAAAAAGAGCAGGGATATAGGAACTCTGTATTTTGGGCATGACTTTTCTGTAAACTTCTCCAATTTTAAAAAATGTTCAGGGAGTGGATATGGCTCAAGCAGTTGCGCACCCATCTCCTACATGGGCGGACTCGGGTTCGGCTCCCAGTGCCTCCTAAAGAAAATGAGCAAATAATGAGCAAACAATGAGCAAACAGACGAGGGAGCCAACACAGGGGAGCTGATGTGGCTCAGTGGTTGAGTGTTAGCCTCCCACATACGAGGTCCTGGGTTCAACCCCAATCCTGGTATCTCAAAAATAATTTTTTTTTAACTTTTTTAAATGCTTAATTTTTTAAAAGGAATAAAAAAGATTATGGGGATATTACATAGGATTATACATGTAAATGCTTAGCAGAATGTTTCATATATTGTAAGGAATCAGTAAATACCAACCAAGAACAGTAATAGTATATTTGAAGATATTATAAATTTGAAGAACTATCTTCATCTTTCATTGAAATATGTTCTATGGAATAGATCCAAGAAAACCATTTCTTTAAAGCTTAGGTTATAAAACATCCCAAGCCCCCATCTTATTTTGAAACAATAGTCAGCCCCAATTGACCTAGTTCAGAATATTCTTATATCATGGTTTTAACTTTTTAGCTTGCCATCCTGCTAAAAGACTTTTTTTAACTATGTACTTTTCATATTTAAGTTTATATCCAAAGTGTTTCATTATAAGTTTTAAAAAATTATTTAAAAATAAGTTTTGTTGTTAGAAAATAGAAAATTATATATTTCATAAAATAAGTGAAGTCTGACTAAATGGAGTGAATATTTTATAATATGGTTTGATGAACTATGTTTTAGCTATCTTATTGAATAAGTGCCATTGCCTGTGTTAGAATTAAATTTATAGTTTCTTGACTCCCCAAAACTGGTTTGGAAATTTTATATGATGCATTTGCCTAGTCCATCAAACTTTCTTAGAAAGCTTTCATTCTCTTATTTCTCCTGATGGGCTTTATCTCTGAATAAACTATCATTAGGTGGGAAAAATCACTACTCTTAAATCTTGGTGACCTATTTATAAAAACATCAACTGGAAGATGGCAGCTGTCCTGAAGATGTCTTTTCCAATTCTCATGCAAACATACCTAAGGAGATGTAGGGAAGGGTTTTAAGAGTTTGCCATACATTTTAACTTTCTGGGTTTAACTCAGCCCACCACTGAGAGTCCTTTTCCTTCAAGGAACTTCTTTCAGTCCTTGAGAAAATGGAAGGACAATAATTTCCCACATGACCAATGAACAGAAAGCAAAATTAGCACACTTACAGACCGTTTCAGCAGAAGAGAAAGAAAAAAGGGAAAGAAACACAATGATATTTTTTAAGTGCTATAACTGCTAAAATGTAAAAAGGCAACTTTCCTTTTCCATAAGAGCACTGGTTTTCAGGTTGTGGGGAAAATATTGACAGAATCTGAAACTTGATTGCTATCAAAAGATTAAGCAGATAGCTCAGTTAGGCAACATTCACACCCACCAATTCTTCTGAACCAATATCACAGAAAGCTGAAATTTACCTTTGCATTGTCAATGAAGGAAAGGCCATAGATTTCTTGGACTAGAAGAGCATTTTGAAACTATCGAGAACACTTCATTTTCAGGTACCAAGAAAATAGAAAGCTTTTAAACATATCTTTTTTTTTTTTTTTTTTTTTAAAGATTTTATTTATTTATTCATTTATCCCCCCCTTGCTGCTTGTGCTCGCTGGGTCAGCCAACCACGCCGTGAGGGCGGGCCCGCCCTCACCAGGAGGCCCCGGGAACCGAACCCGGGGCCTCCCATATGGTAAACGGGAGCCCCACTGATTGAGCCACAGCCGCTTCCCTAAACATATCTTTTTAAATCATTATCATTGAATTATATTGTAAATGAAATTTTAAAAAATACATAGTAAAAAAAGTAAATGGAAAATAAAAGAAGAATCTCCTCTGATCTTTCTGCTGAGGTAGAAATCAAGGGTATTTTCTCCACATTCATTTGGCAAAGTGCTGGTATAGCAGAAACTTTATTATAAAAATGCTAAGTACAGTGATTACCTTAAAATGTTTACTGTGATCTGTCCAGTTTTCCCATCCAATTAAATGAAATTTTTACATTCTGGGTAGTCTGTGAGTGGTTTGATTATTTAGTTGAAAGCCCAATTCAAGGAAACTAAAGTTCTGGTTTCTAAAGTTAACCTCCATGTTGTTCAGTTACTTGCACCTTGCTCCACAACTTAAGCCTGCTCTCCTGACCTTGACCAATGTTTTCACAGATGTATATTGGGGTTACAGAAATAACTCAGGAAGCATGTACAGATCAACTGACAGAAACTCATTCACTCTTGAGAGAAAAACATCTCAAAGTACATATCCTGTTACTAGAAGGACATACTAAATAATAGAATCATAGAATAGTAGGCTTAGAAGGGACCTTCGAGATTATCCAGTAGGAGCCTTCAACTTATATGTAACAAAGCCTAGAATCAGAGAAGTTATATAATTTGTCCAAGGTACATTAGTAACAGAGCTTGAAATAAAATTTCTGATCATTCTGAGCACCACGTTCTTCATCTGTTAAATGAATTAAACCTTACCTAGCCTTCCCACCTCATAGGTTGGATGTGAGGTTTAAAATGAAGTAATGTAGAAGTGCGTAATATATGAAATCCAAGTAAATATTACCATTAAATGTAAGGCAGTATCATTTGAGGAGTAACATGGTATCTTATGAAGAGAAATTGAATTTTTGCAAGTCACTTAACATGTCTGAGCCTCAGTTTCTTTATCTTCAAAATGACATAATATCTACTCTGCCAATCTTACATAGTTGCAAGGATTAAATAAGGTGATAGTACATGAGAAAGATCATAGTAAACTATAAAGTGTTATGTCAGTGAAACCTAAATATAACTAGTGTTCAATATGGCCCACTTTATACAGATGGTACATTAAAAAAAATAGCAGTAGAGCAAAATATACACATGTATGCACATGCACACACACACATATACATACATGTACACACAATGAGAGACAGAGATTTGGGGAAAAAAAGTCAAGCTATTATGTCTTTCAAGAAGCTTCATTCTTAATGTGCAGAAAAACTTACTTAAAATTATCTTTAGACATTTCTATCACTTTCATTTTCTCTCAGATGCCTAAAAGTAGCTTTTAAAAAATCTCTTCTCAATACTTCCCAAAACTTACCTCTTGTCCTTCCTTTCACTTCCATCATCTTTGAAATCTGTACATACAGGACAACAGATCTTACAGTGATGAAGGCCAAAATGTCAAAAAATTTTAATATTTTTTCATTATTTTTTATTATCCCAAAATTTTTTATTTTTATTTTTTAAAATTTCTTTGTTTTAAAAATAAGAAATAAAGTACAATCATTATTTTAAAAATAATAATAAATAAATAAATAAAAATGTGAATTAAAAAAGTAGAATGAAGGCAGAAAAAATATAATCATCTCCATTGCCACAGGAAATGCATTTGACAAAATCCAGCACCCTTTCTTGATAAAAAGCCCTTGGAAACTAGGCATTGAAGTTACCTTCCTCAAAATGATTAAGGGCATATGAGAAAAATCCACTGCAGAGGTCACAGTAAATGGTGAAAGACTGAAAGCTTTCCCTCTAAGATCAGAACAAGATAAGACTGCCCACTGTCTCTTCTGTATTCAATATTGTATTGGAACTTCCAGACAAAGCAATTAGGCAAGAAAAAGAAATAAAAGGCATCCAAATTAAAAAGGAAGAACTAAAACTTTCCCTTTCACAGATGGCATGATCCTATATAGAGAAAATCTGAAAAATCAACAATTACAATACTAGAGCTAATAAATGGATTTAGCAAAGGATCTGGGTACAAGATCAACATACAATTCAGTAATGTTTTGGTACACTAGTAATGAATAATCTGAAAAAGAAATTTTTAAAAAGATTCCATATATAATAACAACTGAAAGTGTCAAATATCTAAGAATAAATTTAACCAATTGATTTAAAGGCCTTGTACGTAGAAAACTACAAAACATTTCTAAAAGAAATCAAAGACAACTTAAGTAAATGGAAGGACACCCTGTGTTCATCAATTGGAAGACTAAATATTATTAAGACATCAATTCTACCTAAGAAATTTACAGATTCAACACAATCCCAATCAAAACTCCACAACCTTCTTTGCAGAAATGAAAAGCCAATCATCAAAATTATGAAAGGGTAAAAGGTCATAAATATCCAAAATCATCTTGAAAAGGAACAAAGTTGGAGGACTTAACATTACCTGTTTTAAACATATTACAAGGCTAAAGTAATCAAAAGAGCATGGAAGTGGAACAAGGACAGACATATAGACCAATAGAGTCAAATTGTAAACCCCCACATCTATGACCAATTGACTTTTGACAAGGGTGTCAAGTCCACTCAATGGGGAAAGAATAGTCTCTTCTACACTGGAAAAACTGGATCTTCATATGCAAAAGAATGAAGGTAGTCCCCTACCTCACACAGCATATTCCAACATCAAACTCAAAATGGATCCAAGACCTAAATACAAGAACCAGAACTATCAAATTACTAGAAGAAAACATAGTGAAGCATCTTCATGACCTTGTGTTAGGCACTGGTTTCTCAGACTTTACCCCGAAAGCACTATCAATCCAAAGAAAAAATAAATAATGGAACCACATCAAAATTGAAAACTTTTGTGCATCAGAGGATTTCAACATGTAAATAAAAAGACACCACATGAATGGGAGAAAATATTTGGAAACCTCATATCTTAGGGTTTAATTTCCAGAATATATAAAGAAATCCTATAACTCAATAACAAAAGGGCAAACAACTTGTATTAGTTAGCCAAAGGGGTGCTGATGCAAATACCAGAAATATGTTGGCTTTTATAAAGGATATTTATTTGGGGTAGAAGCCTACAGTCATAAGGCCCTAAATAGTCCAACTTAAGGTTACTTAAAGGTGCTTTCTCACCCAAAGTCTGTTGCCATGTGTTGATACATGTGCGGCTGTGAGGGTTCGGCCTTCCTCTTTCCTCTTAAGGCTCTATGGTCCCAGCTTCTTCTTATCTCAGCTGTAGGATGGCAAAAGGTTTGTCTCTCTTCCCAAGGCTCATTTCCTTCCAGGCTCAACTGCTTTGTTCTCTTCACAAGGTCAGCTGCAGGCTATCAGGCTCATCTCTCTTCCCAGTGTGTCTATGGAGCACTCTCTCTTCCTGCATAACTGCTTCTGTGTTCTCAATTGTGTCATTTTTTGTGTAAGTGTCTGTGCACCAAGGGGGCAGGGACTCAACATCTTACTGACATTGCTGAATCAAAGCCCTAATATTAATTTAATCAAGTAAAAGTGAAACCTCTGAATTTAATATAATCAAAGAGTATCACAAGCACAGAGGAACAGACCAGTTTACAAACATAATTAGTATTTCTTTTTGGAATTCATCAACAATACCAAATTGCCACACAACTCAATTCAAAAATGGACAAAAGACTTGAATAGACATTTCCCCAGAGAAGATATACAAATAGCCAATAAGCACATGAAAAGATACTCTACATCATTAGCCATTAGGGAAATGCAAATCAAAATGTGACACCACTAGTATGGCTACTTTAAAAAACAGAAAATATCAGGTGTTGGAAAGGATGTGGAGAAATAGGAACAATTCATTCATTGTTGGTGGAAATGTAAAATGGTAGAACTGCTGTGGAAAACAGTTTGGTGCTTCCTCAGATAGTTAAGTATAGAATTACCATATGACCCAGCATTCCCACTTCTAGGTATATACCCAAAAGAATTGAAAGCAGGGACTTGAACACATATTTGCATAATGTTGTTCATAGCAGCATTACTCACAATTGCCAAAAGATTGAAGCAACTGTAATGTCCATCAACGGATGAATGGATAAGCAAAATGTGGGATATCCATACAATGGAATATTATTTAGCATTATGAAGGAATAAAGTTCTGATACAAGTGACAATATGAATGAACTTTGAATATATCATGTTGAGTGAAATAAGCCAGACACAAAAGGACAGATATTTATGATCTCAAAGATATTAAATAATTATAAGCAAACAGAGTTATAAACTAGAACATAGAGGTTACCAGGGCTGGGGTGCGGTAGGAAATGGAGGAGTTAATAATTATTTGGTACGGAGTTTCTTTCTGGGATGATGGAAAGTTTTGATAATTGTATTAGTCTAAGGCTGCCAATGTAACTATCAGAAATAGATTGGCTTTTATAATAGGAAATTTATTAGGGGTAAAACTTACAGTTCCAAGACAGCAAAAATGTCCAAATCAAGGCATCATCAGAAATGCTTTCTCACCAAAGATCAGCTGCTAGCAGATCCTGGAATCCTGCCACATGGTGAGGCAAGATGACCAGTCTGCTGGTCTCTCTCCTTGAGCTCATCTGTGGGTGATCAAGCATCTCTTCCCTGGGTCTCATCTCCCTGAGCCTCTTGGGGCTTCTCTGTATTTCTGCGGCTGGAGGAAAACATGGAGTCCTTTCTCTCACATGGTAGGGTCAAAATGGCAGAACTCACTTTTTCTGTCTCTTCTTTCTCTATTTGTATTCTCAGTGTATATAAGTCTCAGCAAGAGGGTGGAGACGCAACCCAGGTCACGCCTCGCTGACGTAGTCCAATCAAAAGCCCAAAAGTGATCAAATCAAGTGATCTAATCAAGGTCCCTTAACTGAATCTAATCAAAAGACCCCACCTGCACTGTGTTTACGAGCACAGGTATGCGTTAGCTTAAGAACATATATTTCTGGGGTCCACAAAAGGTAAACCAGGACAGTAATAGATGGTGGTGATGGTAGCATAACACTGTGAATATATTTAACACAATTCAGTTATATACTTTAAAGTGTTTAAAATGGGAAATTTTAAGTTGTATATATGTTATCAGGATTTTAACAAAATCATAGGACTGTACAACACAAAGACTGTACCCTTATGTAAACTACGGACCATAGTTAATAATATCAATTGTAGCAAATGCACCATACTAATGCAAAATGTCAATAATAGAGAAACTGGGTGTGGGAGCTGTATACTTTCTGCATGATTTTTTCATTTACCTATATGTGCTCTAATTTAAAAGATTAAAGCAGAAAAAAAAAAAAAAAAAAAAAGACCAGCATCATATAGTATACACATGGCTCTGACAGTAAAGAAAGTTGAAAACATATCTAAGATGAGGGCATGTTATGGTAATGTCACTACTAGGTGGGAAAAATAGTGTTAGTCTATTAGGTAACATAATAGCTGGGCAAGCCCACAGTGACTTTTTTTAAACTTTATTTTGTACATTTAATAATTGAAAATATAAACAATTAAAAACTAAAAAGAAAACACAGTTGAATAAAAACATACATTTCTCAATTAAATGTACTGGATACATATAATTTTTTTTTTAATCATACAATATGTTACACAATATATTTGGTTCATAGTAATACAACCTGAAGGACATTATATTAAGCAAAGCAAGCCAGACACAAAAGGACAAATACTGTATGATTGTGTTACCACAGTGACTTTACATCAAATATTTTTTAAACGAGCCTGTCCCATCAAGAATCAGTGGGTTTTTTTTTTTTTTTACTTTTACACACATGCTCATGCACACACATACACACAAACACCAATTCCCACAGATCAGTTAAATTACCACTGCAGTTGAGATCAATTTTCTTTACAAATGCATGCCTATGTTTAGATTTTTCTGTAAACACTCTGAGTTCCCCCCATGACACAAAATAAGCCCAAATTCTGCTTTTTGTGTGTTATAAAGTTATACCACATATAACTTTTTCAAGTGAATGGTTTCAAATTGTATTTTCAACTGGGAGCAAGGATCAGTGGTTAAAAACAGGAAGTTTGATGAATAAACTTGAAACCAGTGAAAATACAGAAAATAATGAAGGAAATTCAGAAAAAAAAAACTGAAATTGTCCACAAATGCAACAATTATGGAGTAGTTCCTAAGTTTTCACACATGAATCATTTGTAATGGAAAAGATGATTGCAATAGCTTGTCAAACAAGTAGTAAATCAACAGAAGGTAATCATTGACTCTACTTTCATGCTAATTTTAAGTATTTTTCCTTAGTATTTTGGAGATTTAATGAAGTTTTATGACTCTTATTCAAGAAATTCTAAAATAATAATTGTCTGAGACCATAATGCTGGCAAAATTATTTTAAAAGCAATCATGCAAATTTGAAGGAAGAGTACTAAATTCAATGAAAAGCATAATCAAAAAGGCTAAACAGAAATTGCTTGAAGTTTCCCTCAAAGGTAATTTCAGATCCCCCTTAGAAAATGAAGCATAGGTACTAGAAGAAGCTGTCTGACGAGAAGCAGAGGCAGGCAAGCTGAAAAAGCATCATTGAAAATAATTCACTTTTATGGCTCAAAAAGCACAAACAACTGTTTGGAGGATGAATTTAACCAGTAATTTTTACCTCACAGTTGAATGACATCAATATTAATAATTTGGTTATTTCCTAGGTCTTTGCTTGCTATATTATATGGTGTATTTCATGGTAAAATGGTGGGTAAATAAATTTTCCATGAGTTATTAGCATGTGTTCAAATCCAAGGCACACAAAACTGCAGGAGGGGTGGTAGTCTCCACTGAACCATCACAATCCCTGAATGCCCAAGCACTTTCTGAAAAATTCACCAAAAGCATGTCATCTCAGAGATTGCCTACTGATCTTTTCAAAATGTGTTCAATGGGGTAGTCAACATTCTAAGTTATATTTTAAAATGTGTTTTAAATACTCTTCTCTTTAGACAAATTCATGATGAAATGAAACTTTGTTGAACCACATAGTTGTATATTGGCTTAATCAGAAGAAAGGGCTATTCAGGGTTAAATGCTATTATTCATTTTAAATATTTTTTAAAATCATACTAAATTTGGTTGCTCAAAGTTCTCACCTACAATTTAAGTTTGAGAAATCAATGTCTTCTGGAAGAGTGTGATATGACTATTATATTTTAGCCAAGCAAAGCCTACTTGTCTCGATAATACTGAGTGATCTGGAAAACCTAGGAATTTTCTGAAGAGCTTACCTTATTCTTAGATCACACCCCAGAAGTGTCTGACTGAAAAGTTCAATTAACAAGTATTAATTGAACACCATTAAGGAAGTAATCCCACCCCCCACCCCCAGGTACTTAGGCTGCTTTCTCTCTTATTATACAAAAGAGTCTGCCTTCACACCGTAATAACAGGGTTACCAACATCCAATCAACCTGCTTGACATATGCCTGAATTTTGGGTGCTCCTGTGGTGACTTAGAGCTGGTCTTTTCAATACATCGTCTCTCCTTTCATTACCACCTCATTCTTTCTGGGGTATTTCCTCCAGTTTCAAATACAGGAGCATTTGCCAGCATGTCTTATGTCTTGGAATATTAGTCACTATATTATACCAAGAATTATAATGGGATTAGAAGGGAAGACTGCTTTCAATAATCCCTCATTCTGTCAGCATAATCTTAGCTGTTCCTATTTCTTGGGACTCATACTTCTTTGCATTGCCTCCTTTTCTGGCCTAATCCTTGTAATCACCTCATACCCTAAATAAGCCACCCTTCTTTTTTCTTCTTCATATTATTATTACTTATTATTAGTAGTAGTAGTAGTACTCTTTGTTCTCTCTCCACTCAAAAAATGGTGTTTCTGTTGTCTATAAGACTTTCATTTTCAAGAATGGGTCTGTATGTCAAAGTTCTATTAACTTAATTCAGTGAAAATGTATTAAATACCTACTAGACTAGCTGCTTCAAAAAATAGATATATGAATTAAACGCAGTCTCAGAAAGCTTATAGACTCATAGAGATGGGGAGTAGGTAAATAAGTGTGTATAAGTAAAATAATAACCACTAAAACAGGGGATAAAGTGAAGAAGAGAGGTACAAGCTCTATGTAGGATCAAAGAAGAGAGAAGTTCCAAGTGTTTGGGCAATCAGGGAAAGCATCACTGTTGAAATGGACTTGGCAGCTAGAGACTGTTTAGCTATCATTCCAGACCCAAAAGAAAAGATGATAGAACAGAAAAGTAAGGACATGTTGAAGGAACAGGGAGTGGTCCCACTTGGTCAAATTGCAGGGAAATTTGTGACAGATATAGCTCTTAAGATAACTTGGACCATATGCTTGGTCTCTTAATTTTCTAGGAAATGATGAAGCAAGGTTTCTGAGCAGGGGAGTGGCCTACTCAGTTCATGCCTAAGGGAAGCAAACCTGCCAGTGTGCCAGTGAATCCGAATGTCCAGAGAAGGAGCCAGACAAGAGGCAATGCAGGAATGAGCTGAGGAGACAACAACATAAGAAAGGAAGGAAAAAACACACATGATAAGCACCTCCATGACAGGAACTGCATGAAGTACCTGGGTATTATTCCATGTAATGGAAAGATCAGGTGGGTTTGAGAGACATAACCAGAGTCAGGGAAAGGAAGAGACCTAGTATTTACTGAGAACTAAGTATAGTAAGTTCAGACCTCATCCAATCCTCTCAATTGGCCATGTAGCAGATGTTATTTTCCCCATTGTTTAAATAAGGATACCAAGAGTCCATGAGATTAAGTAACTTGCTCAAAGCCAAAAGGTTAAGAAGCAGCAAAACCATGATCTGAACCCAGGTTTCACTCCAAAATGGATACTCTTCCCACTCTGTGACCAGAAAGCCTATAAAATCTTCCTTACTCAATAATTTATTAAGCATGGAGCAAGAGAAGCAAGAAAAAATAAAAAATTACCTGTGAGTTTTGAGCAATGACTCTTTAATAGCAGGGTCATTGATAAAAATAAAATAGAGGCAACAGATGGAGTGTGGAGATTGGTGAATGTAAGTTAATAAACTTAGTCTTGGATTTGCTGGGTTTAAAATCCTGGCTGGTTATCTAAGTTAAAAAGTCCGGGTGGCAGTTGGAAACTGGTAGTTTTGGGAATCATCCGGAGAGGGATTTTGAGATGAAGAGATAAGAAACTGAAGGAACTCATGTGTAAAGCAATGTGAGTGGATGGTTGTTATCCAAAGCAAGGGATGTGAGGAAGAGAACACATTTATCATGGAGCAGAAGGAGGAAAAAGAAGCAGCTAGTGAAAGAAGTGGAAAGAAGTACTCAGAAAGATGAAAGATAAAATAATCGGGAGCTTATATTATCACAGAAGCCAAAGGAAGAGAAAGTTCCAAGAAGTGAAACTGCTGCAGAGAGGTCAAGGATAAAGAGAACTAACAACAAATCCATTAGATTTGTTGGATATGAAATTTGTGGTGAACTTCCAGAAGGTAGTTTCATAGAGGGATAGAGGTGGAAGCCATATTACAAGGGGTTAAGAAGTGAGTGTGTGAGCAGGAAGTGAAAGCAGAATTTGTAGAGTCTTTTAGAAGAAGTTTAGTGGTGAACGGAAGAGAGATAAGGCAGTAGCCTGCTAGAGTAGCAGGGTCAGAGGAGGGTTATTTTAGGCTAAGGAGATGGGGTCCTGACCGTATTTGTGGGCAGAGGAGGAGAGATTGAAGATGGAAGGGAGATAGGGACTAAATGGTTTTTTAAAAACGGAAGCTTACAGCTTACCCTCTTCTGAAGTAGAAAGAAGGACAAGAAGGTAAAACTTTAGGAGGTGATGAGAAAAATTCACATGGAATGCCCTTATTCTCAGTAAAACATATGCAAATAACTAATATAAGACAGATGGGAAAAGGTCCCTTAAAAATGGTTGCAGTTCACATTCTAACAGGAAGAAATATATTTATGCAGGTCAGAAAATAGAAATTCAGTTTTCAAAAGTTAACTAGTTTCAACAATTTCTTCAGCTACTCTCTACACTGTTTATTCCATTTTTTCCCCTAGAATCTGAACCTGTTACTCCTTCTCTAAAAGTGCACCTATCTGCCTTGGACTATGTGGTTATAATTTGGACAATGAAATACCCTTTTGATTGTCAGAAATGTCACATCTGTGCTCTTTTGAGGAGAAGGTTCAAGATATTTACTTCAGTAAAGTTTTCCAAAGCAAGTACTGATCTCAATATTTACTATCAAAACCTAGCAATTATATGGTGATTTTGGTGGGCCTACAAGTAACGAATGGCATCTCTTAGCAAAATATTATACTTAGATGCATTAGTGGCAGAAATTTTAAAATAAATTTAGTTTTGGAGCTATTTTTGTAGCCCTTTAAATTCTCTCCTTTAATTACTAAGCATTCACATTCATTTATCTCATCCTCTCTTCTGGGTACATGATGTACAGGCATGATATTATTTAATCCTCATAATAACTTTATAATGTAGGTCTTATTATTATCATTCCCATTTTGCAAATCAATTATTAGGGATTAAAGGTCACGAAATTTATCCAAGGTCTCAGAGCTAGTTGTAGTAGAACCAGCATTAACCCTAAAAGCTTATACATCTAAAGACTAAAGTGTACCACCTCACAATTCAGTTGGCTATTTTGTTATATACAATTTTTTCTTGTTCTCAAATTTCTTTGGTTATCAAAGAACTCTCCTTTCTGTCCCCTCTTCACCACAAGAATTAAAATGCCTTGAAATTAGATACAAAGTCAAGTAGAGTATCTTTGGAGCAGAGTCTAGAATATTGTACATCATCAAAAAAAATATGGAGCTAAATTGAAATAAGATTAAAATCAACTTTAAGTTTATTAATCTCACTCCATTTTTCATCACATCTGCTTCCTACACTATACTTCCTAAACTCACCTCTTCTGCACTGGCTTCAAGAGAATATCCAAGTTTTGGAATGAGACTATTGTTGTAACCTAACACTATACAGCAGCTTCTATAATCAAGACTGTGCTTAAGTCAAATATGTGTAGGCAGTGAGTATGAATACATATTCTTCACATCAACAATTACCCAGGAAGATTTGAGCCAAGGATTTCATGCACTTCAAACTGATGTTCACTTGTCATTCAACAGCCATTCTTTAAGAACCTAATATGTCCTTGACCCAGATCCTGCCTTCTATGAGTTCTCAGACAAGTAGGGGAAACAGAAAGGTGTCCTATAATTACATAACAGCCTGGTATTGCCAGAACAGATGTAGGGAGAAGGCCAGATGACAGCTTGACACTTTTTGTACCATTAATATATGTATTTCAACATGACTTCCCAATATGGTCTCATTTCCTTTTTGAATTAACATAAAGCCTCAAATGATACCACACAGAGTATGTCATTTCAGAATGAAACTCATGACACCGCTAAGCAGTGAGTCATTCTCAAAGGGCATGAAATTTCATTCCCAGTGGTTTAAAGACTGACAGTCTATTCCATCATTAAGTTACATTGTATATTTCTTGGGCTGAATTTTTTATCACCCATTTTAATTTAGCCAATGATTGTCAAAATGGCTAATCTTTTTGCTATTATGATCAAATCTGCAACTCTCCACAGTTACTAAAAACTGAGTTTGGAACAAAGGGGAAAGAAAGTGGGGAAACAATTTTCCTTCCTGACTTAGGTAATGGGGAAAATTAGAGCTTTCAGCACAATTTTTCCATGGTGACTATCCTCACAGCTTAAACCTTTATTACTATTTTCACTTTATTGGGTGCGCTATAGAATTTTGGTAAGTTAAAAGACTATATCTTTTCATTTGAGAATGTCACTCAATGGAAAAACAGAGCTAGGAAATCTTACAACCATGAGTGTACCCACAAAAATGATACATTTCATAATTTGTGAGGATGCCCTGAATGTAACTTCCTACCCCATAGGTTATGTCACATCTGGTTGTCTGCTTCCTGCCCTCCTCTTGGAAAAAAAATGCCCCAATGATTCCTCAGGGTTACAACACGTCAGTGTGAACCAACCATCCATCAAGGTCCTTTAGATTTCACAGGCCTCATGTCTGCACAACAAAATAAATCCATATAACACAAAAGGAGAGGAAGCCTGAAAGTATGTCTTAGTAATGCAGAAATAAATTCACCCTTACCTCAACTTTCAACAATTTTTTTTTAAAAATAACATTCATGTGTAAACTAGAGCACACCAAATTTTATGTGATCTTGCATCATCTAAACGTCATCCTCTCCCTTCGCTTCTATCACTTCTGTTGTCACTACTCCTCACAGGTCTACATTCAAATTTCAGACCTGCCAAGCTAAGGCTATGTGAGAAAAGTATAGACAAGTGAGTCAGAAACTTAACCACCTTCACAGAGGGCAGCCCTAAGTCTGCAGATCATATGCATACCATGTCATAGCTTCCTGTAGCACTGGCATGAATCAAGACAAGAAGTTACATTGACGTAATGCTCACTGGAAAATCCTAATGAATCACCAACAATATGACAAGCAAGAAAATCGATAGTCCATACCTAAACTCTTTACTCTCTGTAATGCAGAGGTGACAATAAACCTGATAGAGGTGACAACAAACAGGATAGAGGCGCTCAGATTTTACAACCCCTGAATTTTGGTTTTGGTTAAAATCAGGGTGCTTCCCAAATTCTTATGAGCAAGAAAGATGGGTGAGACACAGGCCACTTCCACTTATCCACATCCTTCACTATCAACCCTACCAATTTCAGTGCACACCCAGATCAAATCCCAGTCTTCCCTTTTCTCTTTACAATGGAGTCACATCTTACTCAGGGATTAGATGGGTCAGCCCATAAAATAAGAACCTCATATATTCAAATTACCCTTGAAAAACCCCTAATGTCCCTCAAAAGAGTTAAGTTTCTTCTGTAGATGATCTTATCAGTTCCTCTAATGTTTTTCTAGAGCTTTCAATTGACTTTTTCAATTCCTGCATTAAGCATGTCAACAAATCCTTAAACACCCACTTACCAAGTCCCTTGAAAGTCAATTTCATGTCTTTTTATTTATTTATTTTATTTATTCCCCCCCCCTCCCCGTTGTTTTGCGCTCCCTGTCTGCTCTCTGTGTGTTCTTCTGTGTCTGCTTGTCTTCTCTTTAGGCAGCACTGGAAATGGATCCCGAGACCTTCCGGAGTGGAGAGAAGTGCTCTAATCTCTTGCACCACCTCAGCTCCCCGGTCTGCTGCATCTCTCATTGTCTCTCTTCTGTGTCTTTTTTTGTTGCATTATCTTGCCGTGCCAGCTCTCCACGTGGGCCAGCACTCCACACGGGCCAGCTTGTTGCGCAGGTCAGCTTGCTTTTCACCAGGAGGCCCTGGGACTCGAACCCTGCACCTCCCATATGGTAGACGGGAACCCAATTGCTTGAGCCACATCCACTTCTCTATTTCATGTCTTTTCTGATGGTCAGGTAAACCCTTAAAATTATTCACATAAGCTTTCCATAAGCTTCTACTATAGACATTGACTACCTTTCCCAACTCTTCTCTATCTCTCTGTCTCCCCACTTCTTCTCTCCCCTCCGTCTCTTTTCTTCCTTTCTTTCTCTTTTTTTTCCTTAAGCAAGCAAAGTTCAATTCAGTTAAAATAACTGCTTTAGGACTAAGCCTTTCTGTATTGAAAGAATATTCTTAAGAAACATTTATCTACATTGACAAAAAAAGAAATTGATGAACTCAACAGACAAATCACAAGTAATGAGATTGAATTAGTCATCAAAAACCTCCCAAATAAGAAAAGCCCAGGACCAGATGGCTTCTCGTGAATTCTACCAAACATTCCAGAAAGAACTAACACCAATCATGCTTAAACTCTTCCAAAAAATAGAAGTGAACATTGCCTAACTCATTCTATGACACCAACATCACCCTTTTACCAAAGCCAAACAAAGACGCCACGAGAAAGGAAAAGTATAACCAATCTCTCTAATGAATCAAGATACTAAAATTCTCAACAAAATACTTGCTAATCATATTCAACAACATATCAAACGAATTATACACCATGACCAAGTAGGTTTCATCCCTAGTATGCAAGAAAGGTTCAACATAAGAAAATCAATGTAATACACCAAATAAAAAGATTAAAAGAAAAAAATCAAATGATCATCTCTATAGATGCAAAAAAAGCATTCAACAAAATACACTACCCTTTCTTGATAAAAATACTTCAAAAGATAGGAATTGAAGAAACTTCCTCAACATGATAAAGGGTATATATGAAAAACCTACAGCTAACATCATATTCAATGTTGAAATCCTAAAAGCTTTCACTCTAAGATCTGGAACAATCCAAGGATGGCCACTCTCACCACTCTTATTTAACATTGTGTTAGAAGTACTTGCTCAAGCACTTAGGCTAGAAAAAGATATAAAAGTCACCCAATTGGAAAAAAAAAAGAGGTAAAAATTTCACTATTTGCAGATGATAGGATCCTATACCTCAAAAGCCCTGAGAAATCTACAACAAAGCTTCTAGAGCTTATAAATGAGCTCAGTAAAGTGGTGGGTTATAAGATTAATGTGCAAAAATCAGTAGCATTTCTTACACCAATAATGAGCAATCTGAGGAAGAAATCAAGAAAAAAAATCCAATTTACAATAGCAACTAGAAGAATCAAATACCTGGGAATAAGTTTAACTAAAGATATAAACTACTTGTATGCAGAAAACTACACAACACTTTTAAAGGAAATCAAAGAAGTCCTAAATAAATGGAAGAATATTCCTTGTTCATGAGTAGGAAGACTAAACATCATTAAGATGTCGATCCTATGCAAACTGATTTACAGATTTAATGCAATCCCAATAAAAATAACCACAGCATTTTGTACTGAATTGGAAAAGCTAACTATAAAATTTATTTGGAAGGGCAAGAGGCCCCGAGTAGCTAAAAACTTATTAAAAAAGAAAAACAAAATTGAAAGAATCACACTATCTGACTTTAAAACATACTATAAAGTTACAGTGATCAAAACTGCATGGTATTGGCACAATGATAGATATACTGAACAATGGAACCAAATTGAGAGTTCTGATATAGATCCTCGCACATACAGTCATCTGATATTCAACAAGCCCACTCAACTGGGAATGAATGGCCTCTTCAACAAATTGTGTTTGGAGAACTGGATATACATATACAGAAGAATGAGAGAGGAACACCATCTCACACTTTCTGCAAAAAATTAACTCAAGATGGATCAACGATTTAAATATAAGGGCTAAGACCCTAAAGACCTTGGAAGATAATGTAGGGAAGCATCTGCCAGAACTTGTAACAGGAAATGGTTTCATAAACTTCACACCCAAAGCATGAGCAGCAAAAGAAAAAGTAGATAAATGGGACCTCCTCAATATTAAAAACTTTTGCACTTCAAAGGAGTTGCACTTCAAGAAAGTAAAGGGGCAGCCTATCCAAAGGGAGAGAATATTTGGTAACCATATATCTGATAAGAGCCTAATATCCAGCATATATAAAGAAATCCTACACCTTGAAAATAAAAAGACAAACCCACTTTTAAAAATGGCCAAGTGATCTGAATAGACATTTCTCCAAAGAAGAAATACAAATGACTAAAAAGCACATGAAAAGATGTTCGACATCGCTAGCTATTAGGGAAATGCAAATCAAAACTACAATGAGATATCATCTTACACACATTAGACTGGCAGCTATTAAAAAAACAGAGGACTACAAGTGTTGGAGAGGATGTGGAAAAACAGGAACCCTCATCCACTGCTGGTGGGAATGTAGAATGGTCCAGCCATTGTGGAGGACAGTTTGGATGTTCCTCAAAATACTAACTATAGATCTACCATAAGATCGAGCAATTCCACTGCTGGGTATATACCCAGAATAATTGAAAGCAAGGATACAAACAGATATATGCACACCAATGTTCATAGCAGCATTATTCACTATTGCCAAAAGTTGGAATCAACCCAAATGCCCATCAACAGATGAATGGATAAACAAATTGTGGTATATATATACAATGGAATATTATTCAGTTGTAAGAAGGAATACAGTATTAGCACATGGGATAACATAGATGAATCTTGAGGACCTTATGTGGAGTGAAGCAAGCCAGGCAAAGAAGGACAAATATTACATGATCTCACTGATATAAATTAAGCAAATTGAGCAGAATCAGAGAGCTATTGTCTGGAGGATAGGTTTACAGGAAATAGAAAGGGAGAAGAAGGTTGTGAGCCAAAGCCTATATGGGTGAAATCTATGATAAGGTGGAAGTGTGTAGTTGTGCAGTGAAGGGATATAACAGGGGTATAGTGATTATATTGGGTTGGGCAGTGCAAGTTTGACAAGGGTGTAGGTTGGGGAGGGTGGGTTGGATGGTACATGGAACTGGGGGAAAGATTGGGGGAGGGAGCAGGTGGACACTGGGTATCGGTAGGTATGTGGTTGAAACTACAATGTTGGGAAAGCTCTTTTGGCAATGTGACAAGGAAGGGTTATTGGTTTAGGGTGTTGGATGGGGGCGCATTGGGACAGGGTGCACCTGGAGCAGGCTTCTAGGGAGTGTGTGGGTGATCACCTTGTCATAATGCATTGTATCAGTGGGTGGAGACCCACTTAGTAAGTGGGAAGGAGTTGGACTCCCATCCTGAGAAGGACCGATTTGTTCACAAACAGAGGAGCGGGAGTCTCTCCAGAGCATGGGCGGTGCCTAATAGGGGAGGACACACCAGTGTGTCAAGCCCTCAATGTTGTTGCAAGCAACTAAGAATTTTGCCCTTTAAGGATTAAAGCCTGGTGGTCATCATGGGCCCCAAGGGGAGGGGGGAGGAATAGAATGGATGGAAAAGGGGGTGTTTTGGGGGTGATGGGAGTGTTCTACATGATCTTGCAATAATGGATACAGGCTGTGTTAAATTTCATCAAGAATTTATAAGTGTATGGTCCAAAATGTAAAACATAATGTAAACCATTGACTATGGTTAGTAGCTATGTTTCAATATTTGTACATCAGTTGTAACAAATGTATCATCCACATATAAAAAGATTATTAATACAGGAAGGAGGAAAGGAGGAAGAATGTTGGGTAAATGGGAGTCCCCTGTATTCTTTTTTTTTTTTTTTTTTTTTTTTAAGATTTTATTTATTTATTCATTTATACCCCCCTTGCTGCTTGTGCTCGCTGGGTCAGCTAACCACGCCGTGCAGGCGGGCTTGCCTTTACCAGGAGGCCCTGGGAACCGAACCCGGGGCCTCCCATATGGTAAACGGGAGCCCTACTGATTGAGCCACAGCCGCTTCCCTCCCCTGTATTCTGTATGTGACTTTACGGTGACCTAAAACTTCTTTGAAGACAAAATGAAAAAAGTAAGTCACTGGAGTATTAAATGGAAGAAAATGTCACTGTACACACAGGACAACAGATCTCACAGTGATGAAAAGCAAAATGTCAAAAAAAAATTTTTTTAATATTTTTCATTATTTTTTAATATCTCAATTATTTTATTTTTAGTTTTAGTTTTTTTTTTTAATTTTTTCTGTATTTTATTTCTTATGTTTAAAACTATCATTATTATTTCATTTTCTTATTAATTGTTTATGGCTATTTTATTCGCTTCATTTTTGAAGAGCTTTTGGATCACAGAAGGGTGCAACTGCATCAGGGGAAGATCATTGGTGTGGGGTATCAGTGATGGGGGATACATAGGAAGAAGTTCCCCTGAACATATATATAAGGAATATAAATGTGTTCAGATGTTCATGGGGCATTGTCAGGTGGGTGGAGATTAACACAACAACCAAAAGAATATCAAATTCCCCTCCTGGGGAGCTCTGCCACATTCTGTAATGGAACAGCAATAATCCCCCAAGTACAGGGGCAATGACTAGTGAAGAAGGATGGTCCATTGATGGACCCTTGATATTAATGGCAATGCTTATGAGCCTTTGCTCTTGAAATTGAAACTTAGCCTAGTGTTGTAGGATGCCTAAGAGTTACCTACTGGGAGCCTCCTTGTTGCTCAAATATGGCCTCTCTCTAAGCCAAACTCAGCATATAAATGCAATAACTTCCCCACACCATGGGACATGACTCCTAGGGATAAGCCTCCCTGGCACTGAGGGATTGCTACCAAGAACCAACAAGCAATGCAACTGGGGAAAAAAAAAAAAAAAGACCTTGTCCAAAAGGGAGAAAAGATAAAGACAAGTAAACACATGGCTAAGAGACTTCAAAGTGAGTCAGTAGGTCATTCCAGAGGTAATGCTTTTGCACATCTCAGCAGGATCTCATTGACAGCTAAAGTAGATACTACCCCCAAATAGCTGGGGGGGGGGGCTCCTAAGAGCTCTAGAAACATCCAGACACTATAGTCAGGGCAGATAGCTCAGGAGTTTGGTGCCTTGCCAGTGGGCCCTACTTTGGAATTTATGCTCCCCAGTGTGACAGAGTTGTACTCAGTTGTGGTTTCCCTACACATGGCTCTTCTGATCCTTTTATTTGGACCTATAATTAGTACTAGAGTTGATAGATGTATGTCAAAGAGACTTAAATCTTTACACTGTCCTTGTACCAGCCAGGCTCTGAATCTCAATGGAGTTGCAACACCTACTCTCCAGGTCATTGGACTCACTCAGGACAACTAAGAAGGAGATGATGATGGACAATAACCATACCAAGGAACCGAGAGAGTCTACAACTGCAAGCAAGAGAATCCCATCTATCTGTCCTATGGGATCAAAGCCCCCTCTCATTTAGAGGTGGAGTGGGCATCACTATCCCAGAATCCTCAGGATTGGGGAATGAACTATGGATGAAAATAAACTTATTGGTATTCTACTATAGACTTATTGTGATTCCAGCAGTGTAAGAACTTTTATCATTGATATGGAGGCAGTGGCCACTGGAGGTTCTGAGGGCAGGGAGAGTGAAAAACAGGTGAAATATGGGGGTATTTCTGGGACTTGGGAATTGTCCTGAATGACATTGCAACAATAGATACAAGCCATTATATATCTTGCCATAACCTAAAAAATTGTGCAGAAGGAAGTGTAAACTACAATGTAAACTATAATCCATGCTTAGTGGTAATGCTTCAAAATGTGTTCATCAATGGTAACAAATGTACCACACTAATGAAAGATGTTGTTAATGTGGGAAAATGTGAGAGGTGTAGGGAGCAGGGCATATGGGAATCCCCTCTATTTTTTATGTAACATTTATGTAATTTAAGTGTCTTTTTAAAAAAAATAAAAAATATATTAGAAATAAAAAGAAACATTTATAAACCTATTTGCCTGATTTTCTTTCACCATAAGTATTGCATTCTATTGCTGTCACTTATTCATTCATTCATTCATCCATTCCACAAATATTCAATAAATGCCAACTATGTACCAGACACCATTCCAGGCACTGGATATGTACCAGTGCTCACAACAGGTAAAGTCCCTGCTTGTGAAAAACTCACTTTTCAGTGGGGCAGACAGTAAGTAGACATATACCTAATAGACTGTCAGACAGGAATGAGTGCTTAAGGGGAGGGGGGTTGGGGGGAGAGGGAAGACTCTGAAAAGTGACATTTGAGCAAAGATCCAAAGTAAGCAAGGGGACAAGCCATGTGGATATCTGAAGGACCAGTGTTCAAAACAGAGGGAAAATGTCTTTCGGCCTTTAGAGTGTTCAGGAAACAGCAAGAAAACTTCAAGTATGGATGAAGCTCCTAGATAAAGGAAAGAGTGCTATAAGTTTGAGAGTTGGACAGAATCCCAAACTGGTAGGGCTGTGTAGGCTGCGATAAGGACTTTTGGGTTTTAGTCAGGAGTGTTATGCAAAGCCGTTGGCCATAGAGGTTTGGAGTTGAGGGATAACATGATCTGTCTGAGGCATTTTTAGGATTTCCCCAGCTGTTAAGTGGAGTAGATCTTCAGCAGTGTGGAGGAGGGGACTGAGAGTGGAAGACAGGAGACTGGGGAGGCTCCTCCAGCCACATAGTGTTGCCAGGTGTATCAAAGAAGTTTACAGTATTTAACTTTTCCGTCAGGAAAAACGGTTGAGAAAAGATTTCTAGTTAAGGAGTTTTATCACCAAAATATACAACTTGCACAGAATCATTACCTCTCACTGTCTAGGTCTGTACTCCCATCCATGAAATCAGCTCTGATCCTGGCACTAAGAGCAAGGCTCCCTGGAGCAGAGGCCCACAGGTCTCCTATGGGAGCCACAGAGTGCTCTGAATTCACAGGTGTGCACTGAGTGCTGACCTCTTCAAATACAGGATTCCACCTTTTAGCTTTCCTTTATTTAGCAGAGCTTTTGGCAGCTTTATCAAAACTATGTAGTAGCTTGAAATAAAAAATTCAGTGGTAGTTTCTTGAAAATATGATCTAATACCAAAGTAATATTGTTTAATAAGGATTGTAAGTTTAACTCTGAAACACCGAATATGCATAAAAAAACTGGAAAAATTACCTTTGAAAATTATCTCAAGGCTTGAAAGTCCTTAATATTTAAAAATCTGGATGCTTTCACCATTGCATGCACACACACACACACAGAAACCTTCCCATCATATTCTCTTGAACAACAATGTCTCAGTAGGTGGATATGTTTTTACAACAAAGGGTCTATTGCTTCAATTCTAGAAAGAATTTTTAGTGCCATTAGAAATCTATGAATGTAACAGATTGAGTTTTGAATCCATAAAAATAAGTAATTTCTTAAATTTACCTTTGCCTTACTTAGAAACAAATGGTGAGGTTTTTTTTTAATTAAAAAAAATGAAAAAGAGTGCCTGATCTAATGCAAAATACACAGCTTTAATGCATATTACCATCAATAAATTTCTCATATGTGTGTGTGTGTGTGCATACAGGCATACCTTGTTTTATTGTGCTTCACTTTATTGTGCTTCACAGATATTGCATTTTTTACAAATTGAAGGGTTGTCGTAAGCTTGCAACCTTGCCATTTCTCCAACAGCATGTGCTCACTTCGTGTGCCACTTTTTAATTATTATGTATGTTGCTTTTTTAGACATAATGCTATTGCACATTTAACAGACTCCAGTACAGGGTAAACATAATTATATGCACTGGGAAACCAAAAAATTTGTGACTCACTTTACTGCGATATTTACTTTATTACTGTAGTCCAGAACAAGTCCCAAATATCTCCAGGATATGCCTTATATATTTATATAAATTTTTATTATGTATGTCCACAGTATTTTGGTTTAAACCATCCAGCAACCCTAATGACCACCTAACTCTCCTCATTGCCGCCACACATGCCCTGTTCTAATCACTGAGTGCTGCCCAATTGCCTATGTGTGTCTACTGCCTGCTGGGATCATGCCAAAGAAAGTAAACTTGATTCTTTAGGTAACAAAGATCCATTGAAGGTTTTAGAGAAGAGGGATAATATAATTTTCAATATTCTTTTATTCAAACATTTGTTTTGCATGTGTCAGGCACTATGGCAGGCAATGAAGATATAACCTCAAATAAGGCACAGCTTGTGCTCTTATAGACCAATGTGACTGCCACATGGAAAATAGCTGATAGAGAGCAGAGTTTAGGGACAAGAATGCAGTAGGAGTCTCTGTAATAGTCTAAGGAGATGATGATGAAGCTAAAGAAACCCAGGACATATGTCAGAGATAGAATTAACTGGACTCTGTCACCCATTTTTCTGACAAATTTTCTTTCCTTACCAAATCTTAATTCCCACCAGGACTTTCCTTATAAGTGATCCAAGTTCAGAAAGAACTATACCAGAGTACCTTGTACCTTGTTTTATTTGCCAATAAATAAGTAGATTAAATATTGTCAGTGAGTTTACCCAAGGATTTGAGTACCTGGGCGTCATATTAATTAAAGAAGAGGAAATACTTCCAGAAAAGGTATGAAAACTAAAGTTCTGTTTTATAAAGGCCATGAAGATAAAATAGAAGTACTAAAGCCCTCATTCAGTAGACATCAATCATTACTCTTTAAAAAGCAAAGTATGACAATACTGTATTGTACATCAATGGAAAAAGAAAAGACTAAAATTCTGGCACAATCTGAAGTCTGGCAGGCATGATATTTGGCTGTCCTATAAAACAGCCATTCTTCTAGTATCTCCTCAAAAGAAAATATAGACTATCCCAAAGTCATATTTTAAAACAAACAGTCTGTGGCAAGAGGAAGAAATCTTGAAGTGCTATTTGGCTTGCTTTTCAGAAGTCAACGAATAAAACAGAATGAGACTAGAGATACCAAGTCTTCCCAGACTATCACCTGATACATTTAGGCACAGAAAGAAGAAATCCTTCTATGATGGATGAACCGAGCGATGGGGAAGCAATCATCTTCCAAATGTGTCTTCCAGGTGAGGAGCCTAGATGTTTTGTGCTTTAAAATTATTGATTCTGTTCAGCCTGATGGCTAGTTTACCAAGGCCTGAAACCAAGTTCAAGTCAAAGTGAAAGCACTAGTTACTGTGTAAACATTTCTATATCTAACCAATCCTGATTTCCTGATCTTTGCAGATAATTCGCTAGGGGTAAATGGAGAAATGGTGATTGACTGAGAAAAGTGAGCTCTTAATTGCCTGTTTGGAGGCCTTACTGTTCCAGCTATCCCTCTGCATAACAAACCACCCCCAAAATATGTGGCATAAAATAATAAACACGTTATGTTCTTCCATTCTAATAATCAGAAATTTTAAAAGAGTGCAGAGGGGATGCCTTGCCTCTGTTGCATGATGTCTGGGGCCTCAGCTGAGATGACACAAAAAGTCTGTGAGGTAACTAGAAGGGCTGATGGCCAGAATAGTGAGGAGAGAAGAATCCCCTTCCAAGATGACTTCTTTACTCACAGATCTGGCACTTGGCCCAGGATGGGTGAAGGAGGAGCTCAGCTGGGGCTTTTAACCAGAATGCCTACATGTGGCCTTTCCAAAATGGCAGCCTAAGGGTAGCCAGATTTCTTACAAGATGGCTCAGGATTCCAAGGATAAGCGTTCCAGTGAACGAGGAAGAGGCTTCGTGGTGTTTTATAACCTAGTCTTAGAGGACCCATATGTCACTTCTACTGTATTCTATTGGTCAAAGCAGTCACAAGTCCACCCAGATTCAAGTGGAGGAGATGTAGACCTTACCTCTTCATGGGAGGACTGTCAAAAAATTTGCAGCAAGTTTTTAAACTATCACAGTACGCTTCCACATCAGATGACACTATTCACGTAAGATCAGATTGTATTATTTAGGAACACAAATGAAAATGAGGAATAAGGGAAGGCCTCATTATATTTAGGTGCATGTGAGGTGAAAGAAAAGCACTGTCCTTATGAGAGTAATCCCACTAGATCACATCTCATTTCCATTAGCTTTTTTACTTGGAAAAAGACTTCCAGGGCATTCTTCAAAACCTCCTAAGGACCGTATGGGCTTTTTGACTAATGGTGCTTCAAATGTAGCTCCAGATCACATCACTTCAACACCGTGACTACCATGGCACCACAATGACTCCTTCTAGGCCAGTATTTACATATCAGGGCAGAGATGAAGAACCAGTGTGTTAGCACAAGTGAACAGTCATCACTGTAGGAATGTCAGAATGGGGGGGCAAATTTTACCCCTGGCCCTGGATACCTATCCTGATGCTCCTGGGTGTGGGTGTAGGGGGAGTCAGGGATTCCTGTTACCAATAGCTCCCAATTCCATTTCCAGCTGCTCCTTGTCACTCCCAGTGGGGCAGAGAGCAGCAAGGAAGGGAGAAGGGCATGAGCAGTCTGCAGAGCCAAGTATAGATCAGCAAAATAAGACCAAAAAGGAGTGCATTTATGGGGATACCTCAAGGGCATATTGGTATTAAAGGATCATCCCAATCCACAGCCAAAAACATGGGGAAAGACTTAGGACAACTTAGAATAAAGAAGAGAGAACAAATAGCACGTGTCTGGGAGGGTGACACAAGCGAATCGGCAGTAACATTCCAAGCCATGCTAGAATCTATTTTCTGAATGGATTAAGGGTAAAAACTAATAGTAGGGCTAGAGAGAAAGGGATCTAGCTAAATGTCAATTTCAAGAAGTCCCAAGCCTATCCCTATCAAGACAAGTGCCCTTCTGGGTAATCATGATAAGAAATGGTCTTTCCTTAGATCCCAGAAATCCCTTCTTTGAAAACCTAGGTATAAACAGCCCAAGCCCCCATCTTATTTTGAAATAATGGTCAGCCCCAATTGTCCTAGTTCAGAATATTCTTATATCATGGTTTTAACTTTTTAGTTTGCAATCCCTCTAAAAGATTTTTCAAAAGCTATATACTCCTTGGCATATTTAAGTTTATATCCAAAATGTTGCACTGTGTTTTTTAAAATTATTTAAAAATAAGTTTTGTTGTTAAAAAATAGAAAATTATACATTTCATAAAATAAGTGAAGTCTGACTAATTAGAATGAATATTTCATACTATGGTTTTATGAAATATGTGTTAGCTATCTTATTGAATAAGTGCACTTGCTCTGTAAACAAATAAATCTCAGAGCAGTCATTGCCTCTGCTAGAATTAGTTTCCTAATTAAAAAAAAAAAAAAGAAAGAAAGAAAGAAAGAAAGAAATGGCCTTTCCTGCAAATCAAAACTACAATGATATCATTTCACACCTATCAGAATGGCCACTATTAAAATGAGAGAGAACTACAAGTGTTGGAGCGAATGTGGAGAGATAGGAACACTTATTCATTGTTGGTGGGAATGCAGAATGGTACAGCCACTGTGGAGGACTATTTGGCAGTTCCTAAAGATGTTGACTATAGACTTGCCACATGACCAGGCAATACAACTAGTGGTTATATACCCAGAAGAACTGAGAGCAGTAACACGAACAGACATCTGCACACTGATGTTCATAGCAACATTATTCACAATTGCCAAAAGTTGGAAACAACCCAGGTGTCTACCAACAGACGAATAGATAAAGAAACTGTGGTCTATTCACATGATGGAATATTATGCAGCTGTAAGAAGAAATGAAGTTGTAAAGCATATGGCAACATGGATGAACCTGGAGGACATTCTGTTGAGGGAAGCAAGCCAGACACAAAAGGACAAATACTGTATGAATGCATTACTATGAACCAAATATATTGTGTAACATATCGTTTGATTCAAAAAAATTTTTTTATGTATCTAGTACATTTAATTGAGAAATGTATGTATTTATTCATCTGTGTTTACTTTTCAGTTTTTAATTTGTTTTTATTTTCAACTATTAAATGTACAAAATAAGGTTAAAAAAATAATAACAAAAAAAAAAAAAAAAGAAAGAAAGAAAGAAATGGCCTTTCCTTTCTCATTTTACATACCCTAAAAACTTCTCTCCTAAAATGGACTCCCATATCTAGGATACTGCCAACACAAACCTTCTCTAATGTCCATTTTAAGAATTATTTCACTTCCCTTAGGCAAACAAATTTAACTCTATGAGCTTCACCTAAAGCACCTAAATCATCATATGGATTCAACCAGCCTCTTTTTCTTTAACTCCAGTCTTTGCTCAATAGGCTCATGAAAAAAGTGGACATGGCAGAAAATGCATTATACTCAGCAACTGGACTCAATAACATGGACTTCCCTTCAGCAAAGCTGATTGAGCTATCGCTACTGTTGGATGCCTAATACACTCACAGCAGGCCAATCCCCAAGGGACCTGGCCAGCTACTTATTGGCATGTTGGGCCTCCTCCACTATGTAGGATGCAGCAATTTGCCTATATTGGAAGAGACTCTATGTATATTGATTTGCCTTTCCTGCCCATAATGTTTCTGCCAGCATCTCCTTAGGTGGGCTTACTGAATACCTTATTTACTATCCTGTTATTTTACAAAATGGTATCTATGATAAATGAACTCATTTTATGAAAAAATAAGTGAGGCGACAGGCTCAAACTCACAGTATCAGTTATGGTGCGAAGTGCATAGCACCACCTTTGAGGGTTAGGAGACTGAAGTATAAGATGTGTTCCAAATCAGTGACCAATATATGTGCTCTTTTTCCCATAGTCAGAATATACTGGGCCAGGCACCACAGAGTGAAAATGAGAGTGAATCTTCTCATCTTTACCTCTACCGACTTACTCACAAAATTACTTGCTTCCCATCTCTGCAACTTTGGGGTCTGCTGGAGTAGAGGTCTTAGTTCCCAAAGGAGTAATGCTTCCACAGGGTACACAAGAAGAGTTACCAATGAAGGGAAAGGTGAGACTGCTACCAGACCACTTTAATTTCCTTTGGTAAAGAATGGGGGGTATGTACTGTCTGGGGTGATTGATGCTGATAATAAAAGTGAAATAGGGTTGCTACTATATAATAAGAACTAGGAAGACTTTGTCTTTGACCCAGGGAATTTTCAAGGACATGTCTTAAAACTTACATGTGCAGTGGTAAAAACCGCATGTTACCCATCAGGTAAAAAGTCATAACTACCTGAGGTACTGGTTGAGGGTATAGAGAACATGAAATTCACACAAGGAAAAGAAGTTATAAACACTAACTAAGGTGTATTAGTCAGGGTTATCCAGAGAAACAGAACTTACTATATAGCTATTTGTGTAACTATTATGAGCTTTAGCATAGGAAGTGGCTCACCCAGCTGTGAAGATTGGCAAGTCCAAGTTCCATAGGGCAGGCTGAAATTGGGAACACGGATTAAGGTTTTGATTAATTCCTTGGGAGAAGCTGGCTATGTGAAGTAAAGATAAAAATTCTTCTTTCTTATTGCTAAAATCATCAGCTTTCTCTTTAATGCTTAAACCGATTGAATGAGACTTCTCTCATTGCTGAAGGCAGTCTCCATTGTTGATTTAGATGTAATCAGCCATAGATGGAATCAACTGACTAATGATTTGTATCCATGAAATTCCCTCACAGAAATAATCAGGCCAGTGTTTGGCCAAACAACTAGGTGCTACAACCTAGCCAAAGTGGTACATGAACTTAATTATCACATTTGGCTTCATGATCAATTGTAAGAATTGAGAACTATTACAATTACACATATTTTTCTTTGTTCTGTTGTGCATAATATCTATGTATATTGACCAATTTATGGTGGTTAAACTTATAACTGTCTTTAAATCATTGATTACCAAAGGTAGACTGTGACTGTACCAAAAAAGGAATGAACATCACCCAAATTGGATACAGAGACTGATTATACTTTTGATTTCCCCTTTTAGAAAGAAGGCAAATACTTTTTTGTTTGTACAAAGAATCGTTTCAGCATTTTAGACAAAACATTATTGTGTTGCTATTTGGAAGTTAGAATAAGGGTAGAAAGGACATAAAAATTGTGAGTATCTAAAGGAGTGGACTGTGCTGGATTTTGCCTGCCAACACTAAGCACAGTTCCTGTGCTCTAAAGCTCTCCTCTGTGTGGCAAATGCTAGAGGCCTGAAAGCTATATTTGCCAAACTCTCTGGTCAACAGGTTCTTGGTTAAAAATACACCAATGAGAAACACTTGTCTGAAATACGGAAGGCATAACAGAATGAAAAACTATTTTTCTCCAGTGGAAGCTGGGAGCAGGCTCATAGCTGTTCAGAAGATCTCAGATGTGAGATTTTCCAAGTGGTTTTCTGGTTTTGGGAGTCATTTGCTTTGATGCTAAGGGCAGCTGAGATCATTGGTGTTGATTGCAATTTATACGTTTCCTGATTTTGTGAATTCTAGCAGTGGCTTCTCTGGTCTTCACTCCCCCGGACTCCCAAATGATTGAATAAGCTTCAGATTTCTATATTAAGCCCCTTCCTACTTGAAATACCTAGAGTGGATTATGTTTTTCCACCCAAACCCAGACTAAAAACAGAAATAATTCCACCATAAATCTCATAACCCCAAAAAGGCTATACCCTCAGTTTAAGAGTAAAAGATAATCAAACGTAAAATCTCCCTCAGGGGACTGCAAGGAAAAGTTCCTATCTTGGAAATAAACAGAAAAGAGCTGGAAAAAAGTTCTCCTGGGATTTCATAACAACAAGTTAACTTTCACACTGGTTTGCAACGTGAATTCATGCTACCTCATTGATCTGAAAATCTCATGAGATTAAGTTTAAGGTGGTCCCATACATATAGGGACCCCAACTACCTGGAAGAATCAAATGCAAACCTTTCCTGGATAAACTTATATTTAAATCAGGACTAAAATAATTCCCACAGAGTTCTAAGGAAAAGGAGCCAGTCACAGACACAAAAGCTAAAAATGCCCTGAGTAAACAAACTTGCAAAGAATTAGAACCTGAAATTATCATACACAGAATAAAAACTAGGTTTAATATGGTTAGGGACAAAAACACACTTGAAATTATGGCATCAAAACAATTATGAAGAATGACAGTGAATATTTTTAAAAGAACAAAAAAAGAATCAACTTAAATGAAAAATAAAGTAATTCAAAATGAAATCACAATAGGTAGTTTTAATGCCATATTAAATACAGCTGAAAGGAAAAATAAGAACTGGAAAATATATCTAACAAAGTACTCAGAAAGCAAAAAATAAAAAAAGGAGGTGAAAAATATGAAAAAGAGGATAAAGAGATATAGAGAATAGACTGAGAATGTCTAACACATATTTGTTGGCACTCCTGAAGGAGAGGAGAGTGAAAACATGGCAGAGGCACTATATGAAAAATAAGAGTTGAGATTTTTCCAGAAATGATAAAAGATATCAATCCATAGATTCAGGAAGCCCTACAAATCACTTTTAAGATTTTTTAAGATCTACTAGATATTCATAATGAAACTTAAGAACGCCAAAAAAAAAAAAAAAAAAAAAAAAAAAGAAGAAGAAGAATCTTAAAAGTAACTAAAAGAAAAAAACATATTATCTTTAAAGGAATGATAATTATACTTCCTTCTCACTACTTAATAGCAAAAATAGAACCCAAGAAAAACCAAAATGATATTTTCAAGTTAATGAAAGAAGTTAATTGCCTACCTAGAATTCTATATCCAGCAAAAATAATTTTCAAGAATGAGAGTGAAATTGACATTTTCAGATGAACAAAACTAAGAGAGTTTGTCACTATCAAACCTTTGCTAAAAGTAAAATTCTAAAGGATATACTTCAGGTATAAGTAAAGTGATCTCAATGGAAGATCTGAAATGCAAGGGGATAGAAAGAACAAGAAGAGGGTAACTATTAGACAAATATAAATTTAAAACAATTGTATAACATTAATTATGATACCTTGTGGGGTTTTAAGAAAAAGAATTATAACACATGACTATGATAACATATAAACCAGAAAGGAGATAATTGGAGTTAAAGTGCTGCAATTTCTTGGGTGAAACCACTTAAAGAATAGAAATAAAATATATAACTGCCAACCCTTTAATAGTAGTAATAAGAAATACCAGAATAGAGAAAAATACTCAATGAGTGCTAAAGAGAGTATACCAGTTACCAATTTATTGCCTTTCAGCTTCAAATCCATCCTTTTTAACTTCACTGTGAAAATGAATCTGGGCCCTATTTTTCCTTTCCTAGCTGGCACCAAAGCCTTGGCAGTAAGGGTGCTAGAGAGACATTACAAGAGGAAAAAAGTAATGTTTTGGAATGTTCATTTGTCAGGCTCCTGCAGCATGTTAGGCTTCACTAGCACCAGCTTCCTGCAGCTCTCACAGCTCCTTCAGAGTCTAGCTCCTGTAGGACATGGCAGATAGCAGCCCTCAGCAACCAGTAGCTTCTCCTGGCATATCTACCTCTCCCCACCCTACTCCATATGGTTTTGTAGGAGAGTGCCTCTGACTCTGCTTGGAGTTTCTCCCATGTCCAGCTCCTGAAGTATGCAGCTTCCCCAGTACTCAGCTCCTGCAGCACAGAGAGGGTAGCAACATGCAGCAACCAAAAGCTTCCCTTGACCCCCACTCCCAGAAAGTTTTGCGGCAAAGGGTTAAATCAAAGTCCACAGAGCAGATTTCCAGCAAGTTCCACCAGCTCAGCACTAGAGACTTCTCTACCATTTAGTGAGTCATAGCTGTGCCCTCTCCAAAAAGGTCTGGATATCAGCCATTAGGGAAATGCAAATCAAAACCACAGTGAAAGACCACTTCATACCCATAAGAATGGCTATTATTAAAAAAAAAAAGAAGAAGAAGAAGAAAAATATTGGAAAGGATGTTGAGAAACTGGAACTCTAGTGCACTGTTGGTAGGAATATAAAATGTTGTACCCACTGTGGAAAACATTATAATGGTTCCTCAAAACCTAAATATAGAATTACCATATGATCCAACAATTCCACTTCTAAGTATATTCCAAGAGAAAGTGAAAACAGCATCTCAAATAGATACCTGTACACCAATATTTATAATACCATTGTACACAATAGCCAAAAGGTGGAAACAAGTCAAGTGCTCATTAGTAAATGAACAATTTTTAAAATGTGGTTCATAAACACAATGGAATATTATTGGCCATAAGAAAGAAGCTTGGAGATAACAGATCAATATGGTAAAACCTTGAAAACATTATGCTCAGTGAAATATGCAAGACACATAAGGACAGATATTGCATGATGTCACTTATAAGAGATGTATGGAAATTGAAAAGTCACAGAGGCAGAAAGTAGATTAGCGGTTACCCAGGGATGGGGGTGGGGAGTGGGGAGTGTCTATGTTTGGTGGATGTGGGAGTACTGGTAAATAAAATTAATTTTAAAACAAATAATAAAATAAAAATTAAAAGGGTGGATCTCAATCCTAGAGATTACTCTAATCACCTGTTATAGTTAATAATTCAGTATATTAAACTTTTCCTGTTCAACTTACTGTGTGGTTTCTCTCCCTTGGTTGGACTCAGAATGATAAAGAAGGCAAGACTGAAAATTAAAAAAATAGAAGAGGCAAGAAAAACAGAAAGCACAAAATAAGACAAATAAATAAGCATGCATATGTACATACATAATAGAAAGAGGAGATGTTTTAGGTAACAGACATCAATTGTAGACCTTGATTTTTAAAACCCTTTTATATGTAATTTACAAAAGACTTCTCTAAAATATAAGGAAAAAGGATAGAAAGGAGAAAGATGGAAAACATGCCAGAAAAATATATTTTTTAAACAGCTGGCACAACTATATTAATATCAAATGAAATAAACTCCCAGGCAGAAAGCTTTGCTAGACTGTTTCTTCACAAAGATAAAATGTAGTGTGACAGTTTGAAGCTGGGTGGACCCCAGAAGTTCATGTCCTTAGAGCTAATCCATTCCTGTGCTTGTAAAACTATTGTAGATGGGCTCTTTTGATTAGATTCCATTAAGGGACCTTCCTTTGATTAGATCACCTCAGTAAGGCATGACCCAGGGTGGGTCTTAGTCCTTTTATTGGTGTCCTTTATAAATGGAAGAAACATACAGGGACACACAGGAAAAAAGCCACAGAGACAGAGAAACCCTGAGAGGCTGAGAGGTCCCAGAGGCCTGAGGCTGGATCAGCAGAGCAGAGAGGCACAGAAAGAAGCTCCCCAGAGGCTGAAAGAGACGAGGCCAGGAGGAGAGGGGAGAGACAAGCCATATGCCTGATGGCCCACAGCTGAGCTCAGTGAGGAAGCATCTTTAGATGATGCAGCCACATACCTGATGGCCCACAGCTGCAACTTGAGGAGACAGCATCTCTTGATTTGGACACTTCTATAACCTCAGAACTCTAAACTTTTAACCTAATAAATTCCCATTATAAAAATCTAACTCATTTCTGGTAGAGTGCTCCCAGCAGCTTTTAGAAAACTAAAACAGGCAGAGTTCACAAGAAATATATAAGTTTTAAATTTTATGCCACTATTGATATAGCCTTAAAATATTTTAAAGCAAAAAACTGGCAGAATAGACAAATATAGAGTTCTCAACTAACATCTCTGTATTTGATAGCTGAAGCATACAAAAGAGCAGCAAGAATATAAAAGATAATTTAACTACATAATTATATAATTAACAAGTATACATAAGATTTAAGGCCACTACACCCCACAACTGCAGAATACACTTTCTTTTCAAACACACATGAATGAATCCTTTACAAAGTTTGACCCACTGATCCTTAAAGCAAGTTTCAAAAAATACCAAAACATTGATTTCATTCAGAACATAGTCTCTGACCACAACACAATAAAGTTAAGCTTGATATCAGTAACAAAAAGATAATTAGAAATAGCCTATTCATTAAAAAATTAATAAACTTGTAAATAATTCACAAATCAAAAAAGACACCAAATTGGAAAATAAGTGAATTTTATGAATAATAATAAAAATAATAATACAAATTTCACAAATGAAACTTGGAGAAATACAGCAAAAGCAAAACTTCCTTAGAAGCATGGAAAAAAGCCTTCCTTGGAAGGAAAGAAAGCATGAAAATAAAAGTGCTATTCATCAATCTTAAGATAAAAAAACTATGAAAGGGGAAAAATAACAAGTTAATTAAACAAAAATAAAGATAAATAGAAGAAAAGAAATATTAAAGTAGACAAATCATTCAATATATAATAGAGATAATTAACAAGGCCAAAATTGTTTCTTTAAAAAAAAACTAATACAATTTACCAACCTCTGGTAAGATGGATTAAGAAAATAAAAGCACAAATAAAATTAGGAATGAAAAAAGTACATTTGAAATCTTAGATGAAATAGACATTTTTAGAAAATATCACAAAACTGCATCAAGAAGTAGAGAACTATAATACTTTTATAACCATTAAAGATATTGAAACTGCACTTTAGCTATTTGTATAGACTTCTCTAATTTGCTTCTTTTCCCTCTTACGGTGCTAGCGTAATTGTTTCTTGAATCCTTGCAAAATGATTTTTTAAAGATAGTTTAATTCCAATATAGCACATATTATTCCAGAATATAGACGATAAGGAATGCTTCTCAACTCTCTTTATGAAACTTTGCATAACCTTGATTTCAAAAACTGACAAAAGCAGTATAAGAAAGGAAGATTACAGATCAGTCTCACTCAACAAAATAGATGCTAAAATACAAATAAAAAATAGATTGCTAAAAAAAAAAATAAAAACATTAGCTAACCAAGTCACCCCAAAGGTACTCTAAGATATGAGAATGTTTCTGAATCAGGCTGGTGGATACATTGTATTTTTAATCATATCCTTTAAAATAAACAAATACTCATTTGGTTCACTCTTCCATTTGTAGGATACATTTCAATATTTTAAAAAACCTAAGCCTTGGGTGCAACTGACAAAATGGATTCTTTTCATGAACCTCATCTGCTGGTCATCTGAGCCTCCCAGAGCGTATTCTTGCATTTGACGCTATGCAAAGTGTGATCCATACACTAATCAGCAGCAGAAGCATCATGTGGGAACTTATTAAAAATGAAAATCCTGGGCCCCATCACAGACTTACTAATAAGAATCTCGGGAGGTGGGATCAGGTATCTGTGTTTCAACAAGCCGTCCAGGTAATTTTGAGGCTCACTCAAGTGTGAGAAGCACTGCTGTATGTAATAGTGACAAGCAATAGAGAACTTACAAGCAAGAGGCTGGGACCTGAGTCCAAGGGAGTCTGAACCAGAGGCAACTTGGTGTCCAAAATTGCGCCCACTGCCTTACCTGTAGCACACATTGCACCACGTCGGGTTTTCCTTCTTTGCGGGCCACCCTCACTTGGACCTGTCTCATGTCACCGTAACGATGAAGATGATCATTTTTCAATGACTCACACATGAACATCTATGTCAATTATAGGGCCATGGTTCTTTAATTAAATTACAAGATTCCTTCTCCACACTAGACACTGTGTCAGTCACCGAGAGTAAACTTGCTGCTCTAGCTCTGAGGAAAGGGGAAGTGTGTTAATTCTGAACAATCCAGGGACAAGACTCTCCTTAATTCATAGACTAATCATCTAAAGGCTCTCCACCTTCCTGCCACTTCTCTTTTATCCTTTTCCCAGTTTCCCAGAACCTTTGCATAAACAGGAGAAATAATAGTAGGTCACTGTCAAATAACTTCCTCAGATTACCTGCAGATGACTCGGTGGTAATAGGGACCAGAACAACTGGCCATTATAAGGCACCTTTTAATTATTTATTAAAATGCTCACTTTATAGATGGATAAAATAGGTCTTAAGAAAGTTAAACAGCTGCCAGTGGTAGAATCAATAAAAAATACTCTATTTTTTATTTTTACCAGATGTATTCTTTTGCATAATTTGAAAAGACATATAGTTATTTCATAATGCCTAATACAAAATATCAGCCCCCTCCCTCTCCCTCAGGGGATTACTTTAAAATGTATGACTTTCTCTCTAAGTAACATGTATATATTATATTTCTTGATTATCTATTGACAATATATTTACTGATTTCCCACTAGGGATGATGAGGGTTTAGCTGTCTTTAACCTCTCCCTCTATGCCAGCCACACACATACACTTTTCCCATAACTCTCTCCTTCCTCCATTCTCTCAATATTGTTGAATTAATTTTTTTATTACATCAACATTGATTGCTTGAATTATTGTGACTATGTAAATGCCATTCACAGCTGAGTCCGCTCAATTACTTTCCCTTTCCTGCTTTTGTTGGGGCAGAGGGGGTAGTTAATAGCTGCTGGGTTGAGGTGGTTGTTTTTTTCCCATTTGCTCATTTGCTTGGTTTTCTATTTACTTATCACAATTTTATCCCAAATTCTGCTAGATGTCTAAACCTCCCATCAATATATTGTAAAACACAGGGTTAGAAAAGCTATTAATTTCATCTTCTGGACAAAATATCTCTTCTGGAGCCTTCTGATTTGCCCACTTCTGGCCATTGCCTTCTATGCCTGATGTTCAGCTATTTTTCTGGGATCTCCCTTCACCTTCATTCTGAAGATCTCTTTCTGTTCTTTTGTACTAAATGCCCTGTTTCCTGTTTCCGATGTCTTTCTCCTTCTTGGCTTACTCCCTAATTTATAGGATCATATCCAGCAGATCTCTGAGAAAGAGTTTATGGAAAGTAAAATTTTTCAGACCTTGAATATCTGAATTCTTAAATTCTATTCTCACATTTACCTGTGAATTTGGTTGAGTGTAGAATTCTAACATTAGGAATCATTTTTCCGCAAAAATTTGGAGGCTTTATTCCATTGTATTCTAGACTTTGCTGAAGCTGTTGAAAAATGCATAGGTGTTCTGATTCTTGGCCTTTTGTATGTGACTTGTTTTTGTTTCTTTCTGGAAATTTGTAGAATTTCTTGTTTTTCCCCAGTATTGTGAAATTACAGACGTGCCTTGGAGTGAGCCTATTTTTATCCATTGTACTCAGCTGTCTATGGAACCTTTCAGCCTGGAATCAGGGAAGGTGAAAGTTTAGCTCTTAATTCTAGAACTAACTCTTAGTTACTTAGTTCTAGCTCTTAGTTGCCAGAACTAATCTTTATGGGTGGAAAACAATTTCAAGTCTGTGGATTGGGGAAGGGTTCTAACTGCTTTTTAAATATACTTTAAACCAATTCTATCTTTTTAGAGCAATATCTCCCTCCTTCCAGATACCCATGAGCCAATTCCTCAACCGTTTAGAGATTCTGTATTGTAGATCAGGTTTCTTCTCAGCTTCTGCACTGCTGGCTTAGAATTTAGCTTTCTCAAGTTCCCCATATTATGTTGTTGTTGTTTCCTCTCTCATTTTATTCGTCCTTTTATGTTTAGACATTTCTCCAAAAAAAAATCCCTTCATTGTCTTTTTATGAGGTGCTTAGTGGAAGAAAAGTAAATGTGTATGCTCAATCCATCATCTTTACGCAAAAGTCCCAGAAACAAAATTCATATCACAGTTCTCCATGTAGCTGAAAGATAGAATTTTGCAATTACCTAGGGAAATTAATCAACATTAAAAGTCAAAGACAAGACAGAAGAAATAATTAATGCAAAATCACTTTGAAAAGCTGATTGGCAATATTTAAAATAACTGAATATTCCCATAACTTATTCCACTTCTATGTGTATATCTGATAGAAATATATATGTATTTCATACAATATAGTATTCTAATCATACTATACAATGAAAATGAGCAAATTACTGCTATATTTAAGAACACAGACATAATGCTGAGTGAAGGAAGGTATCCACTGAAAAGTGTACATCATAAAATTCTCTGGTGATGGAAGTCAGAAAAGCATCTACCTCTGAGAGGAAAATGAAGAGGATGGGAGGAGGGACAAAGAAAGGCTTCTGGGGAACTGTTAATTCCTTCATCTGAAAGGTGGTTATGTGGATAACCTTGTGTGTAATTTGACCAACTATACACTTATGATTTGGGCATTTTATGTGCCTATGTTATACCTCAATTAAAAAGTATCCTAGACAAAAAGAAAAACAAAATTTACTTTTGCCACACACACAAAAAAAAAGCCAAAGTAGAAATTAAAGTAGATTTATTTGATACTGAATTCTCTGATTTTTGTAGTTTCTTAGGTTTAAACACCAGCTTTGCCACTTTTTAGAATGTAACTTTCGTAAGGCATTTAAATTTCTCTATAAAATTACATTTCAGCCATTCATTCATCCAACAAAAATGTATTGAGGGCCTAATAGCAACGAACAAAACACATCCAACTCTTAACCCTCATACAGTCAATATTCTCATGGGGAAGAAAAAAAAGATACATGCTCTATCTACCTCATAGACTCGCTGTGAATATCAGGGGAGATCAAGTAAGTCCCTGCTACTCAAAGTGTTGTCTGCAAACCTACAGCATTGGCATCACCTAGGAATTTGTTAAAAAGGCAAATTCAGGCCCCATCCTGGAAGTACTGAATCAGTGTCTTCATTTTAACAAAATCTTCAGGTAATTTGTATGTACATTAAAGTTTGAGAAGCACTGCCATAGTACTTTGTGAATCATAAAATGCTGTCAACTGTAGGTTACTATTAATATTAGTCATGCTCCCCAGGAAATTGCCACAACCCTGCTTGGCAGTTACATTCCTATTCTAGCAAATAAGGGATATGAGGGTGAGAAAGCACATGTCTACTCCCATCGTAAAAGCTATTCTATTTCCAGGATATGTTGGTTTGAAATGTTTTCTCTCTGTTGTCTGTTTTTAAAGTCAGTGTAAACTCTCCAAGTCAATAGACCCCTTCTTCAAAAGTCCACATGATGAAAATGCTATTGGTGAACTTCATTATTTGGTTTTTCAATTGGTTCAACACCATTTCCTGATCATTCAAAAGTGAGCCCCAGGAGGACTACTAACTTGATAAAGTAATAAAATCTTGAACAATACAGACTTCAGAATTTTCTTGACACATTAGTGTGTCTCAGATTCATTTTGTATCTTTCATCTCCTGGCTGAAAGAGCCAGCAACCTTTTCCTGCTCATTTGGCAGATTACTAACTAGTCTTGTTCCAAAGGTGCTTTTGTAGATGTGAGGGCCCTGGAAACAGTCGGTTGTCTGTGCTTGGCAGGAGAGGTGGTTGCACTTGGAGAACAGGTAATCAGGCCTTCAACAACTGTCTTTTTAGAGAAAAAGGAAATACTTTGTCAAATTGCTCCTACAGCAGTGTTACTAAAGTTTAAAATGTATACAGATCACCCAGAAATCTTATTAAAATGCAGTTTTGGATTCACTAGGTCTGGAATGGGACCCAAAATTCTTCTTTTCTAACAAGCAAGTAGGTGAGGCTGATGCTCCTGGCTCCCTGACCACCACCTTTTGCGTAGCAAAGTCCCCCAGGAACTCAAGAAGAATCAAACAGTGATTTTGAATCACTAGGTTCCCCCAAAATTCACAACAGGGTCTTTTTTTTCCCCTTCTATCTGGTTGCGTCATCATCTTTTTTGGTGTGTTGTGTGGTATCCACAACAGGGTCATTTGATAAAAAACAATATCTAGCAAGCCAAAGCAAGTTGATTCACTTGTTCTTTAAGAATTTAGAAATTTAAAAATCCATATTAAATCTATAAATACATATTTAGATATACTTATAAACACTGGAAGTGACCTCACCCTTGCTCCCCAGAATCCATGAGGCCCAGGTGTATAAACACACAGAGAGCTTTGGGTTCACACAATAAAACCCTATTCCATTCCACATGAGAGGGAACAGCTCTGAAGTAGACATGGCTTATCACCTGCCTCAGTGCAAAAAGCCAGTCAGTCCCAGAGATACTTGTTTAGGCAGTGTGATGATTCTGAAATTTGTGTCTATGGATGCTTGTTTGTTTTAGGTACCAGGGATTGAACCCAGGACCTCATAGGCAGGAAGCCAGTGCTCAACCACTGAGCCACATTGGCTTCCCTGAGTTGGTTTTTTCATTTGTTCTGCTTGTTGTTTGCTTTTTATTTTTCAGGAGGCACTGGGAGCTGAACCCAGGACCTCCCATGTGGGAGGCAGGCACTGAACTGCTTGAGCCACATCCATTCCCTTATGGGTGCTTTTAAGCAGAACCTCTGATATAAAATGCTCTGAAGTTAGTTCTGTGAAAAGTCTCTTTCATCCCATCTCAGGGGAATTCTTGGAAGCTACACAGACTTAGGTTTGTTTGTTTTTTTTAAACAGGGATTTATTTCTCTGGCATTCCCAATATGTTGAAATAAATGCTCTGTCTGCCTCCTAATCCTCTTATTATTCCACCTGTGATGTCATAATTTGTGAGCTGGTGACATCACAGTGCATTAAATAGTATTCATCACTCAAGTGCTGCTAAGAGGATTGATGGTTGAGAGGATGACAGGAAAAATGTTGGCATCTCCTCCTGTGCTTGAGTCAGAGAGGAAATTGCTACCATCTTCTCTGTCCACTTGTAATACATACCACGTGCTGGAAGCACATCCCCAGCTGTCCTTGCCAGAGCAACTCTGAAACCAAGATCAGAATGGCTGCCCCAAGAGTTTGGTTCAGGCCACAGAGCAGAAATTACAGGTGACAGACGTGGGGGAAATGGGAGTGCTAGAGTGCACTTTGAGGTAAAATTCTACAAAGGCTTTGGGCAATGGGATGGAGTTAGAACTTCATAGAAGCTCTTCCTCAATCCCTTCTGGGAGGGGAGGTTTCCTACTGAGTTACCAGACCAGAACTCTAATGAGGTAGCTCAGTGAACATTTGAGGGCAACCAATAAAAGTCTGGTGTCATGCTTTGTAGGCTGACTGATTAGGTTCAAATCCCAATTCTGCCAAGTAGCCACTGTGTGATGTGTGGTTTGGGGAAAGTTACTTAACCTCTCTGAGCCTCAACTTCCTCATCTGTGAAATAAAGATTATAACAGTACCTAACTTATAGAGATGCTATAAGATTAAATAAGAAATGTTGGTAGCGTACTATGTATATAAAGTACACAGTATCTAGCACAGAGTAGGTCTACAAAAAAGGATAACTATCATTATATTGTGTATATGTATGTGTGTGTATGTGCACATATGTATATGGTGCATATATAAAGAGTTTTAGGATACTTTGTATATTTCATAGCAAAGAAAAATTAGATGCATTCATTTATTGAAGGTGATTGAGAGCATGCAAAATATTTCATGTGTCAGGCTCCCAGTAATGAGTCCAAAAAGCAGTGTACCATGATAAAGTTGACCTGTGTTCTGGGTTAATGGCTTTTCAAACTCCCTGAAAGTCAATTTAGGTAAAATATTGTGCTCATTTCTTATACATAGTTTAGTAAGTTCAGTCCTTATGCATCAGTGAAGGAGGTACCACTTAAGGCATATTTTCCCTGGTTCCACCAGGCATCATCTTTCCAAAACTGCATCCCTAACCACATTGGCAAACACCTATCTTCTTATCTGTGAGGACATACCTGCCATTTGAGTCACTGCCCTATGTTAGACAACAGAGATGAGTGTATGTAGCAGAGGCCACTGTTACAATGCTGGAGTGATTTGGGGACAGAGATGAAGGGCCCTGTGACATCTCTATTAGCCCTGCTGTCAGGGCAATATCCTCAGCAAAATTTTGAGGTAAACAAAATCTCTCCTACTTTTCCTCCCTTCCCTAGCCCCTCTTCCTATTTCCAACACTCTGCATCCCCAGTCTGTCTCCTCTTCTTTTCTTTCCTTTCAAAAAACTTGCTCCTGAATCTTATACTAAATTGTAAAAATCTGGCTATCAGCTTACAGGACGCCAGACCATCCTAAACTTGGTGGAATGTTTGGTTTGGCCTGCAATGAGTTGGAATTTTAGAAGGGCTTCCTCTTCATGTTAAAACTGCCCCAGAACATGGCTACCACCTTGAAACTCAGGGCAGGAGAACATCAAAGGGGACCCAGCCTGCCAGCAACAAGGCCTGAGTAGCCAGGGAACAACCCAGTGGCAGGCCAAGGAAAGCAGGCACCTCAGTGGTTCCTGGAGCCGGAAGAGGATGGAGATTCTGGAGGCACTTGAGGGAAGGCATCAAAAGAATATGTCTGTCCAAGGCAGGGTGACAAAGACCTATGTTTCCTCCCTCTTACATTTGCCTCAGATGAGTTCTAGGACTGGAAAAAAATAGAAACAGGGAAAAGGGCCCTGCTGTTCAATTTATCCATGAAGTATCATCTCAAGCCTCTTCTTCTAGCCTCAAGGCTATTTTAGGGGAGAGAGTATACCACTTCAATTGCTTCTACACCCTTAGTCCCTCCAACAACGTCAGTTTTCATGTACACACCCAAGGCAGGGTTAATTGAGTTAATATATGTAAAGCAGGAAAAAAGTATGTGGTATAGAGTAAGTGCTATACATGTATTAACGACTCTTTTATATTTATCATTATTATTCCCCAGCCCTGATTGTGAGGGATGTTTGATAAAGCCAGAGTAGAAAGAAAAGTTAGAGCTTCTAGTTCACCACCATAAAACAGAGGACCCCAGTAAATTTCCATAAAGGAAAATATGATCCTGTTTTTAAATACAGATTTAAGACAGCAGAATGGATAGTATTTTTCTAGGGACAGACTTCCCTAATGGTGTTGGTCATGCTACCCTGTATCAGTCAACCCCAGAAAGCAAGTGGGCCTATTCTTATCTGAGGTTACCTCTACCCAGTACCATGAAGTCCTGTTGAATCTGAATGTGGAGGGTTCTCGCCTCTGCCTTAAGATATTTCTTGTGAGAAATTCATCAGCAAATTAAATATAGAGAAAAGTCCTATGATAGTTGAGGGACAGTCTCTTTTGACTGCTGTCAGCATCCTTGAAAGTGACCCGTTAGAATTATTTCATAATATCCAGACCATGCAGTTCTGCTTCCTGGGGAAAACCAACTTCCAAAAGTCACAATAGAACTGTTGATATACGTTAATTCAGTACTAAAATAATCCAGTGGGGTAGTTTTTTTTTTTTTCTTAAAAGGGAACAGTGTAATAAAGATAGTTTGTGTTTATGCCTGACCTAAATCTTTCACTTCTTCTGGCAGGAGAGAAACAGATGTTTAGGGCAGGGTTGGGGAGGGGATGGGGGAGCCGAGGGAAATAAAATAAAATTGTGGTTCAAGTTTTTCTTTAAAACATCTTCCAGATACTCATTCTCTTAGGATAAACATGTGTTTAAAATTTCAGCATAGAAGGGTTTCTTCATCTTCATACATTACTTCTTTATACCCTACCTACTTCACCTTTTTATGAAAGGCACAGAGTCAGCAATATACAAACCATCTTTTCAACAAATGATTCTAAGACAAGTAAATATCCACAGTTAAAAAGATTAATTTAGACCCTTATCTCATGTCATACATGAAAATTAACCCAAAATGAATCATAAACGTAAATGTAAGAACTAAAACTATACAGCTTTTAGAAAAAAACAGGATATAATCTTTCTGACCTGGGGTTAGGCAAAGAAATCTTAGGTATGATACTGAAAGCACAATCCTAAAAAAAAATTTATAAATTGGATTCATCAGTGTTAAAACTTTACTTCAAAAGACACCATTAAGAAAATCAAAAGGCAAGCCACAGACTGGGAGAGAATATTTGTGAATCATATATATATAATAAAGGACTTGTATCTGTAATATATATAGAACTCTTATAATTCAATAATAAGAAGATAAATAACCCAATTTAAAAATAGGCAAAAGATTTTAATAGACATCCCATTAAAGAAGATATGCAAAAGCCAATAACCCTGAAAATATGCTCAACATAATTAGTTGTTAGGAAAATGCAAATTAAAACCACAATGAGATACCACTTCAGACCCATTAGAATAATTATAACCCAAAAGGCAGACAGTAACAAGGGCTGGCAAGGATGTGGAGAAACTGGAACCCTTATACTTTGCTGGCGAAAATGTAAAATGTGCAGCTACTTCAGAAAACAGTTTGGAAGTTTCTTTAAAAGTTCAACATAAATTTACAATAAGATCCAGCAATTCCTCTCCTAGGTATATACCCAAGAGAAATGAAAATATATGTCCACACAAAGACTTACATGCAAATGTGTTTAGCAGCACAGATATTGTGTTTAGACAATATCTAGAAAAATTCATTGCCCATCAGCAAAATGTGATATATCCATACAATGGAAAATTATTTGGAAATTAAAAGGAATGAAGTAATGATATATGCTACAACACGGGTAAACCTTAAGAATATTATGCTAAGTGAAAGAAGCCAGTCACAAAAGGCCATATATTATAGGACTCCATTTATAGGAAATATCCAGATTAGGCTAATCTATAGAGACAGAAAGTAGAATAGTGGCTGCCTGGGGCCAGGAGGAGGGCATCTTTTGGGGATGATGGAAATATTCTAAAATTCATTGTAATGATGATTGCACAGCTATAAATTTATTAAAAATCATTGAATTGTAGTTAAAATGCCTAGATTTTATAATATAAAAAATTATAAAGCTGTTAAAAAATATACTTGAGCCAAGTAAAAAGCAGGGTAAGCAAATATTGATATCCAAAACATATTAAATGTAGAAGAATGATTGAGTTTAAAACTTCCTGATAGTCAAGGCAAAAGCAAAGAAATTCACAGGGTAACATAACTTTATTTTTGTTTAAAAAAAAAAAAAGAAGCAAAATTTCTTTCAGAAAAGACTTTTTTCTCCTGGCTCTGACATCTGAAAATAATTTACTATGTACAAATTCATATACATAATAACAACACAGTGTTTATTGCACTTTTACCAACAAAGAAAAAATCCAAGGCATTCCATATATGACTATTTCTTATAGAATGCCTCAATAAAAGTTGAAGGAATGTTGTTAGGTCTTGGTTTGAGCTCAGAATTTTTCATACCAAGCCAGAGCAGTAGACTCCAGTAATCTGACTGGATACGAAGCAAGAGCTCAGAGGAGCTTAGGAAAGAGTGGTTAGCACTTCTCTTTGGTTGTACTTCTCATATATCATTTTTCTCATTGGCTTTTTAATCAGGTTTCTATTGAAGATAGTTCAAAATTGACTTTACTGGTGAGTTACTCATTTTTCCACCTATTCCCTGTGGCTGATTGAAAGGGAATTCTTGTGCTATAGCCAGACATGTAGACAGTTAAGGTCATTGATGAGTTCATTTTTTTTTTTAGGGGGTACTAGGGAATGAACCCAGAACCTCTTACATGGAAAGCAGGAACTCAGTCACTGAACTATATCCATTCCACAATGAGAAATGGTTTTTTCATTTGTTTGTTTGCTTGTTTTTAGGAGGTACCAGGGATCAAACCCAAGACCTCGTATATGGGAAGCAGGTGCTCAACCACTTGAGCTACATCCACTCCCCACATGAGTTCAGTTTTTACTCTTGGCCTGTGGCATAACCTTAACACAGAGTGGGCTAAGAATGCTAATAAGTAAATATGACTTTTCTCAAAAAGTTACCTTTGGATCTGTCTTCAAGGCACTAATAAATACAGTGAAACTCTAAATTTAACCCATAGCTCTGAAGGGATATCCTTGGCCTGAAAGATTTGTAGGGCAAAAGCTAACAACTATCTGTGCCTGCCACTTGTGGAGCAGAAATGAATCCCTATAACTCCAATGGGAAGACTTGTTTCCAAAATACACACCACCACCCCAGCACCCCGAAACATGACTACTTCTAAAAATGGCGTACTCAATACTGAGCTCTTCTGCCTGACAGAAACCAACCATTTAGTGTAGATAATGCCATCAGCACAGAGAATAATGGATATTTTCCTGTTTATTATGTGAAGACATGTAGCTCTGGTTTATCTAAGTCAAACCAAATTATCATAAGTTAAAATGAAGTAATGGGCACAGGCATATTTAATGTTACTTAAAAATTGTAATTTACCTCAAAGACCTTTAACCCACTCTGTTTCAATAAAGGTCTGTGATAATGTAGCTGGAGAAAAACAAAAAATCCTTGGACTTAATAGGGCCTTACAGTGTAGCTCGAAATGCATGCTGCCAACATCTTAAAATGCTCTTAACCAATTTCTCCATTAGGTGAATCATCATGCCAACAGCCAGTTGCAGAAGGACTGAGCTCAAAATCTGTCTGATTCAAGCAGGATATTAAATCAAGTGAGTCATCTCCAGAGAAGCTCGTGACATGTTTCCATGGCCAACCTGGCTTGAGAATGAAGAAGAATGGCAACAATTCTCAAGTTTTACTAAAAACCACCTGAAAGAACTACAAAACCAAAAGAAACTACTTCCCTTTCCTTTTCACAACACTAGACTATGACTGGGTGAGGAACCCTTTCTCTAAATCTTTTGCTCAGCCTGAGAATTTGCCTTTGAGAGAAGAGGAAGAACTCTGTAAGCTTTAGTCTGATAATTTCTGGATTTCTGTGACCCGAGTATCCTTATATCTACAACTTGGTGCTCGTGCTAACATACCATGTGTGTTCCCTGCAGGGGTTCCCTGAATTTGAAAGTTATTTTAAGGGTTCCTCCAGAGTGCAAAGATTGAAAGAGGCTGGAAGGGACTGATACTAAAGAGGGCTGCAAAATAACTATCCACATAGAGAATTTTAAGGGGCTGTGAAACTAGCTTTTGGTGATGGATTTATTCTTAAATTTTAGAATGTTAGGAATTACTGTAAATGTTAAGGCTTCCTGCCCAAATGGCTATTATGTTAAATGGCTGTTTGTTAAATGGCCAGTGACATGAGAAGGTATTTTATCCTTCTAGTTAGTGGTCCTGTTTTGTAAGCCAGACTAGAAGGATTTGGGGGAAGGGGGGTGGAAAATTCGACCTTACTAATGCAGATGAGGGCTCCTCAGGCTGGAACTTCCTTAATATAATTTGTTTTTTTTTTAAGGAGGTACTGGGATTGAACCCAGGACTCGTACACGGGAAGCAAATGCCCCAATGAGAGTTGGTTTTTTTGTTTGTTTGTTTTGTTTTCAGGAGATAGCAGGATTGAACCTAGGACCTTGGACATGGGAAGCAGGCGCTCAGCCACTTGAGCTACATCTGCTCCCCCTTTAATACAACTTTAACATTTAGAATGTTAACTCTTAATGGAGTTGAAGTCATCTTGAAGGAATTACAAAAACATTGTTAGTATCATTTAGAGAAACAGGAAGGGTAGGATTTTGGTGCCTTTTTCTGCAAACTTGCTCCAAAACAAAGATACTTTTGATAGTCAAGACAAAGGGACTCCAGAATAAAATTGGCCATATACCTACAGAATATACAACCCTGGAATTAGGTCCTTTTACTTTGTGAAAGCTGCTTTCTATAGAAAGATGCTGATTTTATAGGTTGTTTTTGATCTATTTTATATTTGGTAAAACCTAGGTGTGACACAAGCTATTTTTCCCCAGCTCTACAATACCATGTTCTGTTGAAATGTTAATTCTTTCATTGAAAGATTTGTTTTCAGGTCTATAAACTGTTCATTTTCACTGGCATTTGAGCATGTTATTTTATAAATGATGAGATTCCAGATTGGGAATTGAGTGCTGCTTTTTTCCTTTTAAAAAATTATGTCGGTTAAAAAACAACAAAAAACTCTAGTGTTGTGATTTAGTTAACTTGTTTTGCTCTAGAGAGGAATGAGTGTTAAACTTGGTATATTTTTAAATATGTTTCTCTAAGGTTAAACATGATTTTCAAATGTACTGCTGTACAGCCAGATATTCAGTTGTTTTTCATAGTTCCTGTTTTTCAGAAAAATGAAAATAAATTTGTTCCCTAAAAAAAATAAATAAATAAATAAATAAATAAATAAATACATAAATCAAGTGAGTCGTGCCTAGGGTTTATTAAAGAAAAAGCTGGTATGGAGTTTCTCTCTGAGAGCTGTTGCATAGTTTCTGACTCCTCCTAATGGATTTGTTCTTCCTCTTTGTATAATCTGGGCCTCTGTTTTTGAGAAGGCTATAAATGCTTCCAGCAGTATATAATGATCACCAACACACTGTATTGACCAGCCAGCCATGTGGATTGAAAGGAACCCTCTGATTAATTAATGATGTTAATAAATTACCTGTCTTTTAACATTCATAACAAAAAGACAAAAAGGAAAATAGCAGTGATTGCTGATTGAAAGCTGATATTCTGCCACAATGGAAGGAAAGAAGAAATAATGAAGACATAGAAGTCAAAATGGTTCTGCAGGAAATGGGTCAGAAGTGGAGGTAAAGAGACATGAGAGATGGAGAGAGTCACACAGAGAAGACAAAGAGTCCTCCATACGGCTCCCAATTTAGTTTTCTTCAGACCTACTCCCTTCACCTCCATTTCATGTGTCAGGAGGGAAGAAAAAGAGGGAGGAATGAGGACGTGCTCCACCCTGCTGTCACTCCATCTCAAGAGTTCCAGAAGGTCTCAGAGGGAAGTGACTCACTAAAAGGCACTGCCACCAACCTCACCTCCACTTGACAGTGAATTAGAGACCATTAGGCAAGCACCTCCTCACATTCCCATGCCCATGCCTACACATTTATCTGCATCCACATCAGCAATTACAGCCTTCTGTCTGTTATAATGGCAGCAGATATCTTCTCTCCTCCTGTTCAAGACAAGTCCCTTGACCCTTGCTCTGGATCCCATCTTTTTGACTTCTCAGAAACCATGTTTCATCCATTATTACCTCCATACTTTCCCTGCTGCATGTACCTATACTCAGATCTCATTTGTTCTTTAATTTAAAAAAGACTCCTAGACTCTATATCACCTTTTAAGACTCTTGTTACTTCACAGCCAGAAGTCTTAATTGCAGTCTGCATTTATCTTCATTTCCTTATCTCCTCATCCAACTGAAATCTCCCTGCAACTGATCTTACCTAGGTCATCCAATCTGAGATATTTTTAATTATTTTATTATGGGACTGCTCTGCAGTACAAGACCCTGTTGACCAGGCCACACTCCATGAAATGTCCTCCCCCTCTTACTGGGGGTCCATGTCATCCTTTTATCTCTAGTCCCAGTATGTAGTAAAATGTTAAAATTGAATAAACCTCTAGAAATATTTGATTTGTTGATTGAGTGGTTCATCTAATGCAGTGGCTCTCAACCCTGGCTGCACATTAAATTCACTGGGAACTTTTACAGGGATATCAGTACTCCATCTAGTAGAATATCTGATTTATCTGATTCAATTGGTCTTGGGTGGGCCCCAGACAACAGTGTTTTCTAAGAGCCTGCCAGGTCAGTTTGAGTAGTCACCAGCAACCTTGCCACCCCGTGCAAGGACTGATGAAGACAGGATATTTGCAAATTGCATAGCTAACATTTTTAGATCTAAACCCTTTTGTTAGATTTTAGGTGGAGCTTTAGGATTCTGAGAGAGTAGAGCAAGTTTTAAAGGTCTCTTTAAAAATTTAAATGAAAAAAAATTGTTTAAAATTGGCTCATCTGTAGCTGTGCCAGATCTGTCTTCTCAGAAGATTTCTCTCCCCCAGCTCAGCCAGGAACCCACAGGACCAACCAAGTCACAGATTTGTTGACTGAATAAATGGCCCTCATGGCTATAAAATGGGAGATTTTTCTTCCTCTCTTTTCTGGGTCTGCCAGTATTCTTGGGAGTGCCTTTGCCCCACCCTCCTCCTGGCTTCCAAGAAACAACAGGCCCAAACCCTTCCAGAGGTTCTGGCCTTCTTTTCCCCTCCTGCCTTGAGGGTGCAGAGTCTTTTGTGTGCCTAGCTCAGTGAAGAAATTCTGCCTGTTACTGTTTATGAGGGAGGCATCTCTCACAGGGATGGCATGGCAAGAAAACCTTATTCACAGAGAGACAGTTATATTTGTTTCGTGTTTAATTATTTGATTGTGGTTGTGATTTGGGGGGATTTAGGGTGAAGAGGTGAAGAAAGACAATCAAAAGAGGACTAGATGGGACTTGCAGGGAAGATGGCAGAGTAGGGAGCTCAGTCCTTCCACCAAAACAATTAAAAAACAGGAAGGAACTGTATGAAACAACTATTTTGAAGCTCCAGAAGCCAGAAGAACACTGCATAGCCTCCATGGAGAAGTGGGAGGAAGAGGTTGATAAATCACAATAAAGAACTGTTAATTGCTTTCTCCATGTGGTGGTTATCAGTATCCATCCCCCACTCTCATGGCAGGTCACCACAGGGTCCAGTCCAAGGCTAGCGGTTGCTGATAGAAAGGGACTTAAAACTCCTCTTCCCCAAGAACAGGGGTGTGCATAGCTGATCACTGATCATGGTTTTTGATTAGCAAATTCAAATTGCTGGGTGCTGGCTCTCAGGCAGCTATTGTTTCATGCCCCAGGACAAAGGTGGCAGCAGTCATTGTTTCAGCTCTCCCTGGACTGAAGCAAAGTTGGTGGAGATTTAAAGACACAGAGTTCCTCAGGGTTCCCAGGGGAAGCTGAAGGGCTGCATTTGCTGGGCAGGCCAGGAGAGCTCAGCTTTAGGGAGCCAATGGGGCTTGGGGTACCTTTCCTGACAACCTCCACAGGGCACTTTAGAGTCAATCTGCACCCTCTTTGTGGGTCCCTGGCCCTGTTTTGGTTGGAAAAGACCAAATTGGGATAGTCCACCCCAGGTTATCCTTCCTCTCACAATTTGTCCTCTGCGAAAAAACAGCCAGAGACAATGAAAGTAGTGTGAAAAACTATAGGGGCAGACAGTCTGGGATAAAAGCCAGTTGGCATCAAACACCTGGGAGAAGGAGGTCTCTTGATTGGGAAACAGAGGGGACAAGCAAACTCCTGTAAACAGGGGAGCTCCAAAACAACTAATAATCAAATGCCCAGGACAATACAGAGGCCCCGTTGGACAGGCAACTTCTCCCAGAGACCCATCAATGACCTTTCATCGGGCTTTTATCGGAGCCCCTGGTTTGCAGCTTGCCTGAGGAACCTGGACTTGTGCGTCCCCACGGTCGCGTGAGAGACTCTTTTAGAGTTCCATATTATTCACAGATATCTCCTGCTGATTCTGTTTCCCGAGAGAACCCTGACTAAGTAAGACAGGGAAAACCCTGCACAGTGCAGTCGCCTTGGGCAAACCTTCCTGATAGGAGAAGTTAAGCTCAAGAAAATCTCTATCTTATCACCAGATAGTTACAAAACCATGAAACAGTCATCCCAGGGAGTAAACTCTAGAGTTAACATTTTAAAATATTAAAATATACAGTATGGAACAAAAGAGTACAAGACAAAAAAGAAACAAGAAATGATGGCCCATACAAAGGAAGGGGATAAAAATACAGAAAACACCAACAAAGAAGACCTGAATGTGAACATACTGAACAAAGAGTTTTTTTTAAAATGATCTTAAAAATGCTTAAGGAGATAAAGGAAAGGATAGAGAAAGAACTAACAGATATCAAGAAAACAATGAATGAACAATATGAGAGTCTAAGTAAAGACATAGAAATTTTAAAAAGGAACCAAACAGAATTACTGGAATTGAAGACCACAATAACTGAAATGAAAAATTCCCAGGAGAGTTTCAAGAGCAGAATGGAGGTAAAAGAAGAAAGAATCAGTGAGTTTGAAGACAAGACACTTGAAATGAGTCAGGCTGAAAAACAGAAAGAAAAAAATATTAAAAGAGAAAATAGCCTAAACCAGCTCTGTGGTACTATCAAGTAGATCAGCGTATGCATTATGGGAGTGCCAGAAGGAGAAGAAAGAGAGAAAGATGCAGAAGTAATAGTCAAAGAAACAATGACAGAGAACTTCCAAAACTTAGCAAAGATGTGAATATGCACATCCAAGAAGCTTAGAGAACACCAAACAGGATAAACATGAGAAAAATATATCATATATTTGTTTCACTACTAAATGTAATAGACAAGGAGAGAATTCTGAAAGCTGCAAGAGAAAAGCCGTGTGTTGTATACAAGGCAGTCCCAATTAAATTGAGTGTTGATTTCCCATCAGAAACTATGGAGGCAAAAAGGCAGTGGGTTGAAATACATAAAGTGCTGAAAATAAACAACTGCCAACCAAGAATTTTATATCCAATGAGACTCATTTTCAAAAATGAGGGAGAAATGGAGACAGTTCCAGATACACAAAAGCTGAGAGAGTTCATCATCACTAGACCTATCCTACAACAATGCTAAAAGAAGTTCTTCTGACTGAAAGGAAAGGACACCAGAGAGTGGTTCAAAGCAAGATAAAGAAAGACCTGTGACAAAGGTAACCATTTGGATAGTTATAAATGTCAGTATTATTGTAGAGTCTTGTTTGGTATATAACTCTATTTCTTACTTCCTATTAGGTGCTATATTAGTCAGCCAAAAGGGATGCTGATGCAAATACCAGAAATCTATTGGCTTTTATAAAAGGTATTTATTTGGGGTAGAAGCTTATAGTCATAAGGCCTAAAGAGTCCAACTGAAGGTACCATAAGAGGTACTTTCTCACCAAATATCTGTTAGCATGTATTGAAGCAAGATGGTTGCCAATATCTGCAAGGGTTCAGCCTTCCTCTTTCCTCTTAAGGCTCCATGGATCCAATTTCTTCCAGTCTCAGCTGTAGGCTAGCATAAGGCTCATCTCTCTTCCCAGGGCTCATTTCTTTCTGGGCTCAGTTGCTTTGGTCTCTTCACAAGGTCAGCTGTAAACTATCAGGCAAATGGCTCATCTCTCTCCCCAGGTCCTCTGCTGTGTCTATGGAGCTGTCTCTCTTCCTCTGTGTATCTTCTCTGCTTCTCTCTCTTTGATTGAGGATCTGTTTATATAGCCCACCAACGGGGTGGGTGCTCAACTCTGAGTCACCCTAATGAAGTGGTCGAATCAACTCTGAGTTCCCCTAATTACATGGTCAAATCAAAGCCCTAATCTTAACATAATTTAATTAAAAACACTTCAGTTGAATCTAATACACTCAAAGAGTATCACGCCCAGAGGAACAAACCAGTTTACAAACATAATATCTCTTTTTGGAATTCATAAATAATATCATTTAGGTGCTAAAATGCAAATGCTTAAAAAATAATGATAAATCTAGGTTTTTGGACATACAATGTATGAAGATATAAGTGGCAACAAGTACAAAAAATGGTAGGGGAAGAGAGGGTTATATGAAAAGTATATGTACATGATCGTGAAGTTAGATTGATATCAAACCAAATATAATTGTTACATATTTAGGATGTTAAATTTTAACCCTATGGCAACCACAAGGAAAACAGATGAAAAGTATAACCAGATAGAAATGAGAAGTCACTCAATATGTTACCACACAAGAAAGCAAATAAATATACAAGTAGGTTATAATGAAGTGAGGGACAAAAATGGTATGACTTACAATATGCTGTCTGTAAGAGATTCACTTTAAAGTCAAAAATACAAGTAAGTTGATAATGAAAGGATGGAAAATATATACTATGCAAGTAGTAACCAAAAGAGAGCTATGGTATCTATACTAATATTGGATAAAATAGACTTTAAGTCGAAAACAGTTACAAAGGAAAAAGATGGTCGTTACATACTGTAGCAGTTTGGCAGTTTGATGTAATTATGAATTCCAAAAAAAGATATTGGATTATGCTTGTAAACTGGTCTGCTAATCTGGGCATGATTAAGTTATGATTAGGGCGTTAACTAGGCCACGTCAGTAGGGCATTGAGCCCTACCTCTTGGTGGGTAGGGAATCAAATATAAAAGGTATGGCAAAGAACAGAGTTGAAACAGTTCTGATGTTGGAGTCTTGAGCTGGAGCCCCAGGAAGTAAGAGAGCTTCATCATGAGGAAGGAGAGAAGGCCCCAGGAAAAGACATGAGCTGTTCGCTTGAGAGTCTACAGCTGACCTTGTGGCAGAAACAGAGGTGCTAAGCCCGGAGAGAAATGGAGCCCCAGGAAGAGAGGAACCCAAGAAGCCTGAACCCTCGCAAATGTCAGCAGCTGTCTTGCTCCAACGTGGGGCAATGGACTTTGGTGAGGGAAGAAACCTATGCTTTATGGCCCAGTAACTGTAAGCTTCTACCCCAAATAAATACCCTTTATAAAAACCAACTGATTTCTGGTATTTTGCATCAGCACCCCTTTTGGCTGACTAATACACATACTGATAAAAGGAACAATTCAACAGGAGGATGTAACAATTATAAATATATATGTACCTAACAGCAGAGCCCCAAAATATATGAAGCAAATACTAACAGATTTGAAGGAAGAAATTGACAATTGAACATTAATAGTAGGAAAATTCAATACACCACACTCAATAAGATATAGAACATCTTGTAAGAAAATCAATAAGGAAGTACAGGACTTGAATGATACACTAAACCAACTAGGCCTAACAGACAAATAAAGAACACTAAACCCAATGAAAACAGAATTCACAATTCTTTTCAAGTGCATGTGGATCATTCTCCAGGATAGACCATATGTTGGGTCACAAAACAAATCTCGATAAATTCAAAAGTATTGAAATCAGACAATGTGTATTCTCTGACCACAAAGGAATAAAGCTAGAAATCAATAACAAAGGGAGAATGGGAAAATTCACAAATATTTGGAAATTAAGCAACCTATTCTTAAATAACCAATGGGTTAAAGAGGAAATCAGAAGAGAAATTAGGAAATAGCTTCAGGCAAATGAAAATGAAAATACAACATACCAAAATTTATGGGATGCAGTGAAGGCAAGGCTGAGAGGGAAATTTATTACTCTAAATACTCAAAAAGAAAAAAGAAAAAAAGAAAAAAGATTTCAAATCAGAGACCTAACCTCAAAACTGGAAGAACTAGAAAAAGAAGAGAAAACTAAACCCAAAAGCAAGCAAAAGGAAGGAAATAACAAAGATTTAGAGTGAAGATAAATGAAATAGGAAAAAAAAAATAGAGTTAACAAAACTGAAAGTTGGTTCTTTGAAAAGATCAACAAAAATTGACAAACCTTTAGCTAGATTGGCAAAGAAAAAAGAGAAAGGATACAAATAATAAAATCAGAAATGAAAAGGGGGAAATTACTACTGACCTTGTTGAAATAAAAAGGACTATAAATGGATACTATGAACAATTTTATGCCAATAAAGTAGATAATCTAGATGAAATGAACAAATTCTTAGAAACACACAAAATATCTGCATTGACTCAAGAAAAAATAGAAGATATCAACAAACCAATTACTAGTAAATAGAATGAATCTGTAATCAAAAAACCTCCCAACAAAGAAAAGCCCAGGATCAGATGGCTTCACAGGTAAATTCTACCAAATATTCCAATAAAAATTAATTCCATTTCTGCTCAATCTCTTCTAACAAGTTGAAGAGGAGGGAACACTCCCTAGTGTGTTCTACAAGGCCAACATCACCCTCATACCAAAGCCAGATTAAGATATCACAAGAAAACTACAGACCAATACCTCTTATGAATATAGATACAAAAATCCTTAACAAAATACTAACAAACTGAATGCAACAGCATATTAAAACAATTATACACCATGATCAAGTGGATTTATCCTTGGTATGCAAGATTGGTTCAACATAAGAAAATCAATTAATGTAATACTCCACATTAACAGAAAGAAAGAAAAATACACCTGATCACATCAATCAATGCAGAAAAGGCATGTGACAAAATACAGTACTCATTCTTGATAAAAAAACACTTAGAACACTAAGGGAAGAAAGAAACTTCCTCAACATGATAAAGGGCATATATGAAAAGCCCACAGTTAACATCTTACTTAACGGAAAAAGAATTAAAGCTTTCCTTCTAGATCACGAACAAGACGCCACTGTTATTCACCATTGTATCAGAAGTTCTTGCCAGAGCAATTATGCAAGAAAAAGAAATTAAAGGCATCCAAATTACTTCATCCAAGGAAGAAGTAAAACTGTCCCTATTTCCAGATGATATGATCCTATATACAAAAAATCCTGGAAAATCCACAACAAAGCTCCCAGAGCTAATAAATGAATGCAGCAGAGTGGAAGGGTACAAGATCAATACCCAAAAATCAGCAGTGTTTCTATACAAAAGCAATGAACAATCAGAAGAAATCAGGAAAAAAAATCCATTCACAATAGCAGCTAAAATAATTAAATATCTAGGAATAAATTTAACTAAGGATGTAAAGGATTTCTACACAGAAAACTAAAAAACATTGCTGAAAGAAATTAAAGAGAACCTAAATATAAATGGAAGAGTATTCCGTGTTCATGGATTGAAAAATTAAATATCATTAAGATGTTAATATTACCCAAAGCAACTTATAGCTTCAATGCAATCCCAAACAAACCTTCTTTCAAATATGGAAAAGCAAATTATCAAATTTATATGGAAGGGTAAGGGACCCCAAATAGCTAAAGCCATATTGAAAACGAAGAATGAAGTTGCTAGACTCACAGTTCCCAACCTTAAAACTTATTACAGAGCCATAGTAATCAAAACAGGATATTACTGGCAAGAAGACAGATATATAGACCAATGGAATAGAATTAAGAGCTCAAAAGTTAACCTTCACATTTATGGCCAACTGATTTTTGACAAGGTGGCTAAGACTACTCATTTTGGAAAGAACAGTCTCTTCAACAAATGATGGATTTCCATTTGCAAAAAAAAAAAAAAAAGGAGGAACCCTACCTCATACCATATACAAAAATCAACTCAAAATGAATCAAAGACCTATATAAAAGAGCTAGAACTATTAAACTCCAGAAGAAACTGTAGGGAAGCATCTTAAGGACCTTGTGTTAGGCAATGATTTCTTAGACTTTACACCCAAAGCACAAGCAACAAAAGAAAAAATAAATAAATGAGACCTCATCAAAATAAAAACTTTTGGTCCTCAAAGGACTTTATCATGAAAGTAACAAGATAACCTACACAATGGGAAAAATATTTGGAAACCAGATATTCAATAAAGGATTAATATCCAGTACAGATAAAGAAATCCTTCAACTTAACAACAAAAAGACCAACAATCCAATTAAATAATGGGCAAAAGACTTGAACAGTCATCTATCCAAGAAGTTATACAAATGGCCAGAAAGAACATGAAATCACAACATCATTAGTCATCACGGAAATGTAAATCAAAACCACAATGAGAAACTATTTCACATCCATTGGAATGGCTGATATTAAAAAAAAACAAAAAACAAAAAACAGAAAATGGTAAGTGTTGGAGAGAATGCAGAGAAATAGGAACACTCATTCTTTGTTGATGGCGATGTAAAATGGTGCAGCTGCTGTGAAAGACAGTTTGGTGATTCCTCAAAGCTAAGTATAGAACTACCATATGATTCTGTATGCACCCAAAAGAAGTAAAGCAGAAGGCCCAAACAGATATTTGCACACCTATGTTCATAACAGCATTATTTACAATTGCCAAAAGATAGAAGCAACCCAAGTGTCCATCAACCAATGAAGAGATAAATAAAATGTGCTATATACATAGGATGGAATATTATTCAGCCATAAAAAGAAATGAAGTTCATTGAGGGTGGTGGGCCACACTGTGGGAGATGTTTGTGTGGGATGTGGTGGGAGGTGTGGGAGGTGGGCAACATGGGAATTTATATATATATATATATATATATATATAACATTTTTGTAAGCAAATACACATATATGCATAAATAAATAAATAAATAAATAATATAAAAAGAAAAGAAAAATTAAAAAAAAAAAAAAAAAAATGAAGTCCTGATACATAGGACCACATGGATGAACCTTGAAGACATCATGTTGAGTGAAATAAGTCAGACACAAAAGGGACAAGTATTGTATGATCTCACTGATTTTAAACAATTAGAATAAGCAAATGCACAGAGTTCAGATCTAGAATTAGGTTACCAGGGGACAAGATAGGGATAGGGATTGGGAAGTTAGGCTTAAAATGTACAGGGTTCCTATTTGGAATTATGGAAATGTTTTGGTAATAGATAGTGGTTACAATAACAATTGTAACAAATATTCCACACCAATGCAAGGTGTCAGTTGTAGGGTGGAATACGGGAATACTGTATTTTATGCATGATTGTTCTGTAAACCCACAACTACTCTAATAAAGGGGAAATTTTTTTAATATTGGGGCTAGAAAAGTAGGAACAAAACAACCATTAAAAGCTGTGAGAGGGAAATGGATGTGCCTTAAGCGATTGAGCTCCCATCCACCATATGGGAGGCCCTGGATTCGATTTCTGGGGCCTCCTGGTGAAGGCAAGCTGGCCCACGCCTCAGAGAGCTGGCACAGCAAGATGACGCAACAAATTGAGACACAGAGGAGAAACAGTGAGAGACGTAGCAGACCAGGGAGATGAGGTGGCTCGGGCAATTGAATGCCTCTCTTCCACACCAGAGGTCCCGGGATCGTTTCCCGGTGCCTCCTAAAAGAGAAAAAAAAAAAAAAGCAGATATGGAAAGCACACAGCAAATGGACAGAGAGAGCAGACAGCGAGTGCAAAACAACAAGGTCAGCGGGGGGGTAAATAAATAAATAAGGTATTAAGAAAGAAAAAAAAAAAAGCTGTGAGACCCATCACACTAAGAAACAATTCCATCCACACTGGCTTACATTTTTCTCACATATTTTACTACAAATATCCACCACCCACCTACTATATACTAGAAGGGAGAGAGTGAGGTCATAAAATAGTAATAATTCAAAACTGCATCTTAAATTGTGACCAATCTGTCATTTTAAGATAATTTGGGAAGATCCCTCAGCAGCAAGTGTAGTACTAAAGGTCTGAGCAGAGATAGTGGAGGCTTCTGGGAACTTCATGCTGACAGGAGACAGAGTCTGGGTATACCCTCTCCATCAGGTCCTTCTCAGCAAAGCTACAGTCTTTCCAGGAAAAATATTCCTCTAAAATTCTATTCATAGATAATCAAGCTTAATCTGAAGCTCAAGATAGGATAGTATATGATGTTCCATGTTGAGAATGACTTAAAAACAAAATATTATATTGATGTAAAGACCAGATTCTACATATTTTACATATTGGAAGAGTGGGCTAAAGGGAAGGAAATGCAGGGTCAAAGAGGGGACAGAGCAACTATTTGCAAAGGGCAGCAAATTCTATCAGGGAGTGATTACTGCAAAACACATGGCACTGGCCCTTGTGTTTGCTGAAGGCAAAGGGGACTGTGCTTATGATTTTGCCCTTGTTCATCCTCCTTCCTCTACTATGAGAAAAGAGTAAAAGTTGTGCCATGCACTGTGGTTACCAGGACAAGTATGAGGATGTTCTCTCATGAATGATAACAAATATATAATACTAATATAGGGTATTAATAATTGGGAGGGTTGGGAGAAAAATACACCAAATATAAGATATGAGTTATAGTTAGTAGTAATATTTTGATGATGCTTTTTCATAGTTTGTTAGAAATGTTTCACAACAATGCAAGGTATTGGTGATGGGGTGATGTATGGGAGCCCTGTATCCCATACATATGCATGTTTGTTTTGTAAATTCAAAAATTTTCCTGTACACTTATTGTTTATGTATGTTCATGTATGAATGATATACTTCAATAAAATTTTATTAAAAAAAAAAAAATGTGGTTCCGTGCAGTCAAGTGGAACTAAGAGTAATTGGTGGCCATTATGGGGAGTAGATTTCGGCTCTGTCAGATGTGGGCTGCCTACTGAAATAGTAAGATCCCCATGCTATGTATATGCACAGGCAAGGCAGCCACCATTTAGAGTTGAAGAGGGGAATCAGTTCAGAAACGCTGGATCTTCAAGATGCCTTTTGGACCAAAGTCAATGATTGCAGTAACATAGATTATTAAAATTGTTTTTTTTTGTCCCCAGTGACCAATAAATCTACTACTTTTAAATCTTGGAAATTTTTAAGAATCTATTAAATACTCATCAGAGTAATAGGTTTTCTGAAGAATAGAGAAAAATTATTGTGCTGGAGAACTGGATTAGAAAAAAAGCTAAAGAATGGAGTCCTCCAAATAGGACAACCCCAAAGAGGAAAACAAATTTCAGAAAATTCCCAGAACCCCCTGTAAACCTTGCTTTCTCCTAAAGCAAAGAACCAGACTGCCCCAACATTCTGCCTGGGTACTCCCTTGCTTGACTCATTTTCCCCAAGGGTAGGGAGGACAAAATTAGAGTGAGGTATTTGTTGGGTTTCAGCCACACTTTTAACTTAGCTAGAGCACACTCTGTGTGGGTTTTATAACCAGCTGCCTCTCCTTGATGATTAATGCAGCTCCACAATAAAACCCCTGTTCCCTGCTTCTCCTCCCACCTGGGGCAAGTACCAATGACTCTCAGGCTAAAGTTAACAGACAGATATGAAAAAGGTGTATCTGTGATGAAAGATGGCAAAGAAATGAAGACTTGATACCTATCTTACAGTGAGATTCCTGAGTTAGGGTCTCCCCAACCTAAGAGCACATTATAAGCCAAACACCCTTATTTTCCCATATGTTCTTGCTGGGGAAATTGACTTTAAATCTGGCCCTTCCAGGCAGGTTGTGGACCACAACCCATCCTCCACACAGCTTTCAGGTCTTTCTAAATGATAACTTAATCCCGGCTCTTCCTTGACTGCATTATTTCGGGGAATCTCTGTCTTCTCCAGCCCAACTCTTTTGAACAACATTGGCACTTCAAGATCCAGCCCTTGCGGGAAGCAGATGTGGCTCGAGCAGCTGAGCGATCAAAAACCCACTAGCAATGAGAGCAAACAATGAGCAGACAGATAAGGGAGCCATCGCAGGCAGAAAAAAAAAAAGATCCAGCCCTTTCCTCTCTCTCTAATCTCATATCCCTCTATTCCAGATCTCAAACTCTTGAAAATAAGTCAACACAAATTTCTGTTTTATATCTCTGTATCTTTGTACATATCTTTCCAATGTTTGATCACCTGATGAACCCTCACTATCTAAAGGTGTGGTCAGTCCTGAGCATTCCCTGAAATAGAGTAATGATAGGCCAATTCATGAAGCCAGGGGGAACTGACAGGTTCTTGCTCATTTTGATGCTACCATATGCAATCAACTTATCTAGGCTCTTACAGATGTCACTTTTTGTGGAGACTGGCAAAGCAAAGCCTCTTTACAAGCCATTGTAGTTGACTTTTGCCTATAGAGAAGCTGGTGGAGGAAGACTTAAGGTGGCGCTTTTCCTTAATGCCCCTGAGGAAATGAGTAACCTTTGCTACCTTGAACCTTAGAAGGTTCAAGGTAGCAAAGGCCACATCACATTGAAGTCATTTGTAGAGCATAGAACAAGGATTTGTGAAAGCCCTATACTAATATTACCCCACAACCACCACATTCCCCTCGACCTTTCTCTCCACTTCTCCCAATCTGCCACCACCATTTCTACCAACTTTAGTGTTTCCAGGTCACTAGACTTGGATTAAAGATTTAGCAGAAAATAATCAAATTAGTTTGAATTATCATTTCTATAAAACTTTCAATTAAAGCCACATATGGTTTTTAATATATCAGAGAAAATACATATCCTTTATTTCAGATACACTTTCTTTTGGGTAATATGTAAGGTGTTCTATATTGCAATTCCCGTTACTAATTATTTGATCATTCTTCATCTTTGTAGAACACCTCATTTTATACCTGAGCATATATTAAATTTTATCCTGCAACAGTCCAAAAGCCTAGTCACAAGTACTATCTATAATGTCCCCTATATATCACTCAGACTTGACCCATCCTCCCATTTCCCTTCTGCCTCTGCCTTAGTTCAGGGCCTCCTCAATTTTCACCAGGACTTTTATATTTGTTTCCCACCCAAATAGCCTACATCTTGTCTTGTTTTTCATCTCTCTCCACCACCCCCTCCAAAGTACATTCCCCATCCTGTTCTGGATCTTTCTAAATTACAACCCAATCCTTTATCTCCTTAACTTAATTACTTTTCAAGTTCCCTCTCACCTATGTAAAGTCCAAACTCATTTGTGTTATATACAATGTTCTCCAAAATCTGACCCTTGGTTCTCTCTCTAATCTCATTTCTTACCCTATAGACTTCAAAGGTTTGAAGTGGACTGAAAGCATAATGCTTTCTTATACCTTTATGCCTTTATATATTTTTCCCTCTTCTAAGAATGCCCTTTTGAGCTTTGTCTACTTGAACACCTATTCATCTTTGAGAGACAGATCTAGTGTCTCTATTCTATGGAGCTGTCATCTACCACTCAAAAGCAGGGCTGATTATTCTTTCCTCTGGGTCATAACTTGACCCTGTACTTATATCTATAATCTCACTTATCACACTATTTTGCAGTAACTTTATTATATCATTTGCTCCCCTAGTGAGCTGTGAACTCCAGGAGAACAAAATATTTGTCATATTGATCTTTATATGCTCATTGCTTGCATATGGCTGGGTGCATTATAATTAGCATATATAATTGTTGAATAAATGAACGAATGAATTTTGGGGGAATATAGTCTGTTGTTATTCATATTTAACAAAAAAGCTGGGCTCAAGAAGATTCTCTTGCGTAATCTTGACCAGCTGAAACTGGCTGAACTAGATGTCGAGCTCTGGTCTTCTCATGAAGACCCAGGTCTCTTTCTTTCAGATCACCTTCTCCAGCCAAGTGAACACAACAATAGTATATCTAAAATCTACTTGAACCCTGGAATGGTCATTTATTTCTTGGGGCTTGTTTCCTCATCTCAAAAGTCAGGGGAATGGAGGTGGATCCAATAATGTATAAGACTTATAAATCAAAAGTTTATGATCATAACCCAAGAACTGAAAACAGGGACTCAAACATATATTTGAACACAAATGTTTTTAACAGCATTATTTGCAATCACCAAAAGATGGAAGCAACCCAAGTGTCCATCAACTGATGAATGGATAAACAAAATATGATATACACATACAAGTAGATATTATTCAGCTGTAAAAAGGAATGAAGTTCTGATACATGCGACAACATGATGAGCACTGAAGACATATTGAGTGAAATAAATCAGACAAATACTGTCTGATCTCACAGATATGAAATAATTAGAAAAGCTAAGTCATAGAGTTAGAAGCTAGAAAAAAGATTGCCTGGGCTGGGATGAGATAGGGAATAGGGAGTTAATGCTTAATTAGTATAGAGCTTCTGTTTGGGGTGATGGAAAATTTTGGTAATGGATGGTGGTGATGGTAGCACAACATTGTGAATGTAATTAATACCACTGAACTATATATGTGAATGTGGTTAAAATTGGAAATTTTAAGTTGTATATATGTTACTAGATTAAAAATTAATGAAAAACAAAAAGTATATAGGACTGTACAACACAGTGAACCCTACTGTAAACAATGGTAGTACAATTATAAAAATGTTCTTTCATGAATTGTAACAAATTTATACATGTTAATATTAGGGTGGTATATGGGAACTCTGTATTTTATGGATGGTTTTTCTGTAAACCTACAACTTCTCTAATTTAAAAAAAAGGTGAATCAAATCAAAGATAGTTTCTGTACAGTTGAAGGAAAAAAAACCAAATCAATGAGAATAAGGAAGAAAAGTTACTGCATAAAGAACAATAGAACAAAGGCAATAAGTTTGGAAGTATTGAGGGAAGGTCAAGTAGTTCCCCGGTAATAGAGTCAAAGGCAGCATGATGAGAAGTAAGTCTATAAAATTAGGTTGAGCTCAATCAGGGAGGACCTTGACATTTTGACTCTCTAAAAAAGAGGCAATGGGATCAAAATATTGCTTGACCAGAGCTCAATTTTTTTTTCAATTGATTCAGTCAGCTCTATATAAGAGATTGGAGCAAGAAAATATGGGAACTTAGGCAGAATTGCTTCTGTTCTGGTCTCCTGTTTTACCACAATTTTATGTTACTCAGCCTGGTCATCTGCCTCTCTTGGCTTCAAATGACTTTTAGCTGTTTCCAAAAATCATATCCACTTTTAAGGAGCAAGTCTTAACACTCTTGAAGCTATTAAAAAACAAAAGGTTCCCAAAAAGTGAAATTCTAAAAGTGTGAAAATGGCAATAATATAGAAATATTTCATTTTGAAGGGGATAAGCTACATTTGGATATATGAGTGCAAGTGTGTTTGCCAAGAAGTCACATTACTTTGGAGTTGATAATGGATATATATATAATGCATGCCTGGATTTGAGTGGAAGGCATTTATTTGTCAAATAGAGATAAGAAAATAAAAGACTATGCATTCAGTGCTGGAGTTTTCATAGCTTTTCATTGGCAACCATAGCTCCTTAAGCATCAAATAAAAAAGGTTGTTTCTGTACCCAACCAAAACCAGGGTAACAACTGAACTTTGAAAATAATCATGAAGCACTTTAGAGCCTTCCTTTTCCCTTTTTGCCTCCTCAGCTCAATTCTACTAATAAAATGAACGAATTTCAATGGAAACAAACACTATGGAGAAGAATAAAGATGTAAATAGAGTACAGTACTTATTATTATTCATATCTGGGCTTCTTTTGTGACCAAAAAAACTGTTTACTAATCTTTCAGGGATGTTGTGAGATTTAAATAATCTATGTGGCTAATCTACAACTCCATAAGTTTCAACCAAAGTGTTAAAGGATCTGTCTAGAATTAAGTAAAATCAGCCATATAAAACTACAGTTCATACTCAAAAATAGCATTTTATTACATAAAATTTGTCTCACAACCACAATAGGGAACTAGCAGAATAATCTTTGTTTTTCAACCATTTTTTCCCCTAGTTCCTGAGCAAGGCTCTAGAATAGCCTTCAGGGAATCTCACTAGCAAGTTTTCCTGAGACTGGAGTGTAGACTCATAATTATTCAAATCATGTTTTGTTTTAGTAACTCAAATGTTCATTCTTTTGTATTAAATAACATATTTCCTTCTTTTTTGACACTCAGCAGTTTCTTTAATGCCAAGACAATTTCCTTTTTCTGACCATCCTAAAAGGAGACATACATACATATGACACCATACAATACAGGAGACTCCATAAAGTACTGTATTAATTTTAAAAATGCTGGCAATCAAGACTTTTAAAATGCAGATTACAGGACTCATTGTCCATACAAGATTTTTCACTTGTAGGAGAACATTGGAGACAATGTTGTGCAACAGATAAAGCAGAGGATTGATAAAAGATAAAATGAATCATGTCAAGATCTGATATTACTTGCTTTATCACTTCACCCGACCTCAGTTCCTTCGTTCTCAGACTTGAGAAAATAAATCTACTACACAGTAGTAGTAGTTTACACTTGGGAAGTGTAAACCAAGGCACACCTGTGAAATCAGTTTGTAAAGAGGTTTATATGAACATTTTTGTTAGTATGGGGAGAAGATAACAACTCTGGATATTTTTACAATAAAGTATACAAGGGAGAAGAGAGAAGGTACTGGCCAAGTTGTGGAAAGGATTGAGGGCATAAAGAGAAGAGGGAAAGTTAGACCTGGAAAAAAAGTGCTAGAGCGACAAAATTTGAGCAACCACAGATTTGTGTGAAGGAAACCAAACACGTAAAATGTACTCACTAAAAATTAATTTACACAAAACACAAAGATTTGTGTCTGCATGTTTTAAACAAATGTGTCTGAGAGTGTTCATCTGAGATGCAAACATTGTCAGTGGTGCTTGGCCTTTTAGGACAATATCAAATAAAATATTTGTTTGCACATACATGCTTTTATATATATATATATATATATATATATATAATACAGTCTTTTTTTATTCTTTATCTTCCTTTCAATTGAAATATTACAACCACAGACTATTCATTTCAGTCATAATCACATTTATAAATCAGCAGTGTTAGTTATACTCACCACGATGTATTATCATCAACTCCACTCATTTACACACATTTATAATGAACATTAATACAATTTCTACATACATTAAGCATCAGCTCCCATTCTCAACCCACATTCTATTTCCTGGGGTTAAAAGGGGTTATGGGATTTTTCTTTTTTGGAATAATTAAAATGATTGAATATTGAGGTGATGACAGCACAACTCTGTGATGAATATGAGAGCCACTGAGTATACATTTTGAATGGATTTTACAAATCATGGGACTGCATAACACAATGAATCATTTGGTGGAAGATGGACTGTGGTTAACTGAACAAATATGAGAACATTATCTTATGAACTATAACAAGTATATAATACTAGTACAGGCTGTCAGTAACTAGGTGGTTTGGGGGAAAAATACACCCAATGTAAGATACTGGCTATAGGTAGTAGTAATGTTTTGTTGTTGTTGTTGTTGTTGTTTTTTAATAATAATTTTTTCACATACATGCTTTTGCCAGAGTGCAGAGAGGATGCTATGAAGAGAGATGCCTTGGGTTGTTTGCTTTTAACAGGCTCACCTTTACCCACTCCTCCAAATCAGGGCAGTTTTTCTTTCTCAGTGTCCCCTCTTAAATCTAATTTCATGTGTGGTCTACTTTGGAAGAGTGTAATCAGTAATGGAAAATATTTTTAATGTCATCATAAAAATGCTATTTGCCCAAGAAAACAAGTATATAATTCATTCTGTCTATTGTGTATAGTTAATCTCTCCCCCAACCCTTAATCCCAGCAACCATTGAGGATTGCTTATTTTATATTACCTTGGCTCTTCCTTTCTTTACCATCCTGTTTTGTCTATAGCACACAATTTATGGTGACAACACTTTACAGGTGAGAACACAAAATCTCTGATAGATTGAATTAGGTACTCAAACAAGCAAAAAATTTTCACTTTGCTGTGTTTGGCTCCAACACGCGTGCTATTATGCAGACAAGAAAGACTGTGTCAGGACTTTATGTTCCATTTAAGTGATTCCTTGGCCAAAAAATTGAATAAAATTTTCTGAGTTTGGTGATAGCAGGTGTTAGAATAACACCTTTGTCTCCAGAGAGACAAAGGGCAAATCAGAAGTCCTTACCCACCCCTTTACATTTGAATTTCAGTGACTTATTAGGGAAGAGTAGTTTTGGATTATATGGTTTATCCATATGAAGCCTGCTATGCACTTGAAAGAAAGGGATAAAGGTGATTCCATGAACTTGAACAAGATACCTCTAGGGCCCCTTCTCTCTTTGATTCCATAATTCCCTTATTGCCTTTTCTGGTTTTCCAAACCTAAAGGTAATTATGTCTCATTATTTTAAGAATAGCACAATGTCTACTAATTCCATTGGTCTCAGAAGTGAGGATATAATACATAGAAAATTTATTCTTGCCAGTTGCATGAAATAATCTCTTGAAAAGGTCACAAGGTAAACCACAGAAATCCCCCATCTTGGCTATGCATAACATTCAGATTACTAAGACATGTTGAAGTGTCTCCACAGTCTACCACAAGGTCACCCAATATCAAAATAGCATCTGGGAAATGCTTGCTTAAATGTGTGAAAATTTCATGCTTTTCAGGCACAATTATTTTATTCCATGAAACTTAAGAGAAAATCCTCAGCTACCACCACTTCCCCAGCCTCCACTAGACACCCCTAACTTTCCAGAACTTATACAGCAGAAAAATGCAACAAGCATTGAGATCCAAACCTATCTGTTAGAGACCCGAACCAAACTTGGAGAACTGAGCCCACCTTTTGGAATTCAACTCATAGTAAGCAGGTTAAGAGAGAGCATGTGCCCATATCCATTCACCTCTTTAAGCAGCTGTGCATCTTTTATCCCTGCTCTGCACCCACTCCATTTCTACAATCACCATGTCAAACATGTCCAAATTTTAGGTTTGCACTGCCCTTATAACATTAGATAAGTCACAGCAGGAGAGTGCAGTGATGCATACTCAGCTCATTCCACAGCACACAGCCTGAGAAAAAGCATGAGGAGTGAGCTGGAAAATCTACCTTTAAATTCTACTGAGAGGAGCATTCTATTGAACAAGACTGCAATTCCTTCTCAGGTTCTACCCTTGCTTCTTCTCATGGATGTTTTCCACAAGGTCACATGGGCTTCCAGATACTAAATATAGATTACAATTGGGGCAAAAGTTGTCTTTGTAACTTTTTTTTTTTTTTTTTTTTGGTAACTTTTTATAAAGGTGCAAACTCAGAATGCCAAGGGCTCCTTTGAGAATGATCACAATGTCCTGTACAACTCCAATAATCCAAGAAAATATGAATTTTCCATCTTTGTGCATCAGAATTACACAGGAAGCAGTTAAAAATATAGCTTTCCAAGGTCCATTCCATGCCTATTGAGCCAGAATCTCCAGGGCAAATCAAAGGCTTTTTTTTTTTTTTTTTTTTTTTTGAGGTACCTGTGGCCAGGGATTGAACCTTGGACCTCCTATGTGGGAAGGTGACACTTAACCACTAAGCCACATTGGCTTCCCTGAGTTGGTTTTCTTCATTTGTTTTGTTTGTTTTTGTTTTTTCAGGAGGCACCAGGAACCAAACCCAGGACCTCCCATGTGGGAGGCTGGCGCTCAACTGCTTGAGCTACATCCGCTCCCAAAGACATTTTTTTTTTTTTTTTGAAGAGAGAAGGAAAACAATTTATTATTGGTTAAGAATGGTCAGGTTTACATGCATATAAAGCAGCATGCCAATGATTATTATGTTTGGAAAGAATTTCATACAAATTTGTGGAGTAAAGCAAATGAAAGAACAATGAAAGCTTCTCTTATCTCCTTAAGAGATAAATGATTGCACTTTGTGATTGTTCCCTGTATACTCAGTGCCGGGAATTTAATCTAGTCCCTGATAAAAGAGATGTTTAAGTTCTAACCCCAGGTACTGTGGTTGTGAACCCATTTGTAAATAGGATATTTGAATATGGTATTAGTTAAGGAGAGGCCAAACTGTATGAGGTTGGGCCTTAATCTAATAAAGTCTTTATAAGAAAAAATTGGAAGCCAGAGAAGCCAGAGAAGTAGAGAGATTTCCATGCGATGAATGCAGAGATGCATCTACAAGCCACAGAACACCAAGGATTGCTGGTAAGCTAGCACCAGAACACTACAGATTCAGGGAGAAAGCATGGCATGTGGATACACTGATGTTGGGTTTCTAGCCTTCAAAGTCATGAGACAATAAGTTTCTATTGTTTAAATCTACGAGTAAGTGTTATTTGTCATAGAAGCCCTGGTATATTACACAGTGGCAAGAATAAATGAAGTCATGAAGCATATGACAACATGAATGAACCTAAAGGACATTATGTTAAGTGAAGCAAGCCAGACACAAAAGGACAAATACTGTACAAATGTGCTATTATGAAATAAATATATTATGTAAACTCGTAGAATTAATAATTAGGATATAGGTCACCAGAAAATAGAATGATGGTAGAGAATGGAAAGATGAGGGTTAATCTGTACAGAATTGGTTAAAAGGTTGTTTGTAAATCTTTGAAAATGAATGGAAATGGTGAGAGCACATAATGCTCTTAATTAAGATGGCAATTTCAGAAACTCTAAATAATAAAACCAAATTTGAAAGCATCTATCTTTGACTAGTAGAGCTATTATATGGGTATGACAGTGGTTGAAAGGGAAAGCCTAAAGACATTTATATTACTAGAAGAAAACCTAAAAAATGTAACTTGGGACTTATAACATAGTCAAACCTCATGTAAAATATGAATATGGGTGATATTTCATATATAAGACTTTTTACAAAATATAAATACAAATAAACTAGAGAGAAGAAAATGGAATAGCATCTATGTACAGCAGGGGAAGTATAGAGAGATTGAGAAGTGATGAGATTTATTTGTTTATTTGGGTTTATTATTATTATTACTGGAATAATGAAAATGCTTTAAAGCTGACTGAATTGATGAAAACACAACTATGTGATTATACTGAATACCATTATTGTACACTTTGATTGATTTATTCTTTATTAATATGTATCAATAAAATTGATTTGTTAAAAAAAGTGAAACACACATATAAACACACACAAACATAGCTCTCTTGGGTACTCAGATTCTTAACAAGTATCATTCAAATTGTTTTTCTCAGTTGTGTAAGGGTAAAAGGGTAAGAAAATGAAATTTTCTTTGCTTAATAAAGAGGAAATGGGCAGCTGCCTCCCATTCTCCCTCCTTAGATTATCTCCTTGTAAACATAATAAGCCCAATAGGAATACTGAACTTTTGATTTTTCACTACCATGTCTTGGGCCATCTAACTCTGGGAACTGTGAAGACATACTTCTAAAATTAATTCTGGAGTCATTTACTGAGTATCTTAGTTTACCAAGACATTTGTTTTTAACACGTTGTTCCTGGTAAAAATGCAACTTTGAGAAATGTTGCTTCAGCATAAATTGGCAAACCATAATTCAAAAAGTAATTGGTGCTAAGAATTGTCTTTATAACTTGGATCTTTCGTAGAATACATAATTACATCCTAAGAGATGTAAGTTTCCCTTTCAGAGAGTTCCAGGCTTACATTTGTGAACAAGAAGAAGGCAGCCTCCCACTCAGACCCCAACCCTGGCTATAATGAGATGAAGAGAGAAATTGTTTTGTCCCTTCTCCCACCAGCCAAGAGCTTGCTGGCAATAATTTGGTTGCTTTATTAATAAACATATTCTATGCCATTGTGGTTTTTTTACAATGAAATTACATGATTAGTTCTACTGAAAATAATTTTTTGAGGATTTAATGTCTTCACCTTCACAAGGAAAAACTAAATCTCATTTCCACAGCAAACCCTAAATATCTGGGGACTAAAGCCCTTGGTGTGAAAGTCCATAAAGCTAATATGACACTGAACACAACAGATAAAGGAAAAAATAATAGTGTGACCTGTATAAAGTCCAGGCCTGAGCACACAGTGATAACTTTGGTTTTTCTCCAAGCTTCTATAGAGAGGAAGTTCAAAGCCAGTTAGCCACTATTGGGAAATTCATGTTCACTTTCTACTTCCCCTGTTTTCCCCTTTTTCCACTTCCACAGTTGCAAACTGAGTTTCTATACGCAAGCAGACATGGGTAAGCCCAGTTGAAATAATGTCAACTGACTAGATCACACAGAAATAGATGCACAGTGTCCTAAAGAAGGCTATAAAGAATCAAGTGGCTACCTAAAGTAGGATCATCAGCTCCCCATGAAATTAGAAGACTTGATCAAAGATTACCCAAAATATAAAATACTAATTGAAAATGGATTTATGAATAGGTATTAAAATACTAAATTAATATAATAAAAACATATTAATTGATCCATTCAGCAAATGCTTGTTGAACACCTACTATATGGCATTGAAGATTCAAAGATGAATAAGAAATAGACTTGTCCTCAAGGAGTTTTGGTTCTAGTAGGTAGGAAACAGATATGTCAACATATGTATGCAATAAGGAATTTGGGTATTATTAAAGATGGGTAGATAGGTAATTATGGGGACAAAAGTGGGAATAGTAAAGTGGCCTTTAGAAAGAAAGCAAGAGATAGCATGTGTTGTCTTCAAAAACAAGTGTTCACTGGGCAGACAAAATAAGAAAAGGCTTTGAGGACAGCATGAACAAAAGTATTCAGGAATCAAACAAATGGCACATTTGGAAATGTAAAGTAATTTGGGAAACTGGAACCTCAGAGAATGCAAGGGACAAGACCCAATAAAGATGACTCTGAAGAGCCAAGCAAGAGGCCTCATGAGGAGCAATGAATGATACGTTAAGTTGCTGAGACTGACTGGGATGCCAATAAAGAGTTTTAAGAAGGCATGTGTCACAATCGCCCTTGAGTCTTAGGAAGTTCACTTTGGGTGAAATGCAGAAAATTCATATTTAAAAAATAGATATTAGAGGCAAGGAAACCAGTATGGAGGTCATTGCAATGATCTAGACAAGCTCATGAGGACTGATTTAAGGCAGGGGTGGTAATATAGAGGGTGTACAGATGTAAGAGCTGGAAACTAAGTAGAAATTAGAAGACACTGACAAAGACTCAACTGACCTATTGGCCCTCTCATTATTCCAAGTACTCAAGTTATTTGATCAAATGCTTCCATGTGGGGCATAATTGTGTAAGATAACTGTCTATGTTCAGTTTCACTTCTGCAATAAAGTATTTAGAAGGGCTCTTGTGCAGCAGGATAACTATAAAAAGAATGAATTTTACTGTATGTAATTTTTAAAACGGGAAATAGCAAAAAAATAGGCAATCCTCAATAATTTATCAAGTTTAGCAATTTGAGAATGTAAACTTACTTATCCTTGGGTATTAATTTATTCAATAAGTACATATTGAGCACATGCCCTATGCCTAAAATTGTACTAGGTGCTATATACATGGTGAGAAACAGGCCCTCTGGAACCTTCAGCCTAGCAGAAAGACATCCATTAAATAAATATTTATACAAATTCAATTACAATTGTGTAGAAAAAAATAAAGAACAATGTATTATGAAAGCATGTAAATCCAAATGATTTGAGCAAGCACAAACTCTGGACAAGACACAGGCTCAGAAATGCAGAGAGGGCCCTAAACTTCACATTTGCCTCAGGCTGATTTTCTTGACAGGATGGCTAAGCTTTGAAGGAGAGCACCACCCACAGCAGAACCAATTTGCAAAGACTTTTAAAGTTATTTAAGCATTGGTTTATTTGTATTTCTAAGCTGTTGTCACTCAAGGAATTCTCAGTCATATCACTAGATGGATAAAAACTCAATTAAATCAAGTCCACTCGATTTGGAGGTTGTCCTGAGTACCTTTGTGGCAATGGATGTAGGCCATTTTAAAACAGCACACACCACTCAGAACTGTGTGGGAGAGAGTGTTGTCTACGGTGTGAACTGTGGTCTATGGTTGGGGGCAAGGCCCCAGGATGTGTAAGTCCATTGAGGGTGGTGGGCCACACTTGTGGGAGATGTTTGTGTGGGATGTGGTGGGAGGTGTAGGAGGTGGGCAACATGGGAATCCCAGTGGGTTCCGTGTAATATTTTGGGTATCTAAGCACCTCTTAAAATATATTTATATATATATATACATAAATAACATTTTTGTAAGCAAATGCACATATATGCATATACATTTATATATCATTTTGCAAATGTTGGTATGTATTGTGAAAATTTTGATTTTTACCCATAATAAAAAAAAAAAAAAGTCAATTAAAAAACAGCTCAGGGACTAAGTACCAGAGATAACACTTTAAAAGACTAAAATGTACAGTGTGCAACAAAAGGTTATGAGACAAAGAAATGGGAAATGATGACCCATCCAAAATAAATAAAAATCAAGAAACCATCAATGAAGAAGACCAAACTTTAGACATATCTGACCAACCTTTTAGAAAAAGGATTTTAAATATGTTTAAGGAGATAATAGAAAATGCAGAGAAAGAACTGAAGAATATTAGGATAACAATAAATGAGCAAAATTAGAATCCAATGAAGAGATAAAAATTTTTAAAAGAATCAAACAGAAATAGTAGAGTTGAAGACCACAATAACAGAAATGAAATTCTCTAGAGGGTTTAAAAAGCATATTAGAGCTGGAAAAGAAAGAATCAGTGATCTTGAAAAAAGACTATTGAAATAATTCACACTGAAAAGAAAAAAAATGAAAAAAAGTGAACAGAGCCTAAGAGACCTGTGTGATGCCATCAAGTATACTAAAATACACATTATAGGAGTCCCAGAAGGAGAAGAGAGAAAGTGGCATAAGGAATATTCAAAGAAATAATAGCAGAAAACATTCCAAATTTAAAGAAAGTCATGAATATGCATATAAAAGAAGCCCAATGAATCCCAAAAAGGATGAACTCAAAGATTCAGAGAGAACCATGCGTAGACACATAGTTTTCAAACTATTAAATCCCAAGGACAAGGAGAGAGTTCAAAAAGCTGCAAGAAAAAAGCAACATATTATGAAAAAAGGAGTCCAAACAAGATTAAATGTAGAATTTATCATCAGATATCATAGAGCAAGAAAGAAATTGGGACAAAATATTAAAAGTGATGGAAGAAAACAATTGACAACCAAGAATTTAATATCCAGGGAGACTGTCTTTCCAAAAAATGGAGAGATTAAGACATTTCTAAGGGAGTTCATCACAACTAGAACTGCCCTACAAGCAATGCTAATAGGAGTTCTTCAGAAAGAAAGAAAAAGACAGTAGACAGTAGTTCAAAGTGGCACAAAGAAATAAAGACTTCTTGTAAAGGGAACCACATGGATAATTATAAATGCCAGCACTATTGTCTTGTATTTTTTGGTATGTAACTCTACTCTTTGTTTCTTAAAGATTCTAAAATGCAAATGCATAAAAAGTAATGATAAGTCTATGATTTTGGACATACAATATATAAACATATGATTTGTTACAAACACAAAAAAAATTTGGGGGGCTGGAAAGTTATAGGGAGAATTTATAGGTATGCTATTGAATTAGGTTGGTAGCAAATCAAACATGATTGTTATAGTTTTAGGATGTTAATTAGCCCCAAGGTAACCACAAAGAAAATATTTGAAATATATATACAGAAATAAATAAGAAGGGACTCAAAATGATACAATAAAAAAATAATTATGGAACAACCAGCAAGATGGCGGGAGAGTAAGGAGCTCCTAGAATCAGCTCCTGCTACAGAACAGTTGATAATCACCCAGAGCTATCTAAAGCATTTGTTTGGAGGCTCCAGGAAACCAGAAGTGCATCCTGCAATATCCTTGAAAGCATGGAAAGAGGAGACTTCCCATCTGCAGAGAAGATTCGAAAGTAGAGCACTCCAAGCCACGTAGGTCGGTGCCCATCTCCACTGGAGGCACAAGTCACCTCAGGAGCTATTCCGTGGCTGGAATTGGAAGCTCCACTTCCCAAAAATGGGGAAGGAAGGGACAGTTGGGCACCAACTTCAGTTACTGATTAGTAAATTCGGCGGGCTAAAGAATAACCCTAAGAACAGCTAAAGTTTGAACCTGTCCAATTCAGAAAAAGGCCAGTAGCTGCCAGTCTGACTCCACCCCCAGCATAAGGGGAAACGGGGCTGACTGAAAATCACAGTGAAGGTAGAGACCGGTTTCTTTCACCCAGATTGGCATGCAGCCCTAGCCTAAGCTTCAGCCCCACTTCCAGCAGGGAGGAAGCTGGCGGGCCCTGCACCAGCCTATCCAGGTAACTGCAGGTATGTGCACAGACTGGCACAGACTGAATAGTAGAAGTCTACTGGGGCAACTGCAGTCATCTTGGACCTGCACTGCATAGATTGCTGCCCACACCTGCAGCTCCATCCCCACCTAAGGCAGGGGGAAAAGGGGCGTGAAGCTTCATCAGTCTCTCTGGGCAACTACAGTCTAGGCCTGCATGACTTGGATTATTCCACACAATTGTGGCTCTGTCCCTACCCCTGGCAAAGGAGAAAGTTGGGAGAAGCTTCTTCGGTCCTTGGAGCACGGACGGCAGCCAGAGCCTCCACAGCTTACAGCACCAACTACATCCTTGTCTCCTACTACACAACCAGCAAGAGAGAAAGGGCAGGAAGCCCTAAACTAAAGAGAAAAACTGCACCCAGAATAAATACTCTAGTAAGCCAGATGTTAAGACACCAACAAAAAATTAGAATCCACACCAAGAAATAGGAAGATATGGCCCAGTTAAAGGAACAAGGTAAACCTCAAGATGACATAAAGGAGTTGAGACAACTAGTCATAGATCTTCAAACAAATCTCCTTAATAAATTCAATGAGATGGCTAAAGAAATTAAGGATATTAAGAAGATATTGGATGAGCACAAAGAAAAATTTGAGGGCATACATAGAAAAATAGTGGATCTTATGGGAATGAAATGTGCAATAAATGAAATAAAAAAATATACCGGAATCATATAATAGCAGATTTGAAGAGGCAGAAGAAAGGATTGGTGAGCTTGAAGAAATTGCCTTTGAAAGTGTGCATACAAAAGAACAGATGAAGAAAAGATTGGAAAAATTTGAACAAGGTCTCAGGGAACTAAACAACAGCAAAGACATACAAACATATGTGTCATGGGTGTCCCAGAAGGAAAAGAGAAGGGAAAAGGGGCAGAAGTAATATTTGAAGAAATAATGGTAGAAAATTTCCCAACCCTATTGAAGGACATAAATATCCATATCCAAGAAACACAACGTACTCCAATCCGAAAAAAATCCAAATTGACCAACTCCAAGACACATACTAATCAGAATGTCAAATACCAAAGACAAAGAGAGAATTCTGAGAGCAGCAAGAGAAAAGCAATGCATAATGTATAAGGGATACCCAATAAGATTAAGTGCTGATTTCTCCCCAGAAACCATAGAGGCAAGAAGAAAGTGGTATAATAAATTTAAGATACTGCAAGAGAAAAATTACCAGCCAAGGATCTTATATCTGACAAGATCGTCTTTTAAAAATGAGGGCAAGTTTAGAATACTCACAGATAAACAGAAACTGAGAGAGTGTAACCAAGAGACCTGTTCTGCAGGAAATACTAAAAGATGTGCTACAGCCTGAAAAGAAAAGACAGGAGAGAGAGGCCTGGAAGAGAGTCTAGAAATGAAGATTATATCAATTAAAGTAACTAAAAGTGTCAAAAGAGTGGTGAAAATAAAATATGACAGATAAAATCCAAATATTCAGGAATTAACTTAATCAAAGATGTAAAGCACTTGTATTCAGAAAACTACAACTCATTGTTAAAAGAAATTTTAAAAAGACCTAAATAATTGGAAGAACATTCCACGCTCACGGATTGAAAGACCAAATGTCATTAATATATCAATTCTACTCCAATTGATGTATGATTTAAAGCAATCACGATAAAAATTTCACCAGCATTTTTAAAATAAATGGAAAACATGATTATCAAATTTATTTGGAAGAGTAAGGGGTCCTGAATAGCCAGAAACATCTTAAAAAGGAAAAGCGAAGTTGGAGGGCTCTTATTTCTGGACTTTAAGTCATATTACCTAGCTACAGTGGTAAAAACAGCATGGTACTGGCGTAAAGACTGACACACAGACCAATGGAACTGAATTGATGGTTCAGAAACAGACCCTCACATCTATGGTCAAGTGATTTTTGACTAGCCTGTCAAACCCACCTAGCTTGGGCAGAACAATCCATTCAACAATGGTGCTGAGAAAACTGGATATCCATAGCAAAAGAAGGAAAGAGGACCCCTATCTCACACCTTAGACAAAAATTAACTCAAAATGAATCAAAAACCTAAATATAAAAGCAAGAACCACAAAGCTTCTAGAAGAAAATGTAGGAAAATATCTTCAAGACCTGGTGGTAGATGGTGGATTTTTAAAGGAGATAGGAGGAGGGCTGAGATGAACTACTTATATTTAATGTATGTAGAAGTTTTAATTAGCTTTATTGTAAAAGTTTGGAAAGGTACAGAGTTGATGGTAAAGCATTATATTGAGTAACAGCTGGTTTATAAATGGGGAAGTGGCTGAAAATGGTAGTCTAGGATGTAAATATCAATTGACAGAGCTGGAGAATAATCTAGGGACTGAATAGCACAGTAAACCCAGAGGTGGATGAGAATTGTGGTTGATGGTACACATGCAAGAGTGTCCTTTGTGAGCTAGAGCAGATGTATATCACTATTGCAGCATGGTAGGAATGTGGAGAAGCATGGGAAAAATACAACTGGAGTGACCTATGGACTAATAATGCAATATTCTTACACCTGTGCGAAAGATGTACTCTGTTGATAATGGGGGAGTATGGAAAATGTGTGCCAAATGTACACTAATGACCTGGTAATACTCGGATGATATTATCTCATAATCTGTAACAAATGTTCCACCACAGTGCGGTGGGTTGATAAAGGGGTGTTGCTTGGGAATTCTGCACATGTGCATGACTGTTTTGTAAGTTTATAACTTCTGTCATAAAAATATATTTAAAAAATAATAATAGGGTGGGTTGGGGTGAAAATACACCAAATGTAAGATAAGGACTGTAATTAGTGGTAACTTGTAGTAATTTGTAACAAATGTCTCACGACAATGCAAAGTGTTGATGTATGGGACCCCTGTATGATGTTATGAATGTTTGCTTTGTAAGTTCACAATTTTTACTATACCTCTTGTTATTTATGTATGTTCATGTATAAATAACACAAAAATAATAATAATAATAATAATAATAATAGAGAGGGTTGGGGGAAAATACTTTGGTTAGTAGTAATATTTCGAGAATGCTCTTTAATCATTATTTAAAACTGTTTAACAGCAATGCAAGGTATTGGTGGTAGGGTGAGGTATGAGAGCCCTGTATGATGTTATGTATGTTTGTTTTATACATTCACAACTATTGTTATACAATTATTGTTTATGTATGTTTATGTATGAGTGATATAATTTAATAAATTAAAAAATAATTATGAAAGTAGGCATTAACAGAACAATTGAGGTACAAAAAGGTATAAGACTTATAAAGACAAATAGCAAAATCACAGAAGTCCTGCATTATCAATGGTTACTATAAATGTAAATGGATTAAACTCTCCAGTCAAAAAATTGGCAGTTTGGATAAAAAAGCACAACCCAACTATATGATGTTTACAAGACACACACCTTAAATTAAAAGACTCTGTAGGGCGGTCAACAGAGGTTCTGATGGGAGGGAGAGAGAAGACTAAATGTAACATGGGGCATTTTGGAGACATTGAAGTTGTTCTGCATAATATTGCAATGACAGATACAGGCTATTATGCTTTTTGTCAAAAAGCTATGTGGTGCAAAGTGTAAACCATAATGTAAACTATAGACCATGGTTAGTAACAATGCTTCAATATTTGATCATCAATTGTAACAAAAGTACCACACTAATGAAAGATGTTATTAATAAGGGAAAATGTGAGGGGGGAGGAGGTGGGATATATGGGAATCCCCAATATTTTTTATGTAACTTATATAAACTAAAACTTTTTCAAAAATAAAGAAAAAAAAGGACACTGTAGGTTGAAAGTGATGGGATAGAAAAAAAAAAAATACCATGAAAACAGTAACCACAAGAGAGCTAGGGCAGCTATACCAAGTTAAAACAGACTAAGTCAAAAACTGCTTTTGGGGGGAGCCAGTGTAGCTCAGTGGTTGAGTGCCTGCTTCGCATATATAAGGTCCCAGGTTCAATCCCCAGGACCTCCTGAAAAAAAAAAAGAAAAGAAACTCAAAACTAAACAAAAAATTTTAACAGTTATAAGGGACAGAGTCATTTTTTACTGATAAAGTGGTCAATTCAACAAGAAGACAAAAAAAATTATAAATAATGTGTAGCTAATGGAAGAACCCCAAATATTTGAAACAAATACTAACAGATTTGAAGAGAGAAATAGATGGTTCTACAGTAATAGTAGAAGATTTCAATACACCACTTTCAATAATGGATACAACATTGAGACAAAAGATCAACAAGGAAAGAGAAGACTTGAATGACACTATAAACCAACGAGACCTAACAGACATATAGAGAGCACTTCACCCAACAGCAGAGAATACACATTTTCTCTAGTGCACAGGGTTCATTCTCCAGGAGGAACCACGTGTTAAGTCATAAAACAAGTCTCAGTAAATTTAAAAATATTGAAATCATGCAATATATCTTCTCCAACCACAACAGAAGGAAGCTAGAAAGCAATAACAGAGGGAAAACTGGAATATTCACAAATATGTGGAAATTAAACAATGTACTCTTAAATAACCAAAGTGTCAAAGAAAAAATCAAGAGAAATTAGGAAAATAAGTTGACATAAATGAAAATGGAAACACAACATACCCAAACTTATGGTATGCAGCAAAGGCAGTGCTGAGAGTGAAATTTATAGCTCTAAATGCTTACATTAAAAAAGAAGAAAGTAGGGAGTAGATGTGGCTCAAGCAGTTGAGTGCCCACCTCCCACATGGGAGGTCCCAGTACTCCTGAAAAAAACTAAATGAAAACAATAAGCAAAACAAATGATAAACCACCTCAGGGAGGCTGATGTGGCTCAGTGGTTGAGCACCAGCCTCCCACATAGGAGGCCCCAGGTTCAATCCCCAGCCCCCAGTAGCTCAAAAAAAACCACAAGGACTAACTTCACAACTGGAGGATTTATAAAAGGAAGAATAAGCTAAACCCAACCCAACATGGCAAAAAGAAGGAAATAAGAAAGACTAGAGTAGCAATAGATGAAATAGATTATAAAAAACAAGAAAGAATCAACAAAACCAAAAACTGGTTTGATGAAAATATCAAGAAAAAGACAAATCTTTAGCTAGACTGGTGAAGAAAATAAGAGAGAGGATGAAAATAACTAAAATCAGAGATGAAAGGGGAGGCATTACTACCAACTGCACTGAAATAAAAAAGATTATAAGGAGATACTATGAACAACTATACACCAACAAATTAGATAACCTAGCAAAATGGAAAAATTCCTAGAAATACACAAGCTACCAACACTGTCTCAAAAAGAAATATAAGATCTCAACAGCCCAATATCAACTAAAGGGACTGAATCAGTAATCAACATCTCCAAGCAAAGAAAAGACCAGGATCCCACATGGATTCACTGGCAAACTACATGGAGGAGAAAGACAAGATCCTGCAGCACAACAACAAGCTGGCAAGTCTACAGATGCACTACAACTGTGCCTGTAGTGACATCATCATCTGGTAGTCTCGCTGGGCACATATCCAAACATTGCTGCCAAGAAGACCCTCCTGTTTGGCACCATAAAGATGCCAACTTCTGAAAGATTGTGAGCAAGCAGCTGAAGGAATCAACCTACATATCCTTGGAGGACACACGTAGACAGCTGGACATGGACTACTTTGTATTGCCCATATGTTATTTATAAATGTCCCACCACATTCCAGGAGGATATGTGCCTACTTACAGAAGACATATGATCAAATATCCTAGAAAATTAGAAATGAGGACCTGGGAAAATAGAAGTTAATATCAGAGGTCAAGGGGGAGCAGATGTGGCTCAAGCAGTTGAGTGCCTGCTTCCCACATAGGAAGTCCTGGGTTCGGTCCCTGGTGCCTCCTAAAAACAAACAAAAAACAAACAACAAGCAAACAAATGAAAATATCCCACATAAAAGGTCTGGGGTTCAATACCCAGCCTTGGTACCTCAAAAAATAATAATAATAATCAGAGATCAAGGCCAGAGTGAGAGAACTTCAGACTGTGGATTCTTGGATTACAAGGGCATGCATGGCGGGCAATAGTTGGCTCTGAGCTTCCAGGCAGCCAGAGTGAAAAGCAAGACATAATTATTATTCCCAAGAAAAGAAACCATAAGTTTTTCACAAAAGAAGCAAACATTTTCCCAGCACTTAGTTCTAACTGAAATTTCTTGATGGGGCTTCAGAGACACTCAGTGAATAATGTTCTCAATAACATCCCTACAACAGATGCAGGCACAGGCCTCATAAGGCAGTCCCTTGGATGGAATTAAGAACATGGTACCACAGTATGACTTAGGAAAAAGGATTCTGCACAAGACCAAGACAATTTGAATTCAATATACAGTGTCATGAGAATTTCAGTGTTATCCCTGAATCAAGCTAAACTCTCTGGAACATTTTTCAAACTGTGTTTGGCAAATCCTAGAATCCCAAGAGGTTAGCAAGCTTTCTGTGGGGAATAAAAGGACTCCATGGACCAATAAATTTAGAAAACACTATTTAAAGTTAAGAGGTTTGTCTTTTATTGTTTTAAATACAGAACCTTGCACAGTTCTGTACCCTGAGCATCTCCAAGCAGACAGAGCTTCTTAAAACTAATAATAATAATATCAGACCTGATCAAACTCTTCCAAAATATTTAAGAGAAAGGAACACTTCTTGTGGTAGTTTGAAGCTGGATATAACCGAGAAAAACATGCTATTAATTATAATACATTCCTATGGGTGTAAACCCATTGTAAGTAGGTCCTTTTGATGAAGCTACTTCAGTTAAGGTGTGATTAACCTAATTTATGATGGGTCATAATCCTTGTGACATTTTGAATTTTTTTGTAAATCCCATTAGTTCTTAGAAATAATCCATTACTGAGGATGTGGGGCCCTTTGATTGCATTAGATACAGTTAAAGAGCCTTTTGATTAGATTACTTATATAGATAGTTTAAGGACCTTTGATTGGACTACATCAGTGAGGCATGACCCAGGTTGGGACTCCGCCCTCTTGCTGGGGTCTTATATCAACTACGAACTGAAAGCGGAAACACACAGAGAAAGACAACCACCATTTTGACACTGCCATGTAAGAGAGAGGATAGCCTGCAGTTACAGAAAGACAAAGAAGCCCCAAGAGGATAAGAGAGGTCCCAGGGGCCAGAAGCTGTGTAGGCTCTAAATCAGCAGTGCACAGAGGCACAGAAAGAGGTTCCCAAGAATCTAGGCCCATGTTACAGCTCAAAGCTGGAGAAACAAGCCCTGTCATAAGCTTGACTGCCCATGGCTGAGCTCCAGGAGAAAACAGCCTGGAGAAGAAGGCAGAGACCCAGATGGAGAGTCACCATTTTGCTTTTCCATATAACAGGAGTCGAGGATCCAACCAGCAGCCAATCTTTGGTGAGAAAGCATCTCTGATGATGCCTTGACTTTGACATTTTCACAGCTTTGGAACAGTAAGCTTATATCCTAATAAATCCCCATTATAAAAGCCAACACATATCAAAAACACAATAGAGGAATACAACAACAGACTTGAAATGATAGAAGAAAGACTAAGTAATGCAGAAGACAGAAAAGCTGAAATTGGAGGGAAGAACAGAATGGAAAAGAAAAAAATGGGAAAAAATTGAGCAGGAGCTCAGGGAGTTGAATGATAACACAAAATGCAACATAAGTGTCATGAAAGTTCCAGAAGGAGAAGAGAAGGGAAAGGGATCAGAAAGAATATTGAAGGAAATAATAACTGAAAATTTCCCAACTCTCACAAAGGAAATGAACTTACATGTCCAAGAAGCACAGGGTACCCCAAACAGAATAAATCTGAATAGACCTACTCCAAGACACTACTTAGAATGCCAAACATCAAAGATAAAGAAAAAATTCTAAGAGCAGCAAGGGAGAAGCAAATCATCACATACAAAGGATGTGCCAGTAAGACTCCTCATCAGAAACTATGGAGGTGAGAAGACAATGGTATGATAATTAGGATACTGAAAGAGAAAAACTGCCAGCCAAAATTGTTTATCTAGCAAAACTATCCTTCAAATATGAAGGTGACTTTAAAATATTCACACATACACACACACACAAAACCCATAAACTAAGAGAATTCCTTTAAAAAAAAAAAAAAAAAAGAATCCATCTTTGCAGGAAGCATGAAAGGGAGTCTTACAGCCTGAAAGAAAAAGACAGGAAAGAGAGGCTTGGAGAGGAGTGTAGAAGGGAAGATTATCATAAGGGAAGATGATCAGAATAGATAACCAAAAGGATAAAAAGACAGATGAAAATAAGATATGGCATGCAAAGACCAAAGAATAAAATTGTGGAACTAAATAATACATTTACAGTAATATCATTGAATGTGAATGGATTAAACACCCCAGTCAATGGATAAAAAAATATGAGCCATCCATGTGCTGTCTACAAGAGACTCACACTAGGTTCAAGGATACAAATCAGCTGAAAGTGAAAGGTTGGAAAAAGATATTCCATGGAAACAGTAACCAAAAGACAGCAGGGGTAACTCTAATAGTACAGACAAAACAGACTTTAAATGCAACAAAGTTATAAAAGATTCAGAAGGCCATCATATATTAATAAAAGAGAAAATCCACCAAGAAGAAGTAACAGTCAGAAATATCTATGCACCTAACCAGGGTGTCCCAAAATACATGAAACAAATTCTGGCAAAACTAAAGGGAGAAATAAACATCTCTACAATAATAGTTGGAGACTTCAACACATCACTCACATCATTAGATAGAACAACTAGACAGAAGATCAACAAGGAAACAGAGAACCTGAACAATGTGATAAATGTGCTAGACTTAACAGACATATACAGAATGTTGCATCCCAAATCAGCATGTTCTACATTCTCCTCAAGTGCTCATGGATCTTTTTCCAAAATAGACCACGTTTGGGGTCACCAAGCTGGTCTCAATAAATATTTAAAAGATTGAAATTATACAAAGCACCTTCTCAGATCACAATGGAAGAAGCCAGAAATCAATAACAGAGAGGAAAGGGGGAAATTCACAAATGTGTGGAAGCTAACCAACACACTCCTAAACAATCAGTGGGTCAAAGAAGAAATTGTAAGAGAAATTAGTAAATATCTCGAGGTAAATGAAAACAAACACAACTTATCAAAACATATTGGATACAGCAAAGACAGACTGAGAGGGAAGTTAATAGAACCCTAAACGCCTATATTAGAAAAGAAGAAAGAGGGAAGTGGATGTGGCTCAATTGATAGGGCTCCCGTTTACCATATGGGAGGCCCCGGGTTCAATTCCCAGGGCCTCCTCATGAAGGCAAGCCAGCCCGTGCGGCGCGGTGAGCTGATGCAGCAAGACGACGCAACAAAGGGAGACAAGCAGACATAGAAATACGCACAGCAAAGGGACACAGTGAGCACAAGCAGCAAGGGGGGGGATAAATAAATAAATAAAATCTTTAAAAAAAAAAAAAAAAGAAGAAGAAAGAGCCAAAATCAAAGACCTAACTTAAAACCTGAAGTAACTAGAAAAAGAACAGCAAACCAATCCCAAAGCAAGCAGAAGGAAAGAAATAATAAATATTAGAGCAGAAATAAATGAAATTGAGAAAAAAAAATAGAGAAAATCAGCAAAACCAAAAGCTGGTCCTGTAAGAAGACCAATGAAATTGGCAAACTTCTAGCTAGACTAGCAAAGGAAAAAAGAGAAAATGCAAATAAATAATGTCAGAAATGAAGTGGAGGGGTGGGGAGGGGGAGTTATGACTGGCCCCACAGAAATAAAAAGGATTATAAGAGAATAGTATAAGAAACTGTGTGCCAACAAATTAGACAACCTAGATGAAATGGACAAATTCTTAGAAATGCACAAACTACATTGACTCTACAAGAAATACAAGAACTCAACAAATCAATCACATTTAAAAAGATTGAATTAGTCACCAAAAATATCCCAACAGGGGAGCAGGTTTGAGCGCCTGCTTCCCATGTATGAGGTCCAGGGTTCAATCCCCAATGCCTCCTAAAAAAAAATACAATAAAATCTCCCAACAAAGTCCAGAACCAGATGGCTTCACAGGTGAATTCTACTAAGCATTTTGAGAGGAATTAACACCAATCCTGTTTAAACTCTTCCAAAAAATTGAAGTGGGAGGAAATTTTTATGAAGCCAACATCACCCTAATACCAAAGCCACAAGAAAAGAAAATTACAGACCAATCTCTCTAATGAATATAGATGCAAAAATTCTCAACAAAATATTTGCAAATAGAATCCAGCATCATATTAAAAGACTTATACACCATGACCACGTGTGATTTATTCCTGGTATGCTAGAGTGGTTCAACACAAGAAAATCACTTAACATTATACACCATATTAACAAATTGAAGGGAAAAAATCACATGATCTTCTTGATCAATGCAGAAAAGGTGTTTTGCAAAATCCAGAATCCTTTCTTGATAAAAACACTTCAAAAGATAGGAATAGAAGAAATGTACCTCAACATTAGAAAGGGCATATATGAAAAACCCACAACCAACATCGTACTTAATGGGGAAAGGTTGAAAGCTTTCCCTCTAAGATCAGGAACAAGACAAGGATACTCACAGACACCACTGTTATTCAACATTGTACTAGCAGTTTTAGCTAGAGTAATTAGACCAAAAAAAGGGCATCCAAATAAGAACAGAGGAAGTAAACCTCTCACTATTTGCAGATGGCCTGATCCTATATTTAGAAAATTCCAAAATGTCTACAACAAAGCTACTTGAGCTAATAAATGAGTTCAGCAAAGTTGCAGGATATAAGATCAACACGCAAAAATCAGTACACTAGCGTTGAACAATCTGAGGAGGAAATCAGGAAAAAGTTCCATTTACAGTAGCAACAAAAAGACTCAAATACCTAGGAAGCAATTTAACCAAAGAAGTAAAGGACCTATTTTTGCAGAAAACTACAAAACAATGCTAAAATAAATCAATGAAGACCTCAACAAATGGAAAGACATTCCATGTTCATGGATAGGAAGACTAAATATAGTGAAGATGTCAATCTACCCAAACTGATTTACAGATTCAATGCAATATCATTCAAAATTCCAATAGCCTACTTTCCAGAAATAGAAAAGGCAATTACCTAATTTATTTGGAAAGAAAAGGGCACCTGAATAACCAAAAATATCCTAAAAACCAGTTAAAAATACCAAAAGAAAAGAAAATTACAGACCAATATCCTTTATGAATATAGATGCAAAATCCTCAACAAAACATTAGCAAAATGAATCCAACACTTTAAAAGAATTATGCACCATGATAAAGTGAAATTTATCCTAGGTATGCAAGGGTAGTTCAACATAAGAAAAATCAACATAATTCACCACATTAATTAAAGGAAAAAAATATATGATCACCTCAATGGTGGAAAAAAGGCATTTGAAAAATTCCAGCACCCCTTCTTGATAAAAACACTTAGAAAACTAGGAATAGAAATTACCTTCCTCAACATGGTAAAGAGCATATATGAAAAACCACAGCTAACATCATACTTGTTTTTGTTTCCTTGACTGCTCAAGCAAATACCATGAAATGTGTCAGTAAACAATGGGAATTTTGAGGTTAGGAAAATAGGCCAAATAGGCATCATCAAGGTGATCCTTTCTCCCAAAGACTGGTGTTCTGGTGCTAACTGCTGGCAATCCTTGGTCCTGAGATTGTCCCTTGGCAAAGCACATTGGCAGTGTCTCCTGATCTCTTACTTCTCTTCTGGGTTCCATTTCAGCTTCTTGCTTCTTGTGGCTTTTTCTCTTTGTGTATGAATTTCACCCTTATCTTATAAAGGACTCCTGTAATAGAATTAATTCTAGTTAAAGTGGACAAAACCTTAAACTGAAGTAACCGCAAGATAAAAGTCCTACTTACAATGGATTCAGATCCATAGGAATGGATTAAAATAAAAAACATGTTTTTCAGGGATAAATACAGCTTCAAACCACCACATCAGTATTCTAAGTTTCCAAATTAAAAGGTAGGAAAAAAGAATAGATGATACACAAGATAGCAAAAGCAAAGAAATAATGAGCAGTAAGAAAGAAAATGGAAGCTAGAAAAACAATAGTGAAATTAACCAAATTGAAAGTTGGTTCTTTATGAATAATAAAATTGATAAATCCCTAAAAAGATTATCAAGAAAAAGAGAAAATGAAAATTACCAACATCAGGAGTAACAGAAGGGCTATCACTAGATATTCTATAGACATCAAAATGATAATAAGGGATGGGAAGCGGATGTGGCTCAAGTGATTGGGCTCCCATTTACCATATAAAAGGTCCAGGGTTCGATTCCCAGGGCCTCCTGGTGAAAAGCAAGCTGGCCCAAATGGAGTGCTGGCCCACACAGAGTGCTGGCCTGCACAGAGAGCTGGTGCAGCAAGATGACGCAACAAAAAGACACACAGAAGAAAGACAATAAGAGACACAGCAGACCAGGTTGTTGAGGTGGTGCAAGAGATTCAGCACCTCTCTCCACTCTGGAAGGTCCCAGGATTGGTTACCAGTGCCGCCTAAAGAGAAGACAAGCAGACACAGAAGAAGACACAGAGAGCAGACAACGAGCATGAAACAATGAAGTGTGTAGGGGGATAAATAAATTAATCATTTTTTTTAATGATAATAAAGGAGTTTATGAAAACTTTTGTGCCAATAAATTTAATAATTTAGATGAAATGGAAAATTTCTTGGAAAATACAACTTACCAAAATTGACTCAAGAAGAAATAAATAAAATTACCCTGTTTCCATTAATGAAATTTAATTCATAATCAAAACTTTCCCAAAAGAAAATTTGAGGCTGCGATGCCTTCCCTGATGAATTTCATCAAACTTTTAAGGAAGAAATAATAATATTACCCAAACTTTTTCACAAAATAGAGAAGAGAACACTTCCCAATTATTTAATAAAGCCAACATAATACTGAAACCAAAACCTTTAACAGACATTATAAGCAAATGAAATCACAGACTAATATCCCTCATAAACATAGACCCAAAATCCTCAACAATATATTAAGAATCAAATTATTACCAAGCACCAAGTGGTGACACATTTGGAAAAAGACCTTGACCAAAAGGGAGAAATATTAAACACAAGTGAGATTTTATGGCTAAGAGATTTCAAAGTGAGTCAGGAGGTCCTTCCAGAGGTTACACTTATGCACGTCTCTTTGACTGCCTCAGTAAACAGTGCCTCAAACAGCAGGGCTCCTGAGGGCTCTAGAGACATCTAGACACTATAGGTAGGGCAGACAATCTCAGGAATTTGGCACTCTGTCAGTGGGCCTTACTTTGGAATTTATGCTCCCCAATGTAACAGAGTTAGACTCATTTATAATTTCCCTACACGTGACTCTTTATTTGAACCTATAATTAGTACTATACTCATTAAATATGCGTACCAGAGACTTAAATCTTTGGTCTGTTCATATGCTGGTTGAGTCCTGAATCTCAGGAGAGTTGTAACACCTACTCTCCAGTTCATTGGACTGTCCCAGGACAACTAATAAAAGGATGATGATGGACAATGCCCACCCCAAAAACAGAGATTATCTACAACTACAAGCAAGACAGTTCCATCCATCTGCCCCATGGGATCTAAGCCCTCTCTCAGTCAGAAACAGAGTGAACATTATCATCCCAAAATCCCCAAGACTGAGGAATGAACAAACATAAGGGGGGAATGCAACTATGGACTTAAGTAGACTTATTATTATTCTAGCAATGGAATAACTTTTATCATTGATATAAAGGCAGTGGCCACCAGAGGTTCTGAGGGGAGGGAGAGGGAAGAATAGGTGTAACATAGAGCATTTTTGGAACATTGAAATTGTTCTGCATGACATTGCAATGATGGATACAGGCCATTATACATTATCTCAAAACCTATAAAATTGTGCAGTGCAAAGTGTAAACTATAATGTAAACTCTAGTCCACGGTTAGTAGCAGTGTTTCAATATGTGTTCATCAACTGTAACAAATGTACCACATTAATGAAAGTTGTTGTTAATGGGGAAATTGTGGGAGGGGGAGAGGGTGGGGTATATGGGAATCCCCTATATTTTTTATGTAACATTTATGTAATCTAAAATTTCTTAAAAAATAAAAAAAATTAATATATATCATGAGCAAGTGGGTTTTATGCCAAGAATAAAAGGTTGGTTCAGCATTCAATAATCAATCAATATAATTTACCACACAAAGAAGAAAAGCGTATAATCACCCTGTCTGACAAAATTCAACAAATATTCATGGAAAAAAATCTCTTATCAAACCAGAAGTAAAAACATTCTCAACCCGATAAAGGGCATCTATGGAAACCCTACAGCTAAGAAGTTCCTTAATGGTGTAAAACTTGTCCCTTAAAACCAAGAATAAGGCAAGGATATCCATTCTCACTATTCAGTGCTCTACTGGAGGACCTAGCAAGTACAATAAGAGCAAAAAAAAAAAGAGAGAGAGAGAAGTAAAGAAGGGAAAGAGGGAGGAGCAGGGGAGAGAGAGCAAGGAAGGGAGGGAGGGAAGGAAGGGAGGGGGAGGGAGTGAGTATAGGAAGGAAAGAAGGAGGAAAGAAAAGAGAAATGAAAGGTATAAAGATTGGAAAGGAAGAAGTAAAACTGTCATTATTCACAGATGACAAAACTATCTGCATAAAACATGCCAAAGAATATGAAATAACTACTAAAATTAATAAGAAAATATAGGAAGGTTACAGGATTCAAAAGTGAATTTCATTCCTAAATACTAACAAGAAACATTTGGATAATTATTTTTAAATACAATTTGCAATAGCATCAATAGTAACCAAAATACATAAACTAATTAAGAATAAATTTAACAATATTTACTATGCTGAAAACCATGAAACATTGCTGAGAAAAATTTCTAAATATGTAAACAAATGGAGAGTTAAATCATGCTTATGGATTGGAAGACTCAGTGTTGTTAAGACATTCATTCTTCCCAAATTAATCTGAGGTAACAAAATCTCAATCAAATTTCCAACAAATTCATTGTAATAAATTAACAACAGATTCTAAAATTTCTATGGAATGTAAAGTAACTAGAATTGTCCAAACAATCTTGAAAATTAAAAACAAATTTGAAAGACTCATACTACCTGATTTCAAAAGCTTACAACAAAGCTACAGTAAACAAGACAAAGTGGTACTGGTGGAAGGATAGCCGCATATCTCAACGGAGCAAAATAGAAAGTTCAGAAATAGACACACACATATGGGGGCAATTGATAGGGACACCAAAATAACTCAGTGAAGAAAGCATAGTCTTTCAACAAATAATGCTAGACAAACTGGTTATCTGTCTAGCAAAACTTTGTCTAATAGAAAATGAACTTCAACCTACATCACACTGTATAAACAAAAATGAATTCAAATGGCGATAATAAACAAAATCTAAAGCTATTAAATGTCTAAAAAGGAAAATATTTGTATGATCTTAGAATAGGCAAAGAATTCTTAGGACAGGAAAAATACTAACCATAAAATTAAAAATTGATAAATTGAACTTAATCAAAATTAAAACATACTGCTCTTTAAAATATACCTTTAAGAAAATAAAAAGCAAGCCACAGTCTGGAAGAAAAATTTTGCAATACATATGTCAGGCAAAGGACTAATATCCAGAATATATAAAGAATGCTTACAAGTCAACAAAAAGAAGAGCAAAAAATCTATTTTTTAATGGGCAAAAGACCTGAACAGACACTTTATAAAAGAAGATATGAATGGCCAATAAGCACAAGAAGAGATGGTCAACATTACTAATCATTAGGGAAATGTAAACTAAAACTACAATAGATACCACTACACATGCATTGAAATGCTAATTTTTTTTTTAATTGGCAATGCTAAGCACTAGTGAAGGTGAGGAATAAGTGGATCTCTCATACATTGCTTTTGGGATTGAAAATGGTACAGCCACTTTGGAAAAATGTTTGACAGTTTCTTTTAATGTTAAACATACACTTATCTTACGATCCAGCTATTCCACGGCTAGGTATTTACCAAAATGAAATGAAAACATATGTCCACCTAAAAATTTGTGCACCAATTTTATAGCAACTTTATTCAAAATAGCCAAAATCTGGAAACAACCCAAATGTCCACCAATAGATGAATAGCTAACAAGTTAAAACAATATAATAGACAAGTTGGCAATAAAAAGAAACTACTGATAAACACAACAATGTGGATGAATCTCAAAAATATCGTACTAAGTGAAAGAAGCCTGACACAAAAGAGTTCATACTGTATGATTCCATTTCTATGAAGTGCTAGAAAAAAGCAAAACTAATCTACTGTGATAGAAATCAGATCAATGGTTGCCTGAAGTAGTGGGTGGAAGGAGATAAGTTTCTAAGGTGATGAAAATGTTCCGTGCCTTGATTAGAGTGGTGGTTACATGGGTGTATATATTTATAGGATTGTATGCTTAAAATGTATTCATTTATTGTTTGTAAATTATACTTCAGCAAAGTTGATTTTTAAAAGCATGTTTGCCTAACACTTTAAATTAGAAGCTTTATCTTCATTAGCATCCTGTAATGAGTCATTCAGAAAAAAATTTTATAAGGAACAAGTTCTTTATGAATCATACACAGGCACCTCAGCATAGGTCTAACATTCATCTGTGTTACATGTGTAAGGCTGGAGAAATAGATACCTTTAAACTAATAAAGCCCCTGTCCAACATCTCTGATTCTAGGCTATGGAACAACCTGTAACTTCAGTTCTCATCTTTCTAAGCACCTTTAGTAACTGTTTGTTGACCAGACCCTGGAGTAAGTAAACATGGGTATTTGTTTTGTAAACAAGTTAAACCATTCAAAATCTTGGCTGCTGCAGAGTTTAAGGGTACATTCCCTATAAAATCTTCCCCAGTCTCAGAGGAGGTAAATAATAAGAGCCTAACTACAGAGCAAACTGCTGTTACTGCGGGTCAGATACGTTGTCTAAAGCACCCTCCCCCTGTTCAAGAACACTCTTAGAGACTTGAAAACACAAGCAATAGGGAAGCTTGACTTTCCTTGAAATTTTCCTATCTGCAGTGGGAAATTGATGGACAAGAGTGAAGTATCATAAACTAAAGGCACTGCTAGCAAGTGCAATGTCTATACATGATAAGACAAGTGCCCCCATTTATTTGAAAACCTCCCTTGCTGCTTTGGAATCTTAATAAGAACAGCAGAAAATGAATACTATTGCATATAAGCTCAATCCCTTGGGTAAATGCTGTATTTGCTTTCCATTACTGCATAACAAATTACCACAAATTTAGCAGCTTAAAGAAACACCCATTTATTATCTCACCATTCTGCAGATCAGAAGTCTGGGTTGGCTCAGCTGGATTTTCTGCTTAAGGTATCACAAGGCTAAACTCAATATGTCGGCCAGGCTGAGCTCTTATCTGGAGGCTCTGGGAAAGTATTCACTTCAAAACTCATTCAGAATGTTGACAGAATGCAGTTCCTTGTGGTTGTAGGACTGAGGTCCCTACTTCCTTTCAGGCTGTCAGCCAGGGACCACTCTCAGCTTTAGAACCACATGCATTCCTTGGCTCAGGGCCTCCTTCCTCCATCATCAAAAGCCATCAAGGGAAGGTTGAATTCTTCTCAGCCTTAGAATCTCCCTGGCTTCCTCTTCTGCCACCAACCAGAGTAAGCTCTCTGTTTTCAAGGGGTTCATGTATTTGCATAACCTCCCTATCTTAAGGTCAGTTTATTAGTAATCTTAATTACATCTACAAAATCCCTTTTGCCATGTAACATAACATAATCACAGGAGTAGCGCCAGGCGCAGAAATCTTGGAGGCCATTTTAGAATTCTGTCTACCACACTTATGCCAGATTCTGTCCAACACCACTGGCCTTCTTTGTGTCCTTACAGATAACATTCACCCAGACATTTCTAAGTTGTGTGTGGTTTTTTTTTTAAGAAAATGCTATTATTCAGTGATTTAGAGCCCATTTTCCAGATTGTAGGAATTCAGACCAGAAAACCATGGAAAAGACCAGATTTGAAGTGAGAGGAAAGGGGTTTAAGTCCAAGGGATTCAGGGAAGGGAGAGGGGACTGAGAGCTGGAAAATGCTTCAGACAGGAAGCGGCACCCAAGCAGGCCTCCTAGGATGCATAGGATTTGGGTAGGCAAGGGGATGACTAGAGACAGGAACAAACAGGGCATCAGCCGAAACAGTGAGGAGACCCACCTGATAGTCTGCTGGGGAACAAAGAGGAAATTGGACAGACAAGGTAAAGCCTTTGAAAATATATTTTAAGTTCCTATGAGAGTATGCCAAGTAGTTGGGATTGGGAATTAGTGAGGAAAAGGATAAGACTGGAGGAAGAATAATTAGACGGATATAGAGGACACTATTAGAGATGCATATTAACATTCTATAAATGGAGTGTACTTCAACATGCTCCAGTAAAAAATATGGGGGAACAGAAGAAACAAGAATGGCAAAAAGTGCTTATAACTCATGAAACTTCATGAAAAGTACAGAGGGGTTCGATATATAGTATTTCCCTACTTTTGTTTTGTATGTGAATATTTTCACAATAAATAGTAAAAACAAAAACCGCCTATTGTGGTCATCCAGAAATGAGATCATGGAAACCTGGATGTGGTTTGTGGTAAGGAAGATAGAAAATATTTTCTTCAAATTTAGGGGGTCTGTTTGGAAAAATCTGACCAAAAAATTACCTTATTTGGTCTATACAAAAAACATTTTGTTGGGCCCTAGAGGTGTCTCATTTATTAACTTTTCTTTTATACAAGGTAAAATCGTATATTATTTTTAAATTATTCTCAAGTTTAATTCTGAAAATTAACTTTTAAAAAAATGTTCCTGGAATTTTTTGGGTAGGAGGACCCCTCAAATGTTTCTTTGTTTTCCCAAATTATGGGTTTTAAATTTTCTTTGGATACACAAGAAATTACACCAGGAAAAACTGCTACCCTGAAGATGAACAATTCTTATTTCCCTATCTGCAAGAGACTACACAGAGGAGAATTTTTAGAAACTTAAAAAAAATAATCCCACTAAGATGGATGCTCTCATTGCGAGCACCCAGAGAAAAGAGCACTTCCCCTCCAAAAGAGTTGACACCCGGAACTCCCTTGAGAGCCAACCATGAAGCACCCCAAACTCTAATGCAAGAACTTGAAATTGAAGTCATGCTAGAGAGATATTTGGCTACATATAGGAAGAGAAGGTCATGCGGTTTAAGATGCTATATATTGAGAAAACAAACAGGGATTTAAAACTTAAGTCCCAAATCAATTAACCTAAGGACTTTAGTATTGCTTTACAATCTGAAATTTGTCCCTATTGTCAAGCCTAAAGGTACTACACTGATCCAATAAGAAACATGTGTTGGATTCAACTACTAAGTCCCCAGAGCTACTGAAACCCTTAGTTTTAGGGCAATATCCAGAATCGTGTCATTAAAAAAATATCTAGAACAAAAACAGTATATTTCATTGGAGTCTGGCAAAGTAGAATCAATATTTACTGCCATGGATTTCCTTGAGTTAATCCTTCACTTTCAAGCATCTTCCGTGTCTATTCTGCCATTATCATTGCAAGAGCAGATGGTCTAAAGCATTAGCATTTATTTGTGATCGTGCTGCTTCCCTAAAGTTGTACAATCCAAGGTAAAGAGTAGGTTTATTCATTATGTGCACCAGCAAACAGAATGACTAATGATAATCAGAGAAACTTGTTAAATTTAAAATAATCAAAACTCTTAATTCTCATAAGAATATTTAGAATTACAATTCAATAATTTTTATTGTTTCTATTAAAGGTTATTCTCAATAGTAAAATAGTCTCCTGCTCAATGCTGGGTATTACAGTTAGTAAATGAAATACAGACAATGTTATACATTAAATCTATAATTATAATAGATGCTCATTGAGGACAGACTATAGGATTGCTCAAAAACAAATATTCATCTTAATAGCATTGTAAGAGAAGTAAGGATAGCAAAAATATATTATAAAACCTCTTTCCCTGGGGAACTTAAAAACCAGAACAACCTTAGAAAAGGGTTTTCAGAAAGCAGAAAAATGAACTAGATGACACCTGATCTCTTCTTTTAGGCTAGCTTCCATAATATAGGATCGAATGTGCCCGGCACTGGCATATAATAGGCATTCATCAGTTTGCAGCTTCTAGCAATCCATTCTGTTGCCACCGTATAGCTACTGTTCAACCATAGCTATCATGAAACATCTGCATTTCCAAATTTAGAATAAAGTTGTGCACTAGAATCATCTGCACATATTCCTGCCCAGAAACCCTGGGAACCCTAGAAACTCTGATTCAGGAAGTCTGGGGTTGGGCCTAGATGTCTTTATGTTTAACAAGTTTTACAAAAGATGCTGAAGACTACCAAAGAATGAAACCAGGAAACTAGAGCATTCATCAGCTGGACTACCTATCTGACTTCTCTCATCTCCAAACCTTCTTGGGCTGATAGACAAGGGGAATGGTGAGGGAGAGATTACAGAGTGTGTGGTGGCTGGAAGACAAGGAATTCATTTAAGAATGTTAAGACACACTTTGAGAGGAATCTATAATCTCCTGGAAGTGCACCATGCAGGCAAAATTTCTGGGTTTGTGCAAACTTCAAAAGTGAAGTGAGGGGACTAGGAAAATAAATCCAGAAACCAGATTTTGGGTATCTTTGAAGCATAAATCATAAGCTCCATGTGAATGATAAAATGTTTATTCATTGAAGCATAGACTATGCCAAGAAAAATAAATGAGAGAGTCATAAAATGAAATTCAATTTAAGAATTATTTATTAAATGCCTACTACATGTCAGGTACCGTGCTAGGTGCAGGGCCTCTATTTAATGAATTAAGACAGTCCCTGCCCTTGTCTCAAGGACTAAACCTAGGCACTGTCAGAAAAACAAACAAACAAAAACCCAGAAAAATAGTAGCCTGGTTCTAAGTAATCCAAAACCTTGTACTCAAACCTGGTCTCAGAGGAACCATCAAGAATTTAGCCAGTGGCTGATACTGATTTCTCTCTGTGGTCACATTCAATACAAAAAACTGACATTATCAGAAAATGGAAGTCAATAGCACTACTTTTGAGAAGCTGACATTTATTAAAGGTTAGAGGACTTTGTGGAAATTCTTAACTCCTGATTAAATAAAAATATAAAAAGGATACTAAATATTACTGATTTGGTTACCAAATTGAGTTGGAAGATTTTGTCTCTGAAACTTGTGGGGATTCCTTTAGTAAAATACCAAACTACAAAAACATGAGTTAGTCCTTTGCAAATGGGGACTGCTTGATCTTTTTTAAATGGGAGGAGGGGTGTGTGGAACTATGCCCATTTTCAGTAGCATATCATTGATGTCACTGTTAAATTATATGGCTGAGTCAAGTTCAGAATTTTGATAGCCATTAATTCATTATGTTATAGTATAACTGGCTCCAATCACCATTTGCCTTCCCCCGCTCCCAAAACCAGCAATGGCAACCAAGATTGGTATACATTCATTCACTCATTTAACCAATATTTTATGAACACCTACTGTGTGCCAGGAACTGTGCCAGGGACTGAGGTTACAGCAATGAACAGTTTTGCCTTCTGTGAGTCTCACTTTTTGAAGCATATTTCCCCAAGAGTCACCCCCCTACCCATGGCAGACATTGCTAATCAATCACAGCACCATCTACTGCCAAGCCACTAGCCTGCCTGAGGATCTTTCTCAGCATACTTCTGAGATTATTACCAATCAGAAGCAGAGTACAAGATGAAATTTGTCATCCTAGATTCTAACTAAACTACACTGAATCACCTGTGGTTGCTCCAAAATACTATGCCTTGGTTCATGTTTTCTATTTGTTTCTTTTTTCAACCTCTGCCTCTTCTATGAAAGTCCAAAACAACTCTTCTGAAGATATAGCTCAACTGTTCTACCTTGAAACCTGCATAGTTCCTCCGATTCAAATGTAAATTCTTCCTTTTCTGAATTTTTTTTTCTGAATTCTAAAGTATTTCCCCCCTTTTTAATGGTACTTAAGATGGCCTGATAAAAATAAAATATAAAATTAAAAATAAAAAATACTAATAAAGTGTGTTTCATCTTTCACACAAGCTTCTTAAGGATATGATATATGCCTCATCTGTCTTTGAATGCCTCACATTATCATGCCGCTTTGCATGCACACACACACACAAACACATGCTTACAATTACTAGACACTGGTTCAACTGAATAATTATGGGAGAATTTGGGAGAAGCTCACTGTATATCTACGTTCAATGGGGATATATCATTTCCACTTCCTGATCCGGTTACATTTATAAAGTAAATTACTCTTAAGATTTCATTTATATGAAAGAAGAAAATGATTAATATTAAACAATAACTTGATGTATAGAAAAGGAATTAAAGTAGAGCCTTAACCTGTGAGTCATGGACACCTGGGGTTTGTGAAGCCCCTGATATTTTATTTGTGTGTATATATGTGTGTGTGTGTGTGTGTGTGTGTGTTTCTAGGGAAAGAATACATAGCTTTCACCAGCTTGTCAAGAGTCTATAAATTAAAACTGCAATATATGTGCAGTAATTGTTGTAATGACTGATGCTTTTAAAGAAGTTGATGTGTTCATTCTCACACAGGTCAAAATGCCATGTTGGGAAAGGAAAGAACACCATTTATTGCTGTTTCCAGGTTTATATCCCTCTCGGGATGATTCTGGTAATCTCCAAACAGTTTTTCCTGTGTTACTGCTCCCACAAAAAAAAGCATAAAAAACATAAAGCCAATGCCCTGAAGGACTTAACTTTTTTTGCCATATAAACTTTGAATGATAAACAGTATCAAACTTCCATATTTTCAGACCCTAACAAACCTCTACTAATGAACTTGCCAGTTTTTTAATGTTAAATTGTGTACCTTCAGAAAACATGTTCTAAAAAAAAAAAAAATCCAAATTCAAATATATTAACCAATATAAAAGTATTTAGATTAGTAATTATTGGCACTTTCCCTACCTAGGGAAATGTAAATAAGGTCATAGGAAAATAAAATGCACATCCTTTCAACAAATAATATTTAATGTTTATTTAAAGCCATTCATGAGTTTTTCTGATGTGAATGGACTGTTTCATATCACAAACATATTCACAGATACCAATGATGAAAACTACCTTTTGTCCACAAGACACACTAGGTCAAACAATGTGATTGGTCCAAAGGGTATCTTTTTAAAAAGGATTTAAGTACTTAGCTACATAGATGATTAATCAGTCAGTCACTTTTGAGTCTTCTCATTTAAAAAAAAAGAAAGGTTTTTTAATGAATCAAATTTATTACAAAGAATTAGTGTGCAATCAAAGCCAAATAAGTTCCTCAGGGTATGTCAGAGGCAAGCAAAATAATATCAATAGAGGAGGGTTATTAAAAAATAAAGCATATTTATTTTCTGAAGAGTTAATATAAAACACCATGGCACATTATCATTATTTTACATTAGAAAACTAGTAATGCATGTTTCAATATTGACTTTTTGTTATTCCTATAAAGATCAAACAAAAATTCCAACAGAACATGTAAATTATAATTTGTAGAAAGTGAGGTATAAAGAGATGTTCTCTTCAAGGGCATACAATTCCCTACAAATACCGTGTCTAATCTCAATGTTTCAGAAAAAGCATATTTACAATTTAAACAGAGCTCAGCTGGCCACTCTTCATCTGCTTCTTCCACAGAGATTTTTTAGTTGGGTGATTACATAATAATGGCTCCTTTGAATGCATATAACTTTTAAAAAGTGACAATTCACTATTTCTTTATTTTATTAATTTACATTTCAAATATGGCCGTTGACCAAATATGTACAGGTTCTCTATATTAAAGATAAAAATAACAATTGTATACCAGTTTGCAAAGATCAAATTTTATCCATGGACACCTTTCATCTCGTCCAATTACCAGAGACCTTCTAAAACCAATGATAACTGCCAGATATTGCATCAGACCAAAATAAGTCTCAACGCTATATCCAGATTGATTATTTTTCCTTTCAAATGCTTTCATTTTTCTTTAAGAAATGTTTACAATGCACCTGCTTTTAAACTGGCAATAGCTACATGAGTAATGGCTTATACCATAAATCAAAGTCTTTTCCTATCCCGAAACTACTATTAATCAAGTCAATTTTATCATCCAAATTAAATTCAGATGTCTAGATCCCAGATACCTGGGTAAGAAATATTCAAATCTGCCAAGAGGAACTAGATATTTCTCTTCTTTTCTTTTAATATAACCCACTATATAATAGTGAACTAAATATGTTTGTTTCATAGAAACAACTTACATTTGCCAATACAGGGCAAATGGTCTATGTACAGATACATTAGGACTGCCTAACTGACAGTGAGTGTTGCCGAACAGACTCCATGTCAATGGAGCTAATATGGTGGAGCTCTCTGCTGAATGGACTTTCCTTTCAGGATACGTCGGATCTGGAATAAAACAAATAGGATTTATGAGATTTAATTTTAATGGCCAAAGTGCCATACATCCTTGAGTTTTATTCCTTTCTTACATATGCCATACCATTCCTATTAACTTGTTACTATATGAAGAAATATGCAACAATACTTGTCAAGATTTTAAGGTGACTTATAAAAAGATATTATAGCTCTTTTTAAAGCTTATTACAGATCTCCTATATTAATCTTTGAGTACCAAAAAGTAAAACAACTCCACTAAAAATTATCTGATGTTGAAAATCCCCAACAATTTAAGACCAATATTCCTTTCCTAATCTTTACTCCTGCTATTTGTGAGAAAACTTAATACAACACAATACAACGTAAGAGAATTAATTCAGTTATCTTGAAATCAGCCTCACCTAAAAGAACCCAGAACCTACCTTACACACACACACCCACACACACACACACACACAGGTAAATCCTTGATACCCTTCAGGTCAAAATAGTTGCTATGGTATGTAAGTCTTACAGCACCTGCACATAACTTTATGGATATAGGAAAGCCCCAGGCTCATTCAGAGCCTAGTGATTTATTTTATACCATAGTCTGACAAATTTTATGATCTGCCTCTTGGCCCAAAGCAGATTAGAAGCAGCAAATTAGAAGAAAGAAGACTAAGGTAAAGGATGTAACTGACAGCTGCTAGAAGAAGACACAGTGACCACAACGTGGCAATGGATGCAAGGCACAAGATCCCCTCCAAAAATATTCAAAAGCAGAAAGGAGAGTAATCTGAGAACATTTAGTGAAGTGTCAAACAGCCCTCCATACCACAACAGCCCCGGAGATCATTGCTACATGGCTGCACAACACAAACAGTGACACAGAAGCAAATACCAGGCTTAGGACTCTGCCATTTACTATATAGTGATATTGGTTTCTGCCCTTGGAACATCTCTGAATCCCAATTTTCTCAGCTGTGCCTTTACACTACAAAATTTTCATAACTATTAAGCATTATAATGTATATGAAAATTCTATACAAACTATGAAGAGATACTTTTTAAGTTATAAAGAGCTATACAAATATGGGTTATTATAACACTTTGATCATAAGGAAGACTATGAGGCTAGGAAAAGACTAAATTGCATTCCATATATTTTATTTTGTGATTACAAATGATCTACCCTGAGCCACCATCACCCCCATCCCCCTCAGGAAAAGATTTCCATCAAAAATATATTTAAGTTCTTTAAAGATTAAGAGATTAAGTTCTTCTTTTCCAGAAAGTTCAAATGATAATATCTAATGATAATATCTAACTATCTTTGATAAGTGAAGCATAATTTTATGTCTAAATTCCTAATTACATAAATAACCTTTCCTTTTCTTGTTTAGTCCGTTAGTAGAAAGAAATAATTGTAATGGCCAATGTTTACTGAGTACTTACTATGTGCCTGGGACTATTCTGAACACACTACTGGTATCGACTCATTTAATACCACATAATCGTTTTGGAAGGCTCTTACCTTACTCACAAAATTAAGATTCTTTTCCCTTGGTACCTGCAGATATAGATTCATCAGCTTCTAAACCCCAAACCATTCTGACTTATTCTAAAACCAAGTTTGTGCCAAGGTAGAAAAGAAAAGATTAGCCGACCTCTAACCATTTTGGGCCCATGGATAAAATCTCAAATTTCTACTCTTCCTTTAGAAACAGAGCAGTAAATCCCAACTGCCACAAGGACCACTGTGAAATCTGGACACTGATTGAGCCCAATAGAAGAGCATCAGTTGGCCTTCGCCGTACACAACCTCATTTCAGTTTATGTTTCAACAGGAAGGGCTGAAGGTATTTCTTCCCCCTTCTGTGATCCTCACCTGTTCTCCCACAGGGCCATCAGGAACCAAATGCACTGGCTGTTCGTTCTCCAAGTTCCGAGTACTTGGGTCTGCTCCCTTTCTCATCAGTAGGCGGACTGCATCCAACTGTGTCATCCGGTACTGCAGGCTGGCAGCAACGTGGAGGGCAGTGTTTCCATTGTAAGCCTGAAGACAAAGAGATGAAATAACACTCATCAGGAAGGAGGACTTTCATGAAAGAAGCTTCAAAGCTTGAAGAAGGTATAAAGGTCATTCCAACTTGAATGAGGTTATTGAAACTTTCTAAAAGGTACCTTTGCATTCACAAAAGACAGGCAACTGGGCAGCTCCAAAAAGAGGCGAATGAGTTCCAGATTTGCTTCTTCGGCTGCCAAATGCAGGGCTGTGCGGCCACTTTTACGATCCTTGTCAAAGGCAAGAGGGAAAAAAGTGAACATTCAGTTCAGACACCATGCCTTGGAATACTCTTTTCGCCCAGTCTCTCAAATGTCTGATTCAGCCTTGCAGACTTGATTTGAATGTTTTCTTCTCCACAAAGCCTTCCATTATCCCCAAACTAGGTAAAATCTGTCATTCTTCCTAATTTCCCTATTAATTTGCCTATAAGCCTCATATCATGGTTTATCTTGTATGTAGTGTGGCCACAAAATGTAGAAACATAGATATTTTTTATCATGTTGTAATATAATATCAATAATTCATTTATTGTGTATTTACCTGTGTTTCAGACTTGGTGACCACCCTGCAGAGTTATATTTACTTGTATCTCTCATCTCTCCTATTAGACATTAAGCTCTCCAAAGGCCCAATTTGTTTATGATTTAGCCCCAAAGCACCTAAGCTAGTACCTTGGACATAGGAGATACTCAGTAAATAAATTCAAATTTCTTTTAAAAGAATATAGTATTTTCCCATTTGAAAAATAGAAAGTCAAGGCCAGATCCCACAACAATGAAGATACCCTTCATTGTATATGAAAATAGAAGCCAAAATGACACTATCAGTGTCATTTCAAATAAAGGCTAATTTACTTCAGAGTTAAATGACCTTTTGGAACGATAATCCACAGATTAAAAGCAAACCAAGAGGGGAATGGGTGTAGCTCTGTGGTTGAGCACCTGCTTCCCATGTATGAGGTCCTGGGTTCAACCCCTAGTACCTCCTAAAAAACAAAACAAAAAACAACAAAAATGCAAATCAAGAGTAGAGTGACTATAGCTCAGTGACTGAGCACCTGCTTTGCATGTGTGAGGTCCTGGGTTCAATCCCCAGTAGCTCCTTAAAAAAAAAAGCAATGCAAGAAAGCAGATAAAATGATCCTTTAAAATTTAAGCTTCTTGACTGTTCATATATTGCTCTTCACTCTAATAATTAGTAAAAAAAGAAAAAAAAGTTTTCATCTGTACTTGCGAACAAGGTCTTTTGCTATATTCACTTTGTTGTCCTCTACTCCATCTCAAATCCCATCCATGAATTTACCTTAGCTTCCACTGTTGCTCCCATTTGAATCAGACACTTAATAGTGTCAACCAGACTCTTATTTTTCAGTAAAAGCTCCTGAACTTCAGGTGAATGGGGCTGTTGATTTCTCTGGAGCTCGTGTACCACAGCATTGTGGGCTACAACCGCACAGTGGAGAGGCGTCAGGCCTAGAAATAAAGTATAAAAAAGCAGTGATGATATATCCCATTCACTCCTTTTCTCACTCTACAACAGGGGCTCTTAACCTTTTTTGTTCCACTGAACCCTTACTAAGTCCACACTATACTGTGTATTATTTAATAAATATATATATCACACCCGCACCACCACGTTCCCACAAGATTAATGTTTTTTTGAATCTCAGTTCAAACTCACGGACCCCTTGTTAAGAACTCAAGTTGAGGATGGCCTCTAACTTGACCTAGAAATTGGCTCCATAAGAACTAGTAAAGCAATAGGAATATTCCTTCCATTAGGAGCCAATTTACAGAATATTTTAGCTTTAATTACCACCCTTCCTTCTTGATATAAGGCTTAATACCCTTAGAACTTACGGGCCCTGCTCTCTAAATGGTTCATTGCCCAATGAAGTTTCAATTGCTTACCATCATAATTGGTTGCCTCCAGATCCACAAACTGATTGCTCCTCACTGCTCCCTTCTGAATTGCCTGCAAAATTTAAATACAGACATCTGTTAGCAAAAGCCAAACAATACAAATACTTATCTATTAGTATCTCAAGAAATGAGTAAGTCAACCCAAACAGATTATTGCAACAGGCAACCTTCACCCAAGTTTTAATATCCAAGCCCTATCTGCTTGGCCGTGCCATGAGGGAAGCCTAGCTCACTGACTCTTACCTGAAGCACTTGGGAGTGGCCCTTCTCAGCACAGACATGCAGAGGTGTTCTTCCCCAGCAATCTGTGGTGTTTACCTGGGCCCCAAGATTCACCAGATCTTGCACAATGAGATGCTGATTGGCTGCCACTGCCACCTGAAAAGCACTCTGTGGACATTGGGGAGGGAGGGACGAATTTTAAAACATATAACACTATCATAACAAGGAACATGAACCTAAACTAAGATTGAGGAAAAAGCCCACATAGAGAAAATAAAATTCTACTAATAAGTAATTAGATACTGTAAGGCAAGAAGACTAAAATAAGCTTAGGGTGAGGCTTTATACCCAGTTAGTCTTTGGTCAAATAACTACAAAGTTAATGTTAATAACTTCAAGGTTCATAGTAGCAAAGAGTCAACATTTCATAGTTAATATTAACTAAACTCTCTTGGTCTTGAGCTCTGAAACGACCCACATGTAAACAAGACACAGGTTGTCAAATCTCTTCTCCGACCACATCTTTGCCATTTCAGACTCTGTCAAGATCCTCACCTGTCCATTGTGCTCTTTAATATCCAGCATATGAAGTGCATTCATCTTTCTTGCAAGGACATAGGAAAGTGCTCTTCGCCCCTGGGCAACAGCAATATGGAGGAACCTGGGGAACAAGGAAGAGAAAAAGAGGTGAATTATGTTTCATTTCAATACATTCATTTAAGAATAAAATTTTCCTTCAGCCCCTTTCTTGATGCATCCAAGCACTCAAATGAAACATTATAGGACATAATCTGTCTTTTCTGCTAGTTTGATCATACATCCAAGTTGCAACAAGATGAGTTAAGCTACCCAAAATAAGAAGAAAACAATACCAAGAACTGTGCTGATCACTCTAAATCTACTATTTCTAATACTCACAAAACCCCTAATGGGGGAAATATTATCATTTTACATGTTAAGGACCTGAGGCATAGAGAGGTCAAAAAGATGTCAGGCCACAAAGATGTCAGGCAGATCACAATGCAATTTATAAGTAAATTCACAGTTTATGTCCAATGATGATATGACTGTTTCTACTCTATAGACATGGTCTATGCTGGTTTTCCAAAACTAATTTTTCAAAGAAGACTCATTTTTATTAATTTAGAACAAATGTATTGTTTGGTTAGAAAAAGAAAAAGGAAAAAAAAACGAACCCTTTCTTGAAATAGCTGTCATAGGAGCAGCAGTTTCTACCTAAACTAGCCATGCTAGTTAGCCAACCACTTACTAAGGTACAACTTGGTATATCTTTGGGAAATTCTGTGCCCACTAGATCCAACGAGCGTGGCTTACCATATAGGTATATGAGCTAAAAAGATACTCACGTGTCACCATCTGCATCCTTTGAAAGAAACTGGTCTTGGGAAATATTTGCCAATTTACTTTCTTCTTGCTCTACTTGCCACTGAAAAAATGATTTTCCTAACTGTGAGGTGTTCATTGGATTTCCAGTGATGTTCTGGAATGGCAGTGAAATATTTACAGGGGTAGAGCCTGCATCATGCCCTCCCATGGCCTCACAGGCACTGTTTGGCATCACACTGAAGTTCTGCAGGCAGGCATCATTTTGTTGCTGGGCATTGGGGGGAGTCTGAATGGGAAGAGCAATATTCTCAGATTCCCCATGACTACTTAGAAGGGATGCAAAACTCTGGTTTGGGCAGAACTGTGGTTTCTGACCACCGTAAGTATTTGGTTCATAGTTGGGGGATTGGGAAGTTCTGGAATAAGGGCTGTATTCCAGAGCTGGGTTGTGGGTGTAATGCTGCTGCTGCTGCTGCTGCTGCTGCTGCTGCTGCTGGTTCTGGTTTTGCGGAGAATACTGGTACATGGAAGCTTGATCCATTATTTGTGGAGAGGCACTAACTTGGAATGGTTGGTATTTCTGAGGTGGAGAGAAGACCTGTCCTCCTTGGAAGTCCTGACACTGCTCTCTGGGGGAACTTTCAGGGACCACCACAGGGCTCATCCAGCTAACTTGGACTGTGTTCAAGGAAACTGGGCTGCATTCATTCTTAATGTTTATGATGTTCTGAAGCAGATCAGCACTGCTTTCATGTTTGGATTCATTGTGATGAACATCTTCCATGCTCTCCCCTGGTGTTGGTGTTTGGGGTGGTGTCTGGGAAGGAAGAAAAATCAATTTGCACACTCCCTTCCTTCTAAAATTATTCCAGGAATAATTTCAGAAGGGTTTCCAGAGAAAAACAGTGAGATACCTACCAAAAATTGGGTATGCAACAAAGCTGGTCTTTTGCAAACCGGTCCATCAGACAAAGAATCAGGCCCTTTTCTTTTCCCACTATATGATACTGTGTTCTTCAATTCTGTACCCAAGAAAGGAATATGGAACCTGTGATTGTTTTATTTTACAAATTTTACCCAAAATCACACAATTATTTTACACTAAAGCCCCTATAGAATTATGAATAGAAGTAACTCTTACCTGTGAATTGCTCTATGCTCACACTTTGCGTCTATATGGGGAAAAAAGTTTCCAATTTAGTGCATATAAAATGGTTTCCTGCTTAACATACATCAATAGTCTTATCTCTAGCCTCCTTTACAGCTCATCATAAATCTTTGATTTACTCTATCAATATTTATTTTCTATCTTCATTCTATCTTGCAATTTCTCCACTTTCATCTTAGTTCAACTCAGGTCATGATAAAATAAGGACATTTTATTTCCCCATTTCTAGCTAAAATGTTCCATTTCAACTGAAGATTCATTTCCTTGAGGAAGATTTATTTCCTTGCCTCTAACTTGCCTTAATTTATTCATTCATTAAATTTCTCTTGTGCACCTACTAAGTGCCAGGCACTGGGCTAAATGATAGGAATACAGCAGACAACAAGACAAATATGGTCTCCATCCTATGCACCTTACAGTCAAAGGAAGATTGCAAGTGACTTACTGGATCTAGATCAGCAAAGAATAATAACCCAGAGAGACTTACAATTTCCCTGCTACCCCACTCAAAGCAAAAAATAGGTGCCACCTTAAAATCATCCACAGCTTGGCCAGAAGCCTTCTGTTTATGACTTCGGATGTGCAACAGGAGTTCCTTCACCGAGTTTTTCACACGAACACCTTGAAAAGGTCCTCTCGGTTGCCTTCCAGCTCCCATATGGGGCTCAACTGATCAAAAGAAAACAAAGTATACCCCAATTTAAATCTCTTCACAGACACAAATCTTAATAATCCCTAAAGCATAGCTATCTAGTGGGTAAAGTCTGCATCCAACAGACTGCAATAGTCTCTCTAATTTGCTCTGCTCAAGGGCCTTGTACGTCAGTCCCCAACCCTACTCAAAGGTTCTTTGTTGCTTGATACTTTCCCATCAAGCACCCTGAGGAATGAAAAACTCACAAAAATGTGGTTTGGGGATCCCCAGAGCCAAAAGATACACCCAAATTAAGCCTGTCTCTCAGTCCTATATACCAGTAAGACAAGACCACAAATTTTGCCACCCTGGCTCACACAACTATCGTTATTCTTGACTTTTGAAAAACCTTGGGGCAAAGGGCATAAATAATGAATTTTTAGCTTTTCAAACCACATAGAAATTCAAAATTCTATTAATTCCACTCACCTAAGAATGCATAAAACAAACTTCCTCCAATGATCTCAATGCACCAAAGCCTAACAATTAACAATGTCTTAGATTTGTTTCTTATTACTCCCTCAACTCAGCTATGCTAAAAAAAGGTATTTAAATTCATTAAGCTCAAACACATTTTCACATATGCATACAGGATTTCCCCTCACCTCCTGTTTTTGGATTTGCTTACACAGGCCTTCTAAGTAAAAAGGAAATATGCTTGTTTCACATTTAAACCCTAAAACACACTTTAAAATGCAGTACAAGGACAGCATTTCACTTCTGACCACTATTACATTACAACCTCTTGGTATATGAGTTGCTCACAAAATAAACATGCAAAAAGCCAGGGAAAGAGTAATTTAGTCACCCCATTAAGAGTGGAAAAAAACTAAGACAATGGGACAAGAAACAATGGATAGCCACTGAATGTGCAATTGGGATGCTTTGTATGGTATAAGAAGATATATCTCAATAAAATAGCTAAAAAAAAGAAAAGAACAGTGGATAATTTGAGCTTATGTACATCATAAATATAAGAGATAAACAGTCCAATTATGGAATGAACTAAGCAATTAGTTGGTTTGTTTGTTTTAAATTTAGGGATTTCAGTGGATACCAGAATTGCCAGAATCTAACACAGCATTGCTCTGGAATGACAACAGTTATTAATCATTCAACATCACAAACCCAGGGAGAAAAATTTAGTTTAAGAAATCCCCTATGGCTATGTGGTAAACGAAGGAACTAGCAAAATAGTTTCAGCCAGATGAAGACCAAATGTAGGAGAAAATATTCTCAATACATACACACACTTTTTACTTTTCATTCCTATGGGTACTACCTGTTGGCATCTGCTATCATTTACATAGTTAAGCACCAAACGGCTTAAAACAATTCAGACATGAGAAAAACACTTTTTAAAAAATAAAACATAACCAAAACAGCTGTGGCCAGCAGTGGGGAACACCTCAAAAAGATAATTCTTTGGAATCCTTGTGATTAGATTCTCCACCATTTGGGATTATGAAGCTCCTGAGTCCACCCACAGTGGCATCCTGTTTTCCCCCAAATTATGAAACTTGGCTCAATACAATGCAAAAAGGAAACTAACCAATTCAAAACCAAGGAAACATGGTTTGCTGGATATGGTTCAACCATTCTAAAGCACACAGAACACAACAGAACCGCAGAAATCTTGCCAGACTTCCGAAACTCGCAAACATCTTAAAGGGATAGCTTGAGTTGGTTTTCAGTCCAGCTTCATCTTACATCTTGATAACAGCGATTTCTTTTCTTTAATGCAAACCCCTTTTCCTTAACATTTCCACTAATAATGAGGAAGAAATAAGGCATGCCCTTAAAATCAGTACCCAAACCCTTTTTCCCTGCTATTGCAGTTCACTAAAATAGCACAGGAAGAAAATTACAGTTACATCAGACTCAAAACCTCACCAAAGAATATGAATTATAGTTCAATAAAGCTGTAAAAACAATAACAACGAAAATCTCACCCCAAACGAAAACTCGAATGTGGTTCCTCGCAGCAAACCCTCCCGCCAGAAGTCAGGGTTCTACTGTATTGGCGTTTCAAGCTATAAACCCAGCTGGATGGCGCCCGGATTTCATAGCCGGTCAAAGAACATCAAGTTACATCAAGCTCCCAGGACAGGGAAAGGCATCCAGAAGTCGCTTAATGAAGGATGGCTAATGTACTGCGGCTAAGGAAAGTGCAGGGGCCCACCACCTGGTGGAAGTACTACGTATCTGAGGAGCTCTGACCCTACTCTCCCAGGCAAGAACACAAGAGCGAGGGGGCTGGCTCCTCGCCCCCCTGGCCGAGCGCAGCGCCCCGACCCCGGCTGCCGCCCGGGGGGTGGGTACCTTGCAGCCGCTCCGCGCGGGCGCCGCCTCTCGGCCGAGACTCGACGGCCCCGCAGGAGGACACCGAGGAGGCAGAGGAGAAGTCCGATGAGTCGGAGCCAGGGGAGCCGGGTGCCGAGGGCCCCAACGACGAGCAGCTGGCGTCACAGGCCCCCGGCGCCGCAGCTGGCGGCGACGCGCCATAGAAGTAAGCCATGTTGAGCCGGCAGCTCCTGAGGCCGCAGTCGCCGGCCGCCTCCAGCAGCCCCTCTCCGCCGCGGCTGTCGTCCAGCAGCTTGTCCACGATCATGCTCCCGGGCTCGACGCTCGGGGACCTCCAGCCACCTGACCTGCCTGATCGCGGCGCGCAGCTACCTCCCGGCTGTGGCTGGGGCAAGCGAAGAGACTTATTCACGAGCGGACAGCGCGGGCACGGGCGCGGCCGGGGGCCGCCCGGGTATTTAACCGGCCGGCTGGGGGCGGGGGGGGCGCTGCACTCACCGCCCCCCCACCCCCACCCCGCGCTCGGCCCAGCCTGGCCATTGGCGGCGCTGGGGCCGCCTCCCAGCTCCTCCTCCGGATGCGCCCCGTTTCCGGTAAAATGTACAGGATGAGGCAATGTGCCCTCCGCCCTCGCCCCGCCCGCCCGGCTCCGCCCTGACAGACCGGTTGTTTTCCTGCCCTTCACCTGGAAACCCCGATCGAGCGCTGCTTTCCGTCGCCGTGCCCGCCGAGAGATGCCGGTGCCAGCCCTGCCCTCGGCGCGCCCCCGGCCGGGTCTAGGCGCCCAGAAAGAGGGTGCTGGGGCTATGCGCCTGCCCAGGGAGGCGAGGAGGCGAGAAGGCAGCGGTGGGGGCAAGTCGGTCTGGTTCCCCAGCGGCAGAAAGCCCTGGAAGGTGGGCGCTCCGCACCTCTCTGCCGACCTGGTGCGGTTAGGTTTTTGTCAGCCCGAATTAGGACATCTCTGGAAAGTTCTTTCGGGCCCAGCGCCTCCAAGCACCCTCCCGCCTAAGTTTGTAAGCGTTTACCAGCATTCGTTGAGACAGGGTCCTAAAACTAAGAGGTACTGAAGTCATTTTTCTCTTCTCATTTAAATTTGGGAAACTTTTTTTTGCACAGCGCCGCAATAAAAAGCAGTATCTACATGCCCGTATTCCTAAATATTAGAACAAAGCCATCTTAGAAGGTGATAAATATATATATATATGTATTGTGTGTATATTTTAAAATCTGCATAACTCTACATTGTGTCTGAATTTTGCACTTTCCTATCTTAAATGCTTTTTTCCAGTGGATTTATAACTGTTTATTGAAATCTTATTACTTGCTAAAAGCCAGGCTGAGTTTGCAAGAGAAAAGATGAATGATTAAATCCATCCTTTCAAGTACATTATAATCTTGGAGGGATGATAAGGTAAGTACACACATGCTATACTAAAAGAAAACTATTATGATTAAATATTATGAGGGGTACAAAGTTCAGTAGGCTTCCAAAAAGGAGAGACAGTATGTCCTGGTGGAGGAAAAAGAGGAGGTCGCCAGGAAAATCTTTACAGAGGAGATGGCATTTAAAATAGGCCTTAAAGAATGAGTGGGATTTCAACTAACAGCATTTACAGGAATAGGGAACCGCACGAAAAAAAATTAAGGAGAGGAACTGGATAAAAGGTTAGGGCCCCTTTAGGGTATTAAAAGGAAAGATGATGACATTAAATGTTAAAAGTTAAGCACTAGGACTTTATTTAATAAACATTGAGGGAACATGGAAGAATTTTAGACACCCAGAATTAATCTGGAAACAGTAGAGGAAATGAGACTGGGAGACCCAGAGGCCATTAGGAAACCACTGCAAAAAGCCCCGGAGAAAACTGACCTGACCCTGGAGGAGTGGGATTCCAGGAAAGGGAAAGTAAATGGAAGGAAGGAAGAGCTGGGCAGCATTGCTGGGGCAGAATCCTGCTAGATGGCAAGGTTGGAGAATAGTCCCCCAGTCAGGCTGTGGTTTGGAGACTGGATGACCAGGAGAACAGATCACAGGGGAATAGGCAGGAGCAGCTTGTTAGGGTTCAAAGAGGGAGGGAGACCATAAGCTTGGTTTGTTAGTCAATGTTAAGGTGTTGTATAAAACCCTGATGGGTTTCCAAAGTAAATATTTCCTTGTTTCTCTCAACAGTGTTGTATTGCCCTGAAAACTTCTTTCTGCATCTGTCTTCCCCAGTTTTTTGGACCTTAGTAAATTCAGAAATTAAATGAAAAAGGAACAAGTCCCTCTGTGGAAAATACAACACGGCTCCAGTAATTGCAATTCCTCAGAAACCAAAATAATTTAAAAGCAGCTCCAAATGTGATGTTGGGCTTTCCCAAGAGATTTTGGGATTTTTCTTCTCCTCACTAAAATAGTTTATGTATAATAAAAGCTTTAAATGCCCATTAAAATAATTCATAAGCAAAAACTTTCTTACAATATTAATTCTCCCCCATAATATTCCTTCCAAAGTTTTGCTTTATATATAAAAATGCAAAATGTCATAGTCTCAGGAGAATTATTTAATTCATCTATATTCATCTGCATTAATAGTAAAAAGCTAATGTTTCAAAATAAGCATTCAAAGTTTTCTATGAAATGCCAAAGCAATAGTAGCATTTGATTTAGAAGACAACCCCAATGCTAGAAGCCCTCCCACACATAGTGATGAATGGGTGGTTGCTAATATCAGTACAAAAAGAATATTTAAATAACTTTATTCATTTAAATGTTGAAATACAAACTCAGTTTGGTCTCTTAGATTGAATGAAATGGCATTGCTATTGTTCTAATCAAATGTGGTTAAACACTCGCTCTGGGGAAGAGCACCACCATGTCATGAGGACACTGGAAAAGTCCTCTGAGGCCAACAGCCAGCACAAACTTGCCAGCTGTGTGAGCGTGCCATTTTTAAAGCAGATCCTCCAACCCCTCATCAGGTCTTCAAATGACTGTAGCTTCATGATAGACCTTTAGCCAGAACCACACCCAGATTCTTAACCTTCAGAAACTGTATATGAAAAATTGAGCCTTGAGAATTTGCCCAAGGTCACACTGCTCATCGCTGGTGAAAAAGGGATTAAAATTCTCATCCGTCTAACTCTCGAGCCTGAACTTTTGCTTAAAAAGGGGAGATTAGAAGATTTATTTCCTCAAACCTCAGCTGCACAGTCTGTATTCTAGAATAAAATGGCATACCAGAGAATTTTCTTAGTCATGGAAGAGAGAAACCTATTCCAAAGCAACTGGAAGAAACTGTAAATAAGAAATAAAAATATGATGCTATCTTTCCCTAGGCTTTACATATATTAATAATTTACCTCATTGTGTTTTATGTAACAGAACAGTTTTGAATAGTATTATGGTGCCAGTTATGATACCATTTTGAGACCATTCAGAGTTTTTTTTTCAAAAAGAAGGAATTGAATTTTTAAACACAGATGTGAACTTTTGAAAAGCCAAAAATTGTTTGTTGTAACTCTTCAAACTTGAAATGAAAAAGCCCACTGAAGCCCCTTACAGGGTAAGTTATTGTATTGCATAGGCTGAAGAACTCAGCACCTAGCTGAGAGACCAACAAAGCCTGGTAGAGTTTATTTTGCTAAATGCTTTTTAGATGAAAAGGCAGCAAAAGAAATCATGGTACTCCTGTTTTCCAATTATACAGTAACTCATCAACTTAAAGAGTTAATTGCAAACATGAAAACTGAGTTAACATCTGGAAAAAGTGTCTTTTGCCTTGGAAATGAATGAATCTATGACTGTCTGGACTTGCTATTTTAATTGTATTTATCCAGTATCAGCACCATCTAATCACTGAAGATCTTTCAAATGAATGTTTTACAACAAACACAAGTGGTACTGAAACATACAAAGTATAAAATAAAATTTTTGAATCTCATGGTTTATCCCAGAGCAACTGTTTTGACATTTGCACTGATGGTACAAAAGCAAAAGTGGGGGGGAGTGGGTGTGGCTCAAGTGATTGAACACCTGCTTCCCACATGGGAGGTCCTGGTTCAGTTCCCACATGCCTCCTAAAAACAAAAAAAACAAACAACAAGCAAACAAATGAAAAAACCAACTCAGGGGAGCCGATGTGGCTCAGTGGTTCAGTGCTGACTTCCTGGGTTCAATCCCCGGCCTTGGTACCTCAAAAAAAAAAAAAAAAAAAAGCAAAAGTGGCTAAAACTGCTAGTGACTTAAAATAAGCCAAGGCAGACGCAACAAAATGAACTAGTAGTCCTTATATTTTTCACCATCACCCACTTGCAGAAGGCGGGGGGAGGGGGGGGAGGATGGGGGAGCCAATTTTGTTCAAGAATGTCCTCTATAAATCAGTAACAATTATTTTTATTAACTCTTAACCCTTGAAATACACATAATTTTAATATTCTCTTTGACAAAATGTGAAATATGCATAAAAGCTTCTGCTACATCCTGAAGTAGGATGATTGATTGTCTTCAGGAAAAACACTTGGTCTATTAGGTTGAACAATATGACATTGTCATTTGTTCTAACTGAATACTCTGTGCACTGAACTAGCCACTGTTTTTCATGGAACACCATTTTTACTTGAAAATGACTGAAAAACTGTAGTTATTCAGACTTGATATTTGATAGATTTTTTCCAAAAATGAACAAAGTAAGCCTGTCATATCAATGAAAATAACCAATAATAAAAGTCAAGACTTCAAACAAAAATGAGAATTTTAATAAACTTCCGACACTATTAGCTTGACAGCTTTCCAATACTTGAAGACTTTTCTGATGAGATCAGTGGTGATTTTTTTTTATATCATATCATAAAATGTGGCAACATTTGGAAGATTTGCATTACTAATCTTTTCCAAATGAACAATGCAAGATGTTACAATATCACACATTCAAAGTGCAAGAGACCAATGGATTATAATGCATATACTTCAAACAACAATATAATGCAGGAAATTAAACGCAGAGCAGATATAAGAATCAATCTATAAAGCCAGATTTAAGAGATTTGAATAAATGTAAAACAGTGCTGCTCTTTTCACTAAATGTTTCTTGGTTTGGAAAATATAGTTTTTAAAAGGTTATTTATGCTAACAAGTAATTTTATTATTGTTATTTTAAATAGATTAGAAAAAAGTTGTGTTTTTTTTTTAATTTAATGGTAGATTATAGGTGATGTCATATCACTCAACCTGATAGTTTCAGAATGGACTAATAATTATTTAACACCTGGTTCTGGAAACTGTCTCTTCTCTCCATCTCTATTTCCACTATACAAGACAGTCCTTCATCTCTCACCTGAGCCAAATGATTGCCCTGCATCCAGCCTTCCCCACCTAAAATCTCTTGGCACACCACAGCTACAACAAAATCTAAGCATGCCTCTACTCTATTTTAAGAATCCTTCAGTGGCTCCATATCATCTTTAGCATCAAGTCCAATCTTAGAATGGCAGAGGTTCCTGTGCCCTGCCTCCAGCACAAGCCTCATCTGTCTCATTACTTTCAGTAATACCAAACTACCAAACTACAACTCTGGGACTTAGCTACTGCTGAAAGTCCCCTCTGCCCAGAATGCCCTGCCCTTCCTCACCTGCTCAATTCATATTTACCTCCCCCAAAATTCAGCTTAACAACCAACATCCCTGAAGCCTTCCCTGGCTCTTTCTCCTCCCTTCATCTCCAGCCTGGGTTAAGGACCCCTCCTCTGTGTCCCCACAAAGACTTCCATCATAGTTCTTAGGTTGTGCTCAAATTATCCATGTATGACTCTGTCTCCTCAGCTCCACTACATGCTCCTGGAACATGTACCCTTTTAAGTAGTCAAGTACTTATCACTTAGTAAGTAGGTACTCAGTACATGTTTAACTGAATGGTGAAAGCAAATGGAAATGCTTCCCCAAACTATTTTATATGCAAGACTATACAGACATCCAAATAGCCCCTTTGGCCCCCTGAATTAGAATGCCCTTGTTCTCAACACCTGGATTATTACAAAACAATTTTCATATCTCTTTAGACATAAAACCAAACTCTGTTTTGTCTAGGGTTCTTTGGTTCATAACAACATATAAATAATATAAAATGCTTTCAGGGGCTTCCAAAACAGATACCACTTTACATGATATGTTGATTTGTTGGATGCTTTCCCTGAAAAATAATAATGGCATTCTCTCCATACTGTGTAAAATATTTTTTAATATGTCAAGAAACGTTTAAACTTCTGGGTATTCTAATAGGTGCAAAAAAGTGCAGAGGAGCAAATTAGATCAAATTAAAATTCTATTTATTTCTAAATATGGTAGTAACTTCCTAATGGCAGGCACTTTTCTAGGCACTGGGAGAACAGCAGTGCATCAGATAGACAAAAAATCCCGATCTTTGTGGAGCTTATATCTGGAGGTATGGACATTTTGATCATATACTTACATTAGCCTCTGGTCCCTATGCATAGTATACCATTATATTTCTGTTTAGGAAATTTTGAAAGCAGGTAACTATACTAGTCCAGTGACCTAATCACCATACAGAGAGATTAGTGACAGGTCTGCACATCTCAGAATGCTCTGCTCAGCACTGACAGGATGAACTTGAGATATTTCACAGTACTGTATTTACAGTATATAAAACATTGTATAATATGGACTAATTGTGTCAAGGCAAAGTTAACCCTGGAGACATCTCTCTGGAGCATTCTCTTGCATGACAATGTCAAAAGAGGCACCATGTCCCACTGTGTCCATTCCACAAATATGTTCTAAGCACCTGATATGCTGTGTGAATTGTTTGCTGTGTAAAGTAACTCAACTGTTTCCAGAAGGTACATAGGCCTGTCCTCTGATGAATGGGCAGGAGAGGCTTGCTGTGCAAGTCAGATTACACGGCTAAACATCCTGATTAATTAGATGCCCTGTAAACAGAAGCTGTATCACTACGGTACCCTGAAATATCTTCTCAACATCACATCCTTCTAGTCCTGGAATATATTAAAACCCAAGTAAGTAAATTAAAAAACTTGTCTTCCCATTTAACACTTTATTTCTGAAGACATGAAGAGATTTTCCACTTGATTTGGAAAATATTCATACACTATGAATGCATAAATGCATATGATGGAAGAACATTTGGTATTGGTCTGAAGGGCTACCTGGTATACCATATTCTCTATTATACAATGATGAGAACTCACATAAAACATCCACATGAAACAGTGCACTTTCTTAAAATTCACCCTGTAACATAAATTGTTTTTAGCTCATCAGGGTGTTTCTTGGCTTATATTTATAATTATGAACTTCATCCATAATAGACACAAATACAGAAATCTAAATGATATATGAGCTTTGCTCAAAAGGACAGAACATTCTATGTTCTGTGGCTGCATCTCCTTTCTTTGCCTTGTTGACATTCAAAGATTTCATTTCCACATATGTGAATGAAACCACCATCATAAATTTTAATGTGGGACTAATGTCAATTCTTGACTGCTTTAAAGGATATTAAAATATGAACTGCCTTAAACAGAAGGGTGAAGAAAGAAAAATATCTTCTCTTTCCAATTCCTCTCTTTCCTTTTTTCTCTCTGTTCTCCTTTTTGCTATACTTTTCCCCTACATAAATGCAGGGCTTCCAGGCAATAATATATAGTCCAAAATTATCCTTTTCTCTTCTATAAAAAAACTCCATGCTCTGGGAAGTTATCTCAACTTTCAGGAAGAAAACACTGATAAACTAATTCACACTAATATAAATGAATAACTCTTGGTTACCTTCCTGGGAATATTTGCTTTTTAAGGAAAAAAAAATTCTAAAGGCAATTAACCCCCAAAGATTGAATGTTTCATAGTTGACTTTTAGTTCCTATATGAAGATCTTTTTTGACAAGAGAAAACCTTCACTCTTCTTTTGTATAAAGCTTTGGCCTACATGCTGTAGCAAAGACATGAAGCAGATAAGAAACTTCCAAGCATTATTCTACGTTGCTTTAGGTATTGGTTTAAACCTCCTTTTTCAGAAGGTTGAATTTGGATAGTGAGGTTAATTTGAGTTTAATGCCTTATTAATAGTGAAATGGAATACACGTAAATGCTTAATATGAAGTTCTTTAATAAACATGTTGATTGGACTGATTTATATATTGATTTATATTTTCAAAGCTCTTTCATATTCATAATCTCCTTTTCCTTTCCCTTTGTAACATAAATAAAAAATTTGTCAAATTGGATAGGGATAAGAAGAATATAATTGCATGCCTTACAGCCCACATTTTTCAAGAAAAATTTACTCCAGAACTTTGAATTAGAATTTAAAGTTTGTTTATTTTTTACATAAGTCTACAGGAGTTTATTTTGAATTTGTATGAACAAAGGCAGTAGCATGTGCCAGATAGAAATATAAAAGTATTAAAAGCTAAAAGGAGAAATCAGCCTAGATCATGTGCAAAACAGACATCATTACCAACAAAATAATTTAAAATTATAGACCCACAATATAATACTTGGATATACTGATAAGTCAATAATAACTATCATTACTGAATGTCACCATGTGCTGATACTATGCTAGGTACTTAATATACATTCTCTCTCATCTAAGTAAGTGCCAGTAATGGTCAGAGACTGAGGTGAAATATGAAACCATGAAATCTTGCCAACAGCAGTCCATGCAAGCAGACAAAATACAGTAGATACGCATAGCTATGAATAAGGAAGAATTTTAGGACTGAAAGGACAATTTGATATTGGAATTAATGAGGAAATCTCATTAAAAGACTTACTAAAAGACTTCCAGTTACTAAAAGACCATGTGAATTTCATACAAAGTTCATGACAATCATCCATTCAAATAATCACCTCACCTCCCTACAAATTGCTTTTGCTTACGTGTTCTGGATATTTAGGGCCAAGGGGGTTGGTAAACTTCAGCCTGTAGGCCAAATCCAGCCTACCACCTGTTTTTTACATAGCCTGTGGCCTAAGAACTGGTTTTTACATTTTAAAATGGATACATGTTAAAATTTATATATCATTTTGCAAATGTTTGTATGTATTGTGAGAATTTTTATTTTTATCCACAATAAAAATAAATTTAAAAAAATAAAAATAAAATAAAATAATAAAATAAATAAATAAATTCTCCAAAAAAAAAATGTTATACAAATGCCCATGTAATATCTACCATCTTGCCTATTGGTCCACAAAACCTAAAATATTTACTATTTGGCCTGTGATGGTTAGGCTAATGTGTCAACTCAGCCAGGTAATTGTGTCCAGTTGTTTGGTCAAGCAAACACTGGGCTAATTGCAATACAAGGACATTTATGGGCTTTAGTCATGGGTCAGTTTACTGCACAGATGGCTGATTACATTTGCATCAACCAGGGAGATTGCTGTCAGCAATGAGTGACGCTTTTTCCAATCAGATGAATGTCTTAAAAGGGGAAGGGATTTCAGCCAAGGTCTCCTGGAAACTCATCAAGGACCTTCATTGGACTCTCCTCAGAGCCCTTGGTTTGAGCCTGCCTGCAGAACCTGGACTTGTGTATCCCCATAGTCATGTGAGAGACTCTTATAAAATCTCATACTATTTACATATATCTCCTGTTGATTCTGTTTCCTTAGAGAACCCTGGCTAATACATGGCCTATTACCGAAAAAGTTTGCCAACCCGTGCTTTAAGCAAAAGTGCCTGGAGGCACAGTAATGCCATGGCTTTGGAGCACTCAAACTCAGCCTTACCATTTACCAGCTATATGACCTTGGGCAAGTCCCTTAATCACTGAGCCTCAATTCACTCACATATAAACTGGGATACTAGTATCTAAATCAAATTGCTAAGATCAAATGAGAGAATTGGCAGTATATGTGAAACACTTGGCATCCTAGACACTTAATGTTAGTGCCCTTCCTTTCCCAAATGAAAATGCTCTAATATTGACTGCAGTGATGAATGTACAATATTTGATTATACCAACTGCCACTGATTGTATACTTTAGATATACTGTATGGTTTATGAATATGTTTCCAAAAAATTGATTTAAAACTAATCTTGCCATATTACCCTTTTGTCCCTCTATCCCCACCAAAAGGCTATCTTCATTTTCCCAGTACTTTTATTTTTCACATTAAGAATATACTTCCTAAAAAAAAAAAAAAAAAAAGAATATACTTCCTTTTACAGCCCAGTTAAATACACCATATCAGATATGGGATGGGTGAACTGTCTTTGACTCTTTCTGCTCTTTCATTCCACTATAGAAAAGTCCTAATAGTTCCTTCTCCAAAATGCTTTCCATCACCCCTTAGTCCTCATTCTCACTACCATCATGTTTAAGAGCACCTGGAATTTTGTTTGGTAAAGCCATGATATTCATGTTTTCCCTCACTTGATCGCAGTTGGATCCTATTACCTCCCATATCAAAACTGAATTCTTATGCCTGGTTTTTCGCATTCTGTAAAATCCAACTACAGCAAATGTATCCCATCATACCTCCCTCTACTCTTCAACATGCATGCCTGAGTTTCATAAGGGCTGCCGAAACAGTCACACCAGAGGTGTAACTAGGAATGCTCTTCTAAGCCTTAGGTTTCCCTCATGGAATGAAACGTCCTGAAGAATGCCAGGCAAAAGGCAGTAGACTGCCCCTTTTTTAATAATCCCAGTTGCTCTGCCCAAAGATAGTTTAATAAGTAAGAGGCTGCATATCCCCAAAACATCAGCCCAACCACCCATCAATTCCACCATGATAGCTTCACTCTTCAATAGTCTCAAAGGTTTTGCTGTGGTCTTCTTAAAATGTGAAAGTGTTATGGTGGTTATCAACTTTATTATCAACTTTAATTATCAGTTAAGTCTGAACAAGGAATAGCTGGCACCATGTGTAAGCTGTGGAAGAAGGACCTAAGGCAAATCACAGCCCTTGGGAAGAGGTTGACCTCTCCCTGTTGTACCTTTGTTAATATCCCATTGGCCTGCTGGTGGCAAGGGTACTGGCTATGAAAACACACTTCCCTGGATTCAAACCCAAGTTCTGCCACTTACTATCTCAGTGACCTTGAGCCGATTACTCAATTCCTCTGAGCCTTAATTTCCTCATCTATAAAATAAGATTCATAATGCCTACCTCAAATGCCATTATGAGGGCTAAATGAGATCTCTCTGGGAAGCTCCCAAAAAACTTCTTTAATAAACATTAACTCCCTAACCACTTATTGCCCTAAGAGCAGTAAAATATTTTTCTTCCACTATGTTTGGAAGGAAAGAGTTTTACTTCTCAGTCCCAAATTAAAGAAAAAAGAAGTGCTTTAATCAGAAACCACATATGCTAGCTCTAATGAGCCTCTTCAAAACTGTGAGGGGGCACGGTGTTTTCTGAGCCTGTTAAAAGATTACATAACCCTGAAACAGTCAGGAGAGAGCTGAATTCCCCCTCTGTGATGTGTTCATGTGTCCTGCTCCCATGGAAAATAGCAATAATGATGAATATACATCCTAGGATGGAATGATTAAGACAATGCTAAACCACCAATAAGTCTTAGCTCCCAAGAAAACCTACTAAAATGCCTGTATTAGTAAAATTCATAGTAATTTTGAGGCAACTTCAAAAATTAGTTTAAATGACACAAGAATACCAGGAATCTTAGAAAACATCCCACTGCCCAATTTGACAACATCAGTCAAGGCCCAAGTAGCACCTGGGATTCTACTGGGACAGAAATGTCAGCCCTTCTCACCCTCAGGAGTTCAGCATCAGGCTAAGAAAGCCAAAAGATGAAGTTCAGTCTGTCACCTCGTGATCTTCCTGTTAACCTGGGGGGGGAAAAATCAAGAGGCCACCAGATCAGTGTCAGATATAGGCCAAAGGGTAATTGTTTCCTCAGGAACAATTCACTGTTGGTTTCAGAACAATTGGACCATCTTTTCCCTCATTAGTGCTTTCCATGACTCCAGCTTGTAGAGGGGAACTGTTTCAGGATAAAGTACGAAGAGAAGGGTTTGCTGCACTTCAGTGAGGTTTGCTTTTCTTCAGTGAGGAAATCTGTATCTGGACAACTAAGTTATGCTGACCAAGGTTGTCATCATCTCCATAGTGGAAAGGATGCTGCCAAACATTTGACATTGCATGTGCTGTGCACTGATTTCTCATCCTAACTCATCTCAGACTGACTTTTCTATGGCCCCAGTGCTCTGTGCCTGTACCCTGCACAACTGTGTCATGAATCAATGATGTTAGAAAGATGATGAAGGGTAGTGGATCACACATTGCATTCTGAAGCCAAATAAAAAGGCATGTCAGGGATCACTGAGGATGATGAAAGAACCTTGAAATTTTTTCTCTTTTATTGTCTAAACTCTCTGCTTTTTAACTAAAAGATGCAAAAAATATACCACCTGGATAATGTATTTCTTTAGATGCCAGATTTAAAGTAAGGGAATATATATTATTAAGTGCTTAAAATTTACATAATAAATGTCAAGTATCATCATCCTTTTTGGGATACTTCCCCTCACCACACACACACACTACAGTCAGTTCTTAATCCTTGATGAGAAATCGCTAATCCACTCCAGCTAGGAATATGCTTTTATTTGCACAGAATTCCTTAAAATACTTTATAGATTGTTATAAATCTGTAGTTCCAGCCAAGTCACCAAATTTCTGGATTCCCTCTTCACAAAATGGTCATGTAATATTTGTCTTTAGTTTTATAAAGGTAAATGTAAGAATTAATGAGGGCATGCTATAAAACACTTTGATTTCCTTTCCTCAAATATATTTTCCCATAAAGATATCAGTTTATGTCTACCCATTGTGGGAAAGTCTACCTCTAAACCCACACATCATACCTCCTGGGAGATAGGGCATCATAGTTTTACATCACTGTCTAAAGACAAATTGTTACATTAGATTTATGCTACCCCTGCCCTATCTACCTCTTCCATCAGTATTTTAGTCCTTCCTGAGCCTTCAAGACAAACAAGCACAATTTATAGCCATTACCAAACTATAAAAACAACCAGAGATTTTCTTTCCCCAAAAGACTGCCCTCCAATACTTTACCCCAAAACAAGTATGATTATCCAAACATCTGAAAGTGATTCCACAGGAAAGATTCTTACTATGGGAAGAGGAAAGGAAGAACAAAAACACAAAAATGCAGCATTTAAGAGACTTTTTCATACTAAATATCAAGTAATAAAAATATACCTTTGTGTTTGAAGAGCCAAGTCATACAAATACGTAAAAGCAAATCGATTGTTTCCAGCTGTAATCAGCGATAATAACCCAAGTACATGAGAGTATGAGAAAGAAGATCAGTTTCCTTCTGAGGTTACATGATAAGCAGCAGTTAAGCAGCCCTTTTTTCTCTAAGACCTCGGCATCTGACCTCGTGGCAAAGAGGAGGCCAGTCTCTCTCACCAGCCCTCTTTATATCGTTTGCTTTCAGGTTCACCACTCAAGTGAGAGGTGGGGGCGGGGGAATCTGAGGACTCATTTTCTAAAATACAGAATACACGGTCATCTTCTAGTTCCAACCGGGTTGCGTGGGCACAGAGGAGGAGCATAAGAGGCGGGGAAGGGGCTGCAAGGATTAGGTTCGTGGACTTTTTCTGCACACTGGAAATTCCCAGGCCAAAAAGGTACCGACCGACCGGAGTCCCGGACATTCCCCTTCAGGGCCGGTTCCAAGACGTGGACTGGAACTGTGCAGAGGAATCAGAGGCATAATCTACAACAATTTTTTCTTAGAACGGCATTTTAAAATATCTCAATTAATCCACTGCTGGGCATTAAGTTCATCTCCTTATTAGATGCGCCATTTCTTCGGATTTAGTTTTTCCGTTTGTGTGTTGGTGGGGAAGGGGCTGGGGAAAGAGGGGACACTGTTGCCTTATCCAGCACAGCTTTTAAATGTGGCAATCATAAAGTAGAATGGCTATCATGTGCCTTCATTGACAAATTAAAGGACCAGGAATCTGCGGCATAAAAATCAGTGAACTTGTACCGTGGAAATCATCACGTTGTTTTAATGGGGGCAGGGGTGTGGTGGATTTAGAGTGAACATTGCACAACACTGAAAGGATTTATGACATCTGGTTTCACTGTCGTTTCTTTTCATTTTGGGATACGTTCAACTGTAATCTCTGCACTGCTTCCCTTTTTTGTTTTTTGGTTTGTTTTTCTTTTCTTTTTTCTTGTTTTTAATTATCTTCCCCAGGCAGCACTACAATCTGGCTTTGTAATTACACAGGAAATGATGTCTGGATCTCCCATAGGAATGGTAGGAATGAGCATCTAGAGCTACTCGCCAGAAGGTCCTTAAAGCTCAGACGCCTGATATTCTCATTTAAGGCAGAAAACTTAAAAGCAAAATAGAATACACTTAAGTTCAAACCTTTTTTAAAAGTTAAATGTTAAATAACAAATTAGACTGAGAAGTTGGTGAAGGGCATATGTTGTGCCACCCTCCTGCTTCTGTATCCTATATACTTCCGCTTTCAACAACCTTATCTTCCACTTCCCAGGATTCCCAGGTGCCCCTACCACTCAGAGACTGTGGTCTCACTTTCAAAGAGGAAAAACAGTAACTTGAAAATCTTATTTATTGCACACTGACCCGTCAGGCATTAAGTATAATGCACTGAGACTGCATTATAACCATATACCCTGGGGAGATTAAGGCTTAACCAAGAAAATGAATATACTTGTTGGGCAATTTCTGGCATTAGCACTGTTTAAAAAAAACAACTAAATTTTCTCAGAACCCACAAAGATAATGCTGAGCAGGGTTTTATTTGGGGGGGGGTGAGGGGCATGGGAATTGGGGGAGGCATGTTACTGTTATTTTACTTGGGTGTTTATTTCCCTGTACCTTTCTCAGTGATTGCTATTTCCTTTAATAGGGCCCAGAAACACCAACCTCTGGCATGTAACTGAGATATTTACTCTTGTCAAGCACCCCCAACTTATCAATCTAAAACTTAATACCTGAAGCAAGAAAGTGTAAGTCAGCAGGTATATAATAAATTATGGTTGTTCTGAATAGTAATTAGTAATAGTAAATACTCTGAACACCCAAAGTCTGTTTTGTATTTTCTAAAGAAAGGTTACTCTTAATAGGATAATTTCTTTAAGATTTAATTTACATAGAAGGGTCTTACTATGGATTTTAGTTTCAGAAGTAGCATCAAATCAATCATTTGAGTTTTGGAATATGAGGACATCCACTAAGTAAAATGAATGCTATAGTTCCGAGATAAACTTCCGTATTTTAATCCAGTGGAGCTATATATAAACCACTGTTTTAATATTTTATTATAATCCTAAATGTCAAACCATAGGGGAAATTTTATGTAAATATGAAAACACCATTTGCTGAACTGTTAGGCAGACCTTTATAATTAAGAAGATTATTTAACATAGAAAAATGTTTGTATGTTAAAGTAAAACTCACAAACTATGTATTCTCTATGATGACAACTATGTGGAATTATGGATGATTCTTTTCTTCTATATTTCAGTTTTAAAAACTTACGATGTCCTTATATAATGGAATATATATATTTAAACCAAACTATATTATTCAGTTGGCATCCTAAAATTCACAACCATGTGATATTGGCCAAAAATAAACTTTTAAAAAGAAATGAAATTATTATTATATATTTGTTCTGGGAACAATTTAGGTAAAATTACAATCTCTACACATAGGATTATAGTTAAATTTCCACACTAGAGCATAGAAAGCCAAACTAGAAAAAGGAAGCAAATAACTGAAATACTTCAAGAAATTATGCCATCAAATCTTTAGGGCCTTATATCACCAAACCAAAAAATAACAGAAACTGGACAAGAGCACAAGAAATCATCTGTACAAACAAGTAGCATTACTTCAAACCACTTGAGAGGCAGCGTCCTCTATCTTCTTGACACTCTAGTGGGAAGAGGTCTCCACAGCCTCCTTCAACTATCCTTCCTGAGAACGTTCAAAAGTTCTTTCATGAAAAATAAAACCTCTCTTTTCAAAGATCCAGCAAGCTGTAGTTGGAAAGGGCTATGGATTCTCATATACCTGAGTTCAAATCCAAATTTGAGATTCTCATCCATAAAATGGAGCTAATATCACTTACACTACTGCATCATGATCAGAATTAAATGAAGTTATCCGTAAAGCCCCTGAAATACTAGGCAAGCAATGTTACTTCCCTAGTTTCATCTTCCCTTAGTCAGTGTTTCTCAAAGTGTGGATGACCACCATTGCATCAGAATCACTGGGCACTTTGTTGCAAAAGTTGATCCCAGTGGCATGGCCCCTAATTCTACATCTTTATCAAATATTTCAGGTGATCTTTAGCCATTCTAAAGCTTAAGTACCATTAAAATTAAGGTATCTTAATATAGTTTACTAGTTGGTCCTTGTGGCAGTTTGAGATTATTTTATGAATCCCGAAAGGAGAAAGATTACATTTGCAAATTAATCTATTCCTCTGGGTGTGATACCCTTTGATTAGATTTACGTTGAGTCTCCGCCCTCTAGCTGGGTCTGATACAAAGGGAGACAGACACAGGAAAAGATAGCTCTGTCATTTTTGATCCTGCCTTGTAACCGAAAGGAAAGGCTCAAAGAACTGAGGCCCCGGGGAAAGATGAGCCATTTGCCTGATAGCTTGCAGCTGAACCTAAGAGGCCTGGTAAGAGCTAAAAGCCCTATGCCTGGTTTCCCTCAACTGAACTCTGAGAGAAGATACAGCCCAGAGGGGAAGGCAGAGACCAGGCACAGACTGCCCGCCATCTTGCTTCAACATGTAACAGCTGACTTGGGTGAGAAAGCATGTCTTAGGGTACCTTGAGCTGAACTTTTCCTGGCCTTGGAACTATAAGCTTTTACCCTAAATCAATACCCCTTATAAAAGCCAACACATTTCTGGTACTTTGCATCAGCAGCTCTTTGGCAAACTAAAACAGTCCTCTTCAAACTCAGAAAATAATTTAAAATCTTTCTACACAAAATATTTTATAGATTTGAAGGTAGTCCTCAAGGTTAGGAAAGTAGGGCCTTAAACTCTCTCTTTTAAGTTAAACACTCAAATTCTTTGAACCATTCTTCAAGGTGCATATTTTTCCTGCTTTAGGCACCTGTCTTCATATTTTAACTCTTTCTAGTTTGTTCATGTCCATTTAGGGACAATCAAAATTAGGCTGTAATAGACTATAATTGTGGCTCAAAAAGAAGAGAGTACTTACCAAATGATTCCAAATTAATTTAAACTCATTTAAAATCAATAAGATTGGGAAGCAGCTGTGGCTCAGTCAGTGGGGCTCCCGTTTACCATATGGGAGGCCCCGGGTTCGGTTCCCGGGGCCTCCTGGTGGGGGCAGGCCCGCCCGCACGGCGTGGTTGGCTGACCCAGCGAGCACGGGCAGCAGGGGGGGGATAAATGAAGAAATAAATAAAAAAATCTTAAAATCAATAAGATAAAGATGGTCAAATAAAATTGATAATTTATTTTTAGATTACCAGTAGAAATAGCAGCATTTTACTTTCAAGCATGAGTGTGTGTACCTCATGCCTAAATGAAGAAATAACTGCCATAGATTTTAATGTCTAATTTTTATTTCTAATTTTAGTATGCAGTTCAAGATAACAACAACAAAAAAACTTGACATTAGTGGAAATAACTTTTACAATTTTATAATAATAGCATTCTCTACATAAAAGTCAAATCTCAAAGTCCTCAAACTTGAGAACACCCAAATAAACTTCCATTTATAGATTTCCCCCTTCCAATTCCCAAACTTGTTATTTTAGAATAAGTTCTCATGTGAGATTTAGCTGAATCAAAAAAAATAAATAAATAACCCAATGAAAATATCAATTCAAAGCACAGAATTTATATTTACTGCTTTTTCTTTCTTTTACCCCCTCTTTTCCTTCTATTCTAGATAAGAATAGGAAATAGTAAATACTCTCACTATAAAATGCTGACCAAGCACACTGGCCTTTTCTAGTCAAGAAAAGGTAGGTCATCAAGGGTAATTCCTGAGACCAGGCAGTCTTCAGTGTTTCACAGAAGGCACTGACTATAAGCCCTCTCTAGTTCACCCTACTGAAGACGTACCACTTATGCTATTCGTGCAGATGTGTGCAACTTCCTTTACCAGATAAGCTATGAACACTTCACTGCCAACCAAACTTTTCCATTCCATTTAGGGTCAGAACATTTTTCAAACTTTTTAGGATAGTAATCTCTCCTCCCAGGAGAATCTAATTCAAATACGCTTATTAGCATCTTTGGTTACAAGGGCAATATAGTGTAGATGATGTTAATGATTCTCCCATGGCTAAGTTAAGATTGGAAAGAATCCTATAAGTAGATATAAATATAACCTGTGTTTTCTAAGATCCTTACAAAGCATTATATAAAGTCCAGCTCTTTTTGAAATTTTGTACATATAACAATGGCAGCCATCTCCCCATAGGGCCATCCACAAAATTCCCGTAAAGCAAGTGATAGGGAAGGTCACTGGATGTGATTTCTCCAGTCCCCTCCAGAAGGGCTAAGTCTCCAAAGGGCACACAAAGGATAAGAACATGTCCAACTGGTTCTTCACAATAACCTCATCTGGATGCAGCTTGTGGGGTAGATAATGGGCCAGGGTCATCTCCCAGGCATCGACAAGATATACACCAACTCCTGAGAACATTCTCCGAAGGATGGTGTCCAGCTGAAAGTTGTACCAGTCACTGTTGAAAAGGCTCACCTCAGGCCCCAACTCTTGCGCATTGGCCGTCCGGATGACCACTACAGTCTTAGGGCTTCGATCTAGAAGTTGGACAACTGCTCGACGGATGTTCCTGAGCCGTCGAATATACACCTCCCAAGGGAAAGTACTAAAATGAGACCATATGGCTATAGCAACCACGGTGTTCTTCCCTCCCACAATGCCATTCAGCTCATTTGCCACATAATGGAGTTCACTGCTGAAGACAGTCGTGAAGCGGATGGGTGGACCATGGCAACGGTATTTGAGCAGGATATTGTGCTTCTGGTCCACTGCAAGGAAGGGACCAACATTCTTGGGACTACCCAAGTTAAACTCCACTAAATCTGAAACAAGGAAAATCAAATTCATAAAAACATTCAACCAAGCACATATAGTTTGATTATTCTTTATTGAGTGGCTTCAAAGTTTTCAAGAAAAGTACACCAATGTTGGTAGATACAACTCAAATGTAAAAGGAATACCTGTTTCACTTCAACTTGGCCTCTCCCTAAAGCAACACACTTTTACTCTAACATATTTATTACTGAAATCACTCCAAAAACGTGACATTACAAGTAATACCATCAGTGATAAATTCTACAACTATGTCTATGCCTCAGAAACAAAATAACCTGATACACTTCAAGCTATTAGGACAAGAAATCTTGCTGTTTCCACTGATGGTTGAATATTTTAAAATCAACTTGGCATTTACACTTTATTGTTATAATAGGTAAATATTATCTTTTCTAGGATAAGGGCTGCAACTTCTGGTTTTATATGAACACGTATTAGTACCCAAATGCCTCTTTTAGCAATAAGCTAAAAGTGAAAGAAAGGAGAAACCCTGTTTCTTTTAACTTTCAATTTCATCCTATCTTTAGAAAATCATGTTAATGCCCTAGAGGAGAACTTCTGTCTCTATCAGGTAAATAACAAAGGCAGCACCAACTCAGAATGTCCCTAGCCCTACTCTCCCTCTCCTTTATCTAAGTTCTGCTTCAAGGTCCAGCTCTTCTGAAATCTTTTGAAGGTCCCAGGAATGAGTGATTACACCCTCCTTGTTATTCCCAAAAGACTCCATCTGTACAATTTTTTTGTCACTTAATATATGCCCCATGAAGAAAGAGAATGTCTCATATCCCCATGTTCCCAAAAGTGCTTGACACAGAACAAAGTAAATAAATGTTGGCAACCCAATTCATTTATTTCCTAAACAACTATTTAATAGTAATTTAAATTACTATTTAAGTAATTTAAATGCCAACTACTATGGGTCCTACAGGCCAGCAGTACTCAGATGGATAAGTCATGGTCCTTGCCATCAGGGAGTTTACAGTCAGTTCTGAAGAAGTGACATCAGACTATAATCGTGCTCTATTCCTCAAGCTTAAAGTAAAGCTTTCACTTTTTTCTCTGTGTAGACCCCTCCCCCAGCATCTCTTCTAGGTTTCCCTACCTAATTCATTACTACTTTGCATCCAGCCCCATTTAAACTGAATAAAAGCTCAATCAATAATTCTTTCGTTGATTAAGGTCAAGCAGCAACACAAGGCTTTATCAAGTAAAAGTCTTTCTGTAGATAGTCAATGTGATCACTGCTATCAAAGGACGTATCAAGCTATGTCATCAGAACCTAATAATCAAGCAACTGTGCAGACTCTTAGAGAGCCCTACCTAGTCAATACTGAGCCATGCCTAGCATCATGTCATACAAACTGTTTCCCTCTCCTGCTTTTTAATCCTATGATTTATCAACTAGAACTCAGCTATGTCAGTTTTGATTTTTTTTAAAAAATTGGAAATGACTTTCCACTTTTTGGAGTAATATCCACTTCCTACTTCCTTTCTAAATATTAAATTTGAAACTATGTTGATGTAGTAAGTAACAGAGCTGATGAAAAACATTACAAAACTACAACTCACACCAAACCATGGAAATTTATTTTATGAAAAACCCTGCCCATAATATAGCTATCAAAAATAATTGTAAAATATCATTTATCCATCTGTGTTTACTTTTTAGTTTTTTATTGCTTATGTTTTCAATTATTAAATGTACAAAATAAAGTTAAATATATATATATATATATATCATTTATCAACTCTCTAAACCGTAAGCAGGGTCTTTACTCCCACCCTCTCCATCACTCCTCACCCCATCCACACCCCTTCCAAGAAGAAAAAAAGGCCCATTTTTTGATAAGGGGTGGCCCTCCGACCAGTTTTGTTCTGGACAGCAGCCCCAGAGCCAAGCAGTGAAACTAGGAAGTTATGATGCTGGAACTTACACACACTCTCTCAGCAGGAGATGGATCCACCTCAGAGTCACACCAATGGAAGTTCCAATGCATGACACTGGGATGGCTTTGCTGTACACAGATGCATTAAAATAGAGTCACAGGAAGTTTGGGCTGCTTCCTTCCAGTTAAATCTTTTATAAACTTGGAGTTGGTCCAAAGAGAACCAGGGGAGAAACAGTTGGAAATATCCACCTCTATTTTACAGTCCAGAATATTAGAAGTGAAAGATACCTGTAGCTGTGGGGTAAACATTGTCCAGCTGCCTCATCTCACACATGGAGAATGAAGACATGAGAAGTAAATGACTTGTCCAAAGTCACACTGCGGCTAATCAGTGATGCATACCTCAACAAGAAACCAGTGCTTCTGTCATTACTTCACAACCCCACCATTGATCAGAAACTGTCACATAACTCTCCAGGGTTAGGACATCTCCTCAATCCTGCAGAGAAATAATTGCTTCCTCACCTTATGCCTTTCTTCAGGCACCTGAATAAGTCTGTACTTATGTCAAAGCTGATTTCATACATGCAGAAAACAGTTATAAAACAAAAACCAAAGTACCAACCTGGAACAAATGTGGTAAGGTATTCAAACCATTGTCTGATTGTTGAGTCACCAAATAAATACACCACTTTTCTTTGTAAGCATTCTGTAATGTTGTCAGGGTCATTAAACTGGCGCATCTTAACCTTTCTGGGCCTCCACTGGTCTTTGTAATAATATCCAGAAGGGAAAGCTCTTGAGCCTTGAGATAGTTCTGGACTGTTAGTTTCTGTAAAGTAAAAGATGATATTCTGAAATTCTCTTCCAACAAACCATGGATGGAAAATGTTCCCAGAAACACAATTCTGCCCATATATTGGTTAGCCTGCTGGCATATAGGCAACATTTCCTGCCATCATATCTCAAAGAAATCCCAGACTTTTCCTTGGTACAAAAGATACCCTTTGCATGAAAATGAGAAGACCTGAAATGGGTGTGAGGGTGTTCGTGAACAGAAGGGAAAAAAAGAGCTTTTAGTATTCTTTCTGATTATGTATGTTTTTATGATAGAAAAAAGAAGGTAAAAAACAAGGAAATGTGTGGCTATAAACACTGTCCAGCATTATCCCAAAACAGTAGAGCCTCTAAGTGCCTGTGAGGCACGCAACAACTTAAATTCATACTTTACATATGGAAAGTAATATTAATACACTGTTAATCATCCCATTAAAAGAAAAGTTTAATTCATGGGTCCTACAATCAAATTTTAATTAAGAAAACCCCAACTTAATACAGGGAGCAAACTAGTGACAGTCTAAATAATTATTCCCCCATAATACAAACGGTTCAGAAGGTCTTTCTGCACAATGAACAATATTAAAAATGCATCAGCAATGTGTACTGATGATTGTAACCTAGCTACACACAGCAGCATAAGCACCAGGACACCTTTCAGAGGGGAGCGCCAACATCCTTCTGTCCTAAAACCTCCCTTGGAAAATGCCACTATGAAAACAGCACTCTTTGCATGCTCTAAAACAGATAGTGATAGTTATATTTCTTGCAAACTTATTTTGCAGCAGACACTAATCTGAGCAATTAAATGTATATCTCGCATGATGCTCACAACAACCCTTTAAAGTAGGTCCTATTATTATCCCCATCTTTCAGAATGGCTAAGCAATTTGACCTAGGTATCAAGGCTAATAAGTGGGAAAGCCAGGACCTGATCCAAGCAGGTGGATTCCAAAGCCCATGCTCTTAACCACTGCACGAGAGTGCATCTCAAAAACAAATGTTTACAGATATTGGTCATTTCTTTCTGGCTTTTATTCCTAAGGTGTATACTTATTCATTTCTAATACTATTGAACACTACAATCTTCAAGAAGCCACCCATCATTTTCTATCACTTCCTTACCCATCATAAAGTACAACCTTGATCATAGTCCAGTCATTTTAGAGATACCTGTTAAACCATAATTTTAAAATTCAAAATGCTTATACAACTCAGAGATTTAAATTTAAGTACATCACTCTTTGTGGCTATTTTCAGCTAAAATGATATATATATATACACACACAATTTTTTTTTTTTTTGAGGTACTGGGGCCTGAACCCAGGACCTCATATGTAGGAAGCCAGCACTCAACCACTGAACCACATCAGCTTCCCTGAGTTTTTTTTTTTTTTTTCCGTTTATTTTGCTGTTTGTTTGTTTTGTTTTTTCAGGAGGCACTGGGAAGCAAATTCAGGACCTCCCATATGGGAGGAGGGCACTCAACCACCTGAGCCACATCCGCTCCCTATTTATAATTTTTCCCCCAAGGTGGCTCCCTTGTCTGTTTGCTTATTGTTTTTTGGGGTTTTTTGCTCATTGTTTTTGCTCATTGTCTGTTGTTTTTTTTATTCTTTAGGAGGCATCAGGAACCGAACCCGGGACCTCCCGTGTGGGAGGCGGGTGCTCAATTGCTTGAGCCACATCCACTCCCTGCTCATTTTGTTTTTGCTCGTTGTCTTGCTCATTGTTTTTGCTCATTGTCTGTTTGTTGTTTTTACTTGATGTCTGCTCATTGTTTTTGCTCAATGTACCCTTGTTGTTCGTCTTCTTTAGGAGGCACCAGGAACTGAACTCAAAACCTCCCATGTGGGAGGCAGGTGCTCAACTGTTTGAGCCACATCCGCTTGCCCACTCCCTATTTATTTTTAATTATACATAAGTCATTTTAAACATTTTAAGTGAACAATTCTTTTACATTAAGTACACTGGCAACACTGTATATAAACTGACTTCTTAATATCATCCTTGTTATTCCTAAATGATTATTTCCATTCCCTTCAAGGAAGATACTCTATTTGACAAATAATGCATATGTAATCTTTTTGGACATCTAAACCTTGTGGGTTTAGGACTCAAGTTGAAATATAAACAGTGCTTCTAAAAGTTTTATTTGGTATATGTGATTATCAAAGTAAAAATGGAGGAGAGGGCAAATATTTCTTTGGTTTATTCAATAATAATTACTCAACATGTTACAAGTGTGGATTTTGCCATGTTACAACACTTTGCCTGAAACTCCACTAATCAGTTCGTCAAGGTTGCAAACATTAGAGCGTTTCGGAGAAGACAAGTAGAGCCGAAAGAAAACATTAACTGGAATGGGAATTAAAAGTGATTTTGAAGTTACTATTTTTACCATGGTTTGAAATTCAGTAGCAAGACTCAAATATTCTGTGTCAAATGCAGGTGAAAAAAAGGGTATATCACATAGGAAACAACTACCATCTCCATTCAAATGTTAATTATATTTACTACCAAAGTATAGTCAGGCAAAGCTAACCAATTACTGTGGCTGGCATTAATTCTTTAAGCATGCTAGATAACAGAACCATATTTTCAGTGATGTGTGTGCCTACATTGCCCCCTTACGGTCAGCTGTGGCAGGAAACATTTCCTGATATGATTTTAAAGAAGTCTCTGAAGCTGCGTTTCAAAAGTCAGTAAGTCAGTCTCTTGACACTCAGGATGCATTTTCATGTAAGATAACTGAGAGATGAAAGTCTCTTAAATCTATACGGTAACCCCTAATGTACTATACATGTGGAATAAAATAATTAAAACAAAAAAATAAAACTGAGCTATTATGCAATTTTATGGCTATCTTGAATATTGGTGGTGAAGGGAAAAGTTTAAATGTAGGTGGTTGTAAAGGTAGAGATCAGTATCTTTGTGCAAAATCAGAAGGGGCATTTGTGATACTCTAAAGCCCCTGCTTCTCTAAAATAGTATGGCTTCTCTTAAAAAGCTGTTCCTCCAAAGAGTGTATCACCCATGTCTTTCATCTGCCATAATGAGGACTGTGTGGGCCATGATATGGAGCAAAATGAGGGCAAAAAAGGTAGAGACAATGAAATTTCCCAAAACTATCCAGAAAGAACTGGAAAAGAAGATAAATATTAATTAAGTGGGGGGTGGGGGAGTGGAGGGCATATGCATGTATATGTCCTTTAATTTTATGGTATGGAATTATCTGCAAAAATAAGAACAATAAAAAGCAGGACAAAACAAAATAAAATAAATAAAATTTAAAAAGCAGGACAAAAGGGAGTACATGATTTATGAGAGATAAAACAGATGAGACAGAAAAAAATGGGATCAAACAACCCCCTGCACCAGGGAACACCAGGAGGAAAGCTGGGGCACCAACTCAGGCGGATTAGGAATGAGGACAGTGTGTGATGAGCAATTGTCTCATGTCTCGTGAAGGGAATATGAAAAAAGCCTAGCAACACTCTAATTATAGTAGTTCAGTTTAAACTTACTCCTTGGGGCAGTTTGAGATTATTTATGAATCCCAAAAAGAGAGAGATTATGTTTGTAAACTAATCTATTTCTCTGGGTGTAATACCCTTTGATTGCAGCTGAGATGTCTTGATTAAATTACCTGTTAAGATTAGGGCTTTGATTTGACCACATTAGTAAGGCATGACTCAGGTTGAGTCCCTGCCCCCTTGGTGGGCTGATATAAATGGGCACTCATTCAAGAAGACACAGGGGAAGAGAGAGAGCTCCATACACAGAAGAGGAGAGAACTTGTTTATCCTGTGGCCCCGGGGAGAGATGAGCCATTCGCCTGATAGTTTACACATGATATAGAAAGCCCAGAAAGATATGAGCCCTATGCCGAGAAAAAGAGGAAGCCCAGGAAGGAGAGGCCAGGCAGAGATCGGCAACCATCTTGCTTCAACACAAGGCAACTGACTTTGGTGAGAAAGCAAACTTGAGTTGGAACCTTCAGCCCCTTGTAACTTTAAGCTTTTACCCCAATAAATATCCTTTATAAAAACCAACACTAGAACGATAGGTAGCACCACAGAGCCTTGGTTGGCCTCAGATAGCCAGTCCTTTGTCGTCCCTGCCGGCAGGCCGTCATGCGTGCCCGTGTGTGGAGTGCTCCCTGCCACGCGTCAGGACCAGGGTCCAGTGCAGAGAGCCCCTCGTCCTGGGGAAACAGGGCGCAGCCAGAAAGGGGGACGCCCCTTTGCCCATCATGCACCTCACGTTCATGGGGAACCTAGTGCTAAACCACTTGTAGGCGACCTATTTCTGGGTCATGGTTTTGTACATAGCGGAGTAGGTCCCTTGCTGCAATCTATTCAAAGTCAACCCTCAGCACAAGGGTTTGTAAAAAAAAAAAAAAAAAGCCAACAGATTTCTGGTACTTTGCATCAGGACCTCTTTAGCAGACTAATACAGAATTTGGTACTAGTAGTGTGGGGTACAGTCTGATGCAATTACCAAAAACGCTGGAATTCTTTTATAAATGGGTAAGGGGTATTTTTTGGAGGAATTGTGAGATGTTTGATGGAAAAGGTCTAGATTGCTTTGAAAAGACTGCTGGTAGGAATATTTCTGATAAGTTTTAAGAAGGAAATGATGAAATTATTATTGGAAACTGGAGGAAAGACAATCCTTGTCTTAAAGTTGCAGAGTACTTAGCAAGATTGATTCCTGATGTTATATGGAAGGCAGAATTTGAAAATGGTGAGCCTGGACATTTAGTGGAAGAGCTTTCCAAAGTAAACTTGGAGCATGTAGCTTGGCTTCTCCTTGCAGCTTATAGCAAAATACAAGAGGAAAGAGGTAAGTTGAGAACTGAATTGTTGGGCACAAAGAAACCAGAAGCTGATTCCAGAAATTCCAAGCATCTGGAAATCAAGCCCCCAAATGATAGTGCCCCATTTGAGGAATTAACTAAACTTGGAACTTGTAAGTCAGGATTGAAAATGCAGTTATCCAGGGAAGACTTGTGGAAAGTGTTACTCTCTGATGGTTTGGACACCTGCTTCCTGCATGCTAAACCAACAAGCTTTTTGCAAGATCTGTATGAACAAAACTACCATCAGCCTGGACTAAAAGAGACAATGAGGGGAGAAATGGAAGGGAAAAAGATAGAAGCAACCCAAGTGCCCATCAACTGATGAATCGATAAGCAAAATGTGGTATAGTCATACAATGGAATATTGTTCAGTTGTAAAAAGGAATGAAGTCTTGATACATGCAACAACATGGCTCAACCTTGAGGAGTAAGCCAGTCAAAAAAGGACAAATATTGTATGATTTCACTGTTACGAACTAATCATAATAAGCAAACTCATACAGTTATTATTTAGAATATAGGTTACCAGGAAATAGATTGGGGTTAAAGATTGGGGAGCTGATGCTTAACTTGTACAGATTTTCACTTTGGGGTGACGGTAAAGGTTTGGAAATGGATGGTGGTGATGGTAGCACACCACTGTAGTGTAATGTAATCAACAGGACTGAACTGAACAGATGAATGTGGCTGAAAGAGGAAACTTTAGTATGTGGATACTACTAGAACAAAAATTAAAAGATAAAATGGGACTGTATAACAACAACAAAAAATAGCTTGTGATAGCATTTCTCCTTTGTAATTTTCTAGAAATCAACATCAGATAAAGGACTCACCCATAAAGAAACTAATTTAGTTTTCAGAGCACAACATGAAATACTATTTATCATTCATGTCATCATTTGTATATATTTGATTACCAGGAGGTTGATAAATTCTTCTAATGCAAACAAACAAAATTATCAAGATATTCTTGGCTACATCTCCCATGTATGGTCAAAGACTAGTGAAAAAAATACCAGAATAAGAGTAGGAGCTGGTTTACATCTGATTCCACCTCTCTAAAAATGAGACCCCAGAAATCACTTACACTCTCATTGACCTACCCCCTGTATCCTTAGAGTCTAGCCTAGCCTAGCACAAACAGATGTAAAAATGATGATTAATGAATGAATTTCTGGGCCATGGTTTCATCCATAAAATGTGGAAACTAGTTATTTTGTAGGGTTGTGAAAATTCAATACGATAATAGTGTGAAAAGTTTAATAGTAAAAGGCTATGCTAGGGTGCTATACATATTCTATATGTTCTAAATGTCCTGTATATTGATCTGGATAGTGGTTACAGTATTAGCCTTCTATTGCTGTGTAGCAAATTAGCAGAAACTTAGTGGCTTAAAAACAAGGGATAGGAAACGGATGTGACTCAAGTGACTGGGCTCCCATCTACCATATAGGAGGCCCAGGGTTCAATTCCTGGGGCCTCCTGGTAAAAGGTGAGCTGGCCCGCATGGCAAGCTGGCCCGAGCACAGAGCTGGCTCGTGCAGAGAGCTGGCGCAGCAAGATGACACAACAAAAAGAGACACAATGGAGAGACAATAAGAGATGCAGCAGACCAGTGAGCTGAGGTGGCATAAGAGATTGAGCGCCTCTCTCCCACTTTGGAAGGTCCCAGGATCGGTTCCCGGTACCGCCTAAAGAGAAGATAGGCAGACACAGAAGAACAACAGAGAGCAGACAGCAAGCACAAAACAATGAGGGAGCCGGGGCGGTGGGGGGGGGGGGGGATAAATAAAAATAAAACTTAAAAAAAAAAACCAAGAAATATTTATTATCCCATAGTTCTGTAGGTCAACAGTTCAGTCACGCTGTAGCTGGGTTCTCTGGCAGGGTCTCACGAGCTGAAATAAGGGTGTTGGCAGGACTGCATTCCTTACTGGGGGCTCTGGAGAAGAATCCAGTGCCAAACTCATTCAAACTGTTGGCCAAATTCAGTATCTTGTGGCTATAGGACTGAGGTTCCCACTTCCTTGCTGACTGTCAACTAGGGCTGCCCTCAGCTCCTAGGGGCCACCTATATTTCTTGCCACGTGGCCCCTTCTTTCTCGACAGTTTTACACACATTTATTAAATATGTCTAAAACAGCAATGTCCAAGAGAACTTTCTATGATGATGGATACATTCTATAAATACAGTTCAATATGATAGCCACTATATATATGTGGCTGTTGAGCATGTGAAACATGGCAGATGTTAATGAGGAACTGAATTTTTATTTTTATTTAATTTTAATTTGAATAGCTATAAGTGGTTAGTGGCTACTATAATGAATATCACAGCTTTACAGGCTCTTGAGGGGCCAAAGAGAGGGGGGAAATGACAACTTTTAAATAAGCATAAATAGCAAAATCCAGAATTACATACATAATCTCTAACCTCTTTTTTTTTTAAGTGAAACAGCTCTTTTAGAATTTTCACTTGAGCCCAGAAGTACCCATGGTATGTTAAAGGAAAAAAGGTTTTGCAATATCAATAAAACTACAGAGCCTCAAGCCACTAGCTAAAGAATAATGACAATGAAGCACAGATGCAAAATGGTAGCAAAGCAAGTTTTGCAAATTGCTCTCTTCACTAGAAAACTCAAAGAGTTGGGAAAAAAGATTTTGCGTTTACTAGGTGGTAACCTTGGAATCAGAAGAGACATCTAGAACTACAGGAGTACCGGAGGAAGCAAGAGGCTACTGAAAGTTTAGCTTTTTAAGTGAAAGCCCAATCCTATGATCCATAGGAGTGGCTTCAGAAACAGCTGCAGCTATAACAACACAGCCCAGATTTCAGGAGTGGCCAACTGGGGCCAGGGTAGGCAGAAAATCTCCTCCTCCAAAAGTTGGGATTGAGAGTCAATGTTGGTCTAGGGAAACCCACAAGGGACCAGTGCAGAAGATGAACTCAGTTTCAGCCCTCTGATAGCAGTGGCTTCCAGCTTTCCACCAGCACACACAAGGACATAAAGAGCTGGTGCACTTACTCTGGTGGGTGTTTTTTTTCCTTCTATGTGTGGGTGTTTGCTGGTCTGGCATATCCCTGAGGGCCCCACACAGATGCTGGCTTTAGTTTCAGCCCTCTTGGCAGTAGCAGCTTCTGGCCTCACACCAGCACCTACCAGGACCATGTACCATTTTGTTGGCTACATTTCCTCTTCCTTGTGTAGTTTAGTCTACAGATCCCTGAGGGCCCAGGATAGATGGTAGCCTCAGTTTCAGAGCTCTTGGCAGCAGCATCTTCTGACCTTATAGCAGCATCTACCAGAACATAAAAAGCCAGTGTACCTCTTATCTTTATTTTTTCGTTGTTTTTTTTTTTTTTTTTTTTCTTTCTCTGTCTTATATTTTTGGGTCTGGCAGATCCCTGGACAGATGAGCAAGGGCAATGGCCTACATTTCAGCTTCAACAGCAGCAGCTTCTGGCTTTCCACCAGCATGTAACAAGAGAATTGGAAAGGCAGTACACCGTTTTGTTTGTTTGTTTGTTTGTGGGGGGGGGGGGGGCGCGTTCTGTCTGTTAGTATTTTTACTTTTTGTTTCCCTCTCGCTTTCTTTCCTTTCTTATCCTTTTTCTTTCTTTTTATTTTTCTTCTTGTTCTTGGTCTGGTGGACTGAAGAATGGGAGAACTATATTTCTAGAGTAACCCCAACATAATGGTCAGAATACTGTCAATAAAAAATTACAAAACATACAAGAAGACAGGAAAATATGGCCCAGTCATGGGAAAAAAAGCATTTAACAAAAAATATTCCAGAGCAAATTCATTCTCTGGAATTACTAGCAAAAATCTTAGAACAACTCTTAAATACGATCAATGAACCAAAGGAAAACTTGGACAAAGAACTAAAGGAAATCAGGAAAACAATATATGAACAAAGTGAGAATTTCAATAACAAAACAGAAATTATAAATTAGAACCAAATAAAAAAATAATTTAAAAAATAATGAACAGGGCCTGTGAAACATAATCAAACATACTTATATATGCATCATGGAGTCCCAGAAGGAGCAAAAAAGAGATAAAGGGCCAGAAAAAAAACATCTGAAGAAATAATGGCTGGAAACTTTCCAAATCTGATGAAAGACAGAAATTTACAAATCCAAAATATTCTACCAACACCAAGCAGTATGAACCCAAATAGATCTACACGAAAACACTATATAATCAAACTGTTTAGTGCCAAGAATAAAGACAGAATCTTTAAAAAAGCAAGAGAAGCAAAGCATCACATACAAGGAGACCCTTAATAAAAGTAATACCCAATTTCTCCATAGAAATCACGGAATCCAGAAGACAGCTGGAGGACATATTTAAAGTGCTGAAAGAAAAAAAAATTGTTACCCAAGAATAATATACCCAGCAAAGCTGCCCTTCAAAAAAGAGGGAAAAGTTAAGACATCCAAACAAACAAAAACTGAGGTACTTCATTACCACTAGAATTGCCTCACAGAAAATGCTACAGGGGAGTCCTTCATGTTGATAGGAAAGGAGACTAGACACTAACTCGAAGTTCTATGAAGAAATAAAGACCTCTGGTTGAAGTAAAAATACGGGTAAATATAAATGCCAGTATTACTGGATTTTGCATAGTAATATTGTCTCATAAGGCTTTAAATTCTAATACATAAAAATAAGCATAAATCTTTGTTAATGACACAATGTATAAAGATATTAACAAAATGGCAGAAATAAATCTTGCCTTACCAGTAATTACCTTAAATGTAAACAAATTAAATTATCCAATCAAAAGGCAAAGACTGGCAGTACGGATAAGAAACATGACCCAACTATATGCTGTTTACAAGAGAACCATCTCAGATCCATAGATACAAACAGGCCGAAAGGATGGAAAACATTTTTTCATGCAAATAATAAAAAAGAACTAGGGTAGTTATATTAATATCAGACAATACAGACTTTAAGTAAAAATCTGTTACAAGAGACAAAAAGAATATTATATATTGATAAAAGGGTCAATTCAGTAGGGATTTAACAATTAAAAACATATATGCACCCAATAACTGAGCACCAAAATATATGAAGCAAACATTGACAGAATTGAAAAAGAAATCAATAGTTGTATAACAATAGTTGAAGATTTCAATACATTACTATCAATCATTACTATCAATAGAACATCAGAACAGAAGGAAATAGAGGACCTGGAGAACATCTAGGTCTATCAGACATAAAAAGACCACTTCACCCAACAGCAGAATACACATGCTTTTCAAGTACATACAGATCATTCTCCAGGATAGACCATAAGTTAGGGAACAAGTCAAAAAGTCCCAATAAATTTAAAAATCCTGAAATCATACAAAGTAACTTCTCTGACCACGATGGAACAAAAATCGATAATGGAGGTGTGACAGTTTGAAGTTCTTTCATGAATCCCCAAAAGACAAAGATTATGTTTTTGAACTTATCTATTCCTGTGGGTATGAGATCCTTTTTGACTGGACATCAGTGAGGCATGACCCAGGTTGAGTCTCTACCCTCTTACTGGAGCTGAAATAAAAGGAGACACATACAGGAAAAGGGAGCTCTGCGATTTCTGATGCTGCAATGTGAAAGGAGGACTCAAAGACTGCTAGCAATCAAAGCTTAAGCACGAAGCCCCAAAGAGGCTGGGTCCACTGAGCAGCTCAAGGTTGAATGAGCCATATGCCTGAGAGGCCACAGGTAAATTCGGGAGGTAAGCAGTGGATCCAAGAATGAGAGAGGAGGCCCAGTAAGAGACAAGCCCTATGCTTTGTTGCCCACAGCTGAGCTCCACAAGACGGGAGATTCTGGAGGGGAAGGCAGAGACCTGGCAGAGATCGCCCACAATCTTGTTTTACCACATGGCAACATGCCAGGATCAACAATAGCTGACTTTGGTGAGAAAGAATGTCTGCTGATGCCTTGATTTGGACACTGTACAGCCTCAGAATTGTAAGTTTTACCCTAAATAAAATCCACATTATAAAAGCCAACCCATTTCTAGTACTTCGTATCAGCAGCCTTATGGAACTAAGACAGGAGGGAAAACTAGAAAATTTACAAATATGTGGAAACTGAATAGCACACTCTTAAACAACCTTCAATTAAAAACAGAACAAAGGAAATTATAAAATACTTAGATACAAATGAAAACCAAGATACAACATACCAAAACTATGTAGCAAAGGTTATGCTCAGAGAGAAATTTATGAGTACCTATTTTAAAAAAGATCTCAAATTAATAATCTAACTTTATATCTTGAGAAACTAAAAAAAAAGAAGAGCAAAGGAAAACCAGAGTTAGCATAAGAAAGGAAATAATTAAGATTAGCATAGAGATAAATGAAATGCAGAATAGAAAAAAAACTGAGAAAATTTTTTAAAAATTGGATCTTTGAAAAAATCCAATAAAATAACAAACCTCTAGAAAGACTTACAAAGAAAAAAGACAGAAATAACTAAAATCAGAAAGGAAAACAACAGGCCTTACAGAAATAAAAAGGACTGTAAGAGAATACTATAAACAATTATACTCCAAAAAACTAGATAATCCAGAAGAAAGGAAATACACCAATTAACCAAATAGACTCAAGAAAAAGAAAACCTCAACAAAACTAACAAGTACACAGGTTGAATCAATAATCAAAAACCCTCCACCAAAGAAAATTCCAGGACTAGAAGACTTCACTGGTGAATTCTACCAAACATTTAAAGAACTAATACCAATCCTTCTCAAACTCTTCCCAGAATTCAAGAGGAGGAAACACTTTCTAATTTATTCAATGAGGCCTAATTTATTCTATGGTTACTCTAATACCAAAGTTTGGTAAAAACATCACAAGAAAAGAAAATCACCGACTAATTTCTTTTATGAATATAGGTGCAAAAATCCTTAACAAAATACTATTAATAGCAAACTGAATCCAGCAGCATATTAAAGTGATTAAACACCATAGCCAAGTGGGATTGATCCAGGAATGCAAGGGTAATTCAATATAAGAAAATCAGTCAGTGTGATACAATTAGATAAAAAGAACGAAGGAAAAAAAATCCACCTGATTATATCAGTTGAAGCACAAAAGCTTCTGACCAAACCCAGCACTCCTTTTTGATAAAGACATTTGGAAAAGTAGGAATAGAAGGGAAGTTTTTCGACATGATAAAGGCCATTTATGAAAACCCCACAGCTAACATATTTTCATGACTGCTATTCTTCTAGCCATTCCACTAGAAGTTCCAGCCATTGCTACTTGGTAAGAAAAAGAAATAAAAGTTATCCAAATTGGAAAAGAAGAAGAAAAACTATCTTTATGTGCAGACAATATGATCTTAGATACAGAAAATTAAAAAAAAAAAAAAAATCCACAAGAAAACTATTCAAGTTAATGAGTTCAGCAAAGTGGCAAGGTCAACATGCAAAATTCAGTAGGATTCCTATACACTAGCAATTAACAATCCAAACAGGAAATTAAGAAAACAATTTCATTTACAATACCTTCTAAGAAAAATTAGATACCTAGAAATAAATCTAGCCAAGGATACAAAAGACCTGTATACTGAAAATTATGAAACATTACTGAAAGAAATTAAAGAAGACATAAATAAATGGCAAGACATCCCATGTTCATAGTTTGGAATAATTAGTATTGTTAAAATGCCAGTATTACTCAAAGGGATACATAAATTCAATGTAATCCCTGTCAAAATTCTAGCAGCTGTTTTTGCAAAAATAGAAAACCAATACTCAAATTCATATATAACTGCAAAGGGCCCAAATAGCCAAAACCTCCTTGAAAAAGAATAAAGTTGGAGGACTCACATTTTTCTAATTTCAAAACTTATTACAAAGTTACAGTAATCAAAATAGTATAGTGGGAAGAGATGTTGCTCAAGCAGTTGAGGACCCACCTCTCACATGAGAGGTCCTGGGTTCGCTTTCCGGTGTCTCCTGAAAAAATAAAAACAAACAACAAGGAAAACAAACGAAAAAACCAACTCTGGAAAGACAATATGGCTCAGTGGTTGAGCGCTGGCTTCCCACATACAAGGTTCCAGGTTCAAAACCCTAATACCTCCAAAAGAAAAAAAAATAGCCTAGTACGCACAAGGACAAACATATAGATCAATGGAATTAAACTGAGTGCTCAGAAACAAACCCTCACATCTATGGCCAACTGATTTTTGACAAGGGTGCCAAGTCCACTCAATGGGGAAAGAATAGTCTCTTCAACAAATGGTGCTAGGAAACCTGATACCCATATGCAAAAAATGAAGGTGGACCCCCTACACCTAACACTATGTACAAAAATTAACTCATAATGGATCAAGGGTCTAAACATAAGAGCTAAAACTATAGAAGTCTTAGAAGATAAAACAGGGGCAAATGTTCATAACCTAGGATTTGGTAATGGATTTGTAGATATGACTCCAAAAGCACAAGCAACAAAAGAAATAATAGATAAATTTGATTTCATCAAAATTAAAAACTGTTGTGCATGAGAAGAAATTATCAAGAAAGTGGAAAGATAACCTACAGAATAGGAGAAAATAATTTCAAACTGTATATCAGATAAGGACTTAATATCCAGACTATATAATGTACTTTTACAATGCAACAACAAAAAGACAACCTGATTAAAAATTAGACAAAGGACTTGAATAACCATTTCTACAAAGAAGATATACAAATGGCCAATAAACAAATGAAAAGATGCTCAACATCAGTAGCCATTATGAATATGCAAATTAAAACCACAAAATACAACTTATACCCACAAGGAAGGCTATAATTAAAAAAAAAAAAAAAAAAAAAAAAAGACAAGTGTTGGACAGGTTACAGAGAAATTGGAATTCTAGTGCATTTCCACATCCTCTGTGGAAAAAACAATATGGCAATTCCCCAAAAAGTTGAATACAGAATTACCATATGACCCAGCAAATCTAATTCTAGGTATATATAAAAAAAAGAGGTGAAAACAAGCTCTCAAACAGATACTTGTACAGAAATGTTTATAGCAACACTATGCACAATAGCCAAAAGGTGGAAACAACCCAAGTGTCTATCAAAAAATGAATGGAGGGAGTGAGGTGGCTCAAGCAGTTGAGCACCCACCTCCCACACACGGGAAGTCCCATATTTGGTTCCCAGTGCCTCCTAAAGAAGACAAACAAACAATGAGCAGACAACAAGCAAAAACAACAAGCAGACAATGAGGGGGGGAAATGAGCAGACAACGAGCAAAAAAAAAAAAACCAAATGAGCAGGGAACAGATGTGGTTCAAGCAGTTAAGTGCCTGCCTCCCATACGGGAGGTCCCAGGTTCAGTTCCCGGTGCCTCCTAAGGAAAAAACAAACAGACAATGAGCAAAAATGAGTGCAGAGAAGCAAAAACAACAAGCAAAAACATGAGCAAACAGACGAGGGAGCCATCTCAGGGGGAAAGAAATAAAAATAAATGAATTTTTTTATTTTAAAAAAATGAATGGATAAACAAAATGTGACATATATAGACAATGGATCATTACTCAGCCACAAGAAAGAATGAAGTTATGAGACATACTGTAATATGGAAGAACCTTGAAAGAGATAACTAAAAACAGCAAATTTGCATAGAAAAAAAGGCAGATTAGAGGTTACCAGGGAGGTGAAGGTAAAGAGAAAGGGTGTTTTGTTTTGCTTTTTATAAAAATACAAAAATAAAAACTAAAAACATTGGCATCTTGGGAGATCCAAGATGGCTGAGTAGGGAACAGCAGGCTGCACTCCTCCTCCAGAAACTGCAGGAAGGGAGGCAGGTTTATGTGACAGAAGGGAAGGCACGAGACTGGGGGGCAATCAGAGGGGACAGCTAGAGAGGGAGAACCCAGTTGACAAGGGGAGAGAGAAACAGTAGGAGATAAGACAGGCAAGCCAGTGCCTACCTAGCTGGCTCAGAGAGGGAAGCTGGGGAAGTGATTTGGCTAGAAAACCAGTGCTTCAGCCAGCTCTGAGAGTGAATAAAGCCATCAGGCAACCAGGGGTATGTCCCGGTGCCCAGCAGGCTCTGAGGTAGGAAAGCTGTGGGGCAAACAGGTGTGGGGACTGGCACCCAGCTGGCTCAGGGGGAGAGAGAAGATGACGAGGGAAGAGGGCGGACAGATGGATGTCAGCCGGTTCTGAGAAAAGGAAAGATGCCAGCTAGTGCTGAAGCAGCTCCAGGGAGAGGGGAGGGGGGAGCTGATCAGGCAGGCTGTCACACCCACCTGCCCTGGGAGGGAGAGGAACTGGGTCAGTGAGGGGTGGGCTGACAGGTATCCAACAGCCCTGGTGAGAGGGCAGCTGGGAGAGTCAACCCACGAGCCATCAGATACCCAACTGGCCTGAGGGAAAGGGGGATGGGAAGAGGCAACGGAGAGGTATGAGGTGCCCAACCTGCAGGAAGAAAAGGGAGCCAGAGACTGATCCAGCGATCCAGCAGGTTGTCAGGCACCCAGCTGGCTCGCAGGGGAAGGGGTAGCTGCAGGAGAAGCAGCCTCATGACAGGGAACTTAGATGTTTTTGTGTTTTTTTTTCAGATTTTTTTTTTTTTTTTTTCTCTATATCCAGGTACCTTACTTGCAGAAAGCAGGCCACAGGGTCACTGACTGGTGAGCCCTGGCAGCCTGAGATGATTGCTAGTGGCCTGAGAGGGAGGCCTGTTTTCTTTTCTTTTGTTTCTTTTGTTTCTTTTTTCTCCTTATTTTATTTTCTTTCCTTCATCTTCCCCTCTTCCTCTGGTTTTCTTTTGTTCCACCTTCTCTTACTTGGTCTTTATTTTCTTTCCCCTCATCTTTATGGTCTTTTATTTTTTTTATTTTTCAACTTTTTTATTCTTATTCCTTTGTATTTTTTATGATTTTTCTCTCATTAGTGTTTTGTTTTTTTTTTTTTGTAGCTCTTTTATGGTTGTTCCCAACCTTTTTTTTTTTGAAGGAGAACTTTTATTTTTATGTAAAGAAAAATCAGCTTATTTCAAATTAAAAATCTGGGGATTTCCCTTTTCCCTCAAAGAATTTATAAACATGAACTACAGAGCAGATTCATTTAAAAACTACTATTAAAAAGATAAAAGATGCTATCCATAGGCATTAGTGGACTTCTAAAACTTAGTGCAATCCTCAGGCAGCCACAGTACCAGCATTAACAAAGTTGCCCCACAATTCAGAATTTATGAGCGAACCTCTCCCTTAGAGCAAAGGATTAAAAATGATAGAATCCAGGAAGGGAAAAATTGTTCCTGCACCCAAATGTCACTCCTAGATTGATCCCAGTGTTTTCCACTTGAGATAATGTTGAGATTGCCTCTCCCACTGGCTGTGAGCATGGTACAATAATCGTAAGACAACATGGCTGGCTTTTCTTCCACAATGATGAGTAAATTTCTTTTAATAAAGCAAGCTATTGGGTAGTAAGCCTGGGTAGTTGAATACCGTGGTACATATGTGAGTGAACTCTCAATGAGAATGCCCCAGATGCGATCGTATTTCCTGATGCCGCAACTAGAAAGAGGATAAAGGAACTCAAAATATCTATGCATTGTTGTGGTGACAGGACAGCAGGTTCCCAGATATAATTCATAAGGCTCGGGATCCCGGTGTTCCAAAATAGGCAATCGTCTTATTCTGACTCGGAGCCAGTTTTCAGTACAGGTTACACGTATATCCTCAAAACCATGAGTTAAAACAAAGAGCGTGAAAAGCCCTCCTAACATGCCAGAAATCTTCATGGCTTCAGATCTGGATGCAAGACAGCACCGGAAACTGGAGTCAATCTTTTTATTATTATTATTCTTTTTCACTTCTTGTTTATTTCCTTTTTTATGGTCTTAACATTTTTTCAGAGCAACACAGACAACTACAAGGATATAGAATAAGTGGAACCAAGTGTCAAAGAGGACCCTTAACACAAAATAAAACAAAACAAAACCTAGAGTAGAAAGAGAAGCAAACCAACTGAATAAGTACATCAAGATAAACAGATGCCTAGAAATAAGGAAAAAATTACAGGCTATACTAAGAAACAGGAAGACATGGCCCAATCTAATGAACAAACTAAAAAGCAGGAGGAGATGCAGAAAGTAGAACAACTAATCAAGGATGTCCAAACAAATATCATGACTCGCCTTAATGAAGTGAAGGAAGAGATAAAGAATATTAAGGCAACACTGGGGGAATGAACAGAAGAAATTATATACATACAAAAAGATAACAGATCTGATGGTGATAAAAGGCACAATGCAAGAAATTAAAACATGTTGGAAGCACATAACAGCAGATTTGAACAGGCAGAGGAAAGCATTAGTGACACTGAAGATAGAACATCTGAAATTACACAGATAAAACAGGTTAAAAAAATAGAAAAAACTCAGCAGGGACTCAGAGAATTAAATGACAACATGAAATGCACAAACATATGCATTATTGCATCCCAAAGCGAGAAGAGAAGGGAAAGGGAGCGGAAGGAGTATTGAAAGAAATAATGGCCAAAAAGTACCCAACTCTTATGAGGGACATGGATATACATGTCCAGGAAGGACAGAGCACTCCAAACAGTATAAGTTCTAGCAAGCCTACCCAGAGACACATACTGGTCAAATTGTGAAATGTTCAAAACAAAGAGAAAATTCTGAAAACAGCAAAAGAAAAGAGATCCATCATATATAAGAGAGGCACAAGATTAAGTGCTGATTCCTCATATGAAATCAGGGAGGCGAGAAGGCAGTGGTATGACATAATTAAGGTACTAAAAGAAAAAAACTGCCAGCCAAGAATTCTGTATCCAGCAAACCTGGCTTTCAAAAATAAGGGAGAGTTAATAATATTCACAGATAAACAGAAACTGAGAGTTTGTCAATAAGAGTTCTGCATTTCAAGAGGGAGATATGCAGATTGTAAGGAAAAAAACAGGAGAGAGAAGGTTAGAGGAGAGCATAAAAAGCAAGATTATTAGCACTGAGAGGGAAATTTATAGCCATAAATGCCTATATTAAAAAAGAAGAGCTAAAATCAAAGACCTAACTGCACACATGAAGGAACTAGAAAAAGAACAAACTAATCCCAAAGCAGAAAGAAGGAAATAACAAAAATTAGAGAACTAAATGAAACTGAGAATAAAAAACAGTAGAAAAATTAACAAAACCAAAAGCTGGTTCTTCAAGAAAATTAATAAAATTGACAAACCCTTGGCTAGAAGAACAAAGAAAAAAAGAGAGAAGATGCAAATAAAATTTAAAAAAAAAAACAAGAGAAAGTATATCACCACTGATCCCACAGAAATAAAGAGTATCATAAGACGATACTCTGAAAAATTGTATGCCAACAAGATGGATAACTTAGATGAAAAACACAAGCAACCTACATTGACAAAAGAAAATTCCAGAAGAACTCAGCAGTTCTACAGGTAGTAAGATTGAATTAGTCATCAAAAACTTCCCAACAAAGAAAATTCCAGGACCAGACAGCTTCATGGGTGAATTCTACCAATAATTCTGGAAAGAGCCAACACCAATCCTGCTTAAACTCTTCCAAAACATAGAAGTGGAGGGAACATTACCTAACTCATTGTATGATGCCAACATCACCCTAATACCAAAGCCGCATAAAGATGTCACAAGAAAAGAAAACTACAGACCAATCTCTCTAACAAACTTAGATGCTAAAATCCTCAAAAAAAAATACTTGCTAATCATATTCAACAACACATCAAATGAATTATACACCATGATCAAGTGGGTTTTATCCCAGGTATGCAAGAATTGTTCAACATAAGAAAATCAATGTAAAAAATTGAAATTTTAAAATTACATGATCACCACGGTTGACACAGAAAAAAGCATTTGACAAGATAAAGTATACTTTCGTGATTAAAAAAACACTTCAAAAGACAAGAATAGAAGGAATTTTCCTCAACATGATAAAGGGTATATATGAAAAACCCACAGCTAACATCATACTCAGTGGTGAAATGCTAAAGGCTTTTCCTCTAAGATCTGGAACAAGACCGTCGGATGCCCACTGCCACCACTTTTATTGAACACTGTATTAGAAGTACTTGCTCGAGCACTTAGGCAAGAAAAAGATACAAAAGGCATCCAAACTAGAAAAAAATAAGTAAAACTTTCATTATTTGCAGATGACATGATCCTATACGTAGAAAGCCCCAAAAAATCTACCAACAAAACTTCTAGAGCTGATGTGAAACAAGTTCAAAAAAGTGGCAGGATATAAGATCAACACACAAAAATCAATAGCATTTGTGTACAGTAATAATGAGCAATCTGAGGAAGAAATCAATGGGGGAAAAAATCCATTTACAATAGCAACTAAAAGAACCAAATACCTAGGAAGAAATTTAACTAAGGATGTAAAGGACTTGTACACAGAATACTACACAACATTGTTAAAGGAAATCAAAGAAGACCTAAATAAATGGAAGACTATTCCATGTTCATGGATAGGAAGACTAAATATCATTAAGATGTCTACCGTACCCAAATTGATTTACAGATTTAATGCAATCCCTATAAAAATTACAATAGCATTTTTTTACAGAACCGGAAAAGTCAATTATGAAATTTATTTGGAAGGGCAAGGGGCACCAAATAGCCAAAAACATATTGAAAAAGAAAAACAAAATTGGAGAAAACATATGCTATCTGACTTTAAAGCATACTACAAAGCTACAGTGTTCAAAACTGCATGGTGTTGTCACAAGGACAGACATACTGACTAATGGAACTGAATTGAGAGTTCTGAAATAGAACCTCGCATATATGGTCAACTGATATTTGACAAGGCCACCAAGCCAACTCAACTGGGACAGACTAGCCTCTTCAACAAATGATGCTGGGAGAACTGGATATCCTTATCCAAAAGAATGAGAGGATCACCACTTCACGCTCTATACAAAAATTAACTCAATATGGATCAAAGACCTAAATATAAAAGCCAAGAACATAAAGGTCTTAAAATATAATGTAGGGAAGACATCTACAAGATACTATAGTAGGAAATGGTTTCGTAAACTTTACCCCCAAAGTACAAGCAATGAAAGAAAAAATAGATAAATGGGACCTCCTCAAAATTAAAAACTTTTGTGCTTCAAAGGGATTTGTCAAGAAAGTGAAAAAGCAGCCTACTCAATGGGAGAAAATATTTGGGAACCATTAATCCGTAAGGGTCTAATATCCAGCATATATTATAAAATCCAACATCTCTAAAATAAGAAGACAAACAACCCATTTAAAAAATGGGTAAGAGATTTAAAGACACTTTTCCATAGAGGAAATACAAATGGCTAAAAAGCACATGAAAAAATACTCATCTACACTAGCTATTAGGGAAATGCAAATCAAAACTACAATGAGATATCTTCTTATCCCTATTAGACTGGCTGCTAATTAAAAAAAACAAAAAACAAAAAAGAAAACTACAAGTGTCAGAGAGGATGTGGAGGAATGATAACACTCATCCAATGCTGATCGGAATGAAGAATGGTGCAGCCACTGTGTAGGACAGTTTGGCAGTGCTAATGACAGAATTTCCATATGATCCAGCAATCCCACTACTAAGTGTAAACCCAAAAGAACTGAAAGCAGGGACGTGAACAGATATATGCACACCAATGTTCACAGCAGCATTATTCACTATTGCCAAAAGTTAGAAGCAACCCAAGTGTCCATCAACAGATGAGTGGATTAATAAAATGTGGTATATACATACAATGGAATATTACTAAGCTGTAAGAAGGAATGAAGTATTGACACACACAAAAACATGGATGACTCTCGAAGGCCTTACATTGAATGAAGTAAGCCAGTCGCTAAAGGACTAATATTATATGACCTTACTGATATGAACTAAGCATATTGAGCAGACTCACAGAGGTGGGAGTCTGGAAGACAGGTTACCAGGAGATAGAAAGGGAGTAAAGAGTGGTGAGCCAATGCTCAATCTGGACAGAACCTACGATAAAGTGGAAGGGGGTAGTTTGGCAGTGATGTAGGTGTTGCAGGGATGTGAGTGTGGTCAATGGTGCTGGAGTGTGAGGGTGAGCAGGGTTGGGGGGTGAGGTAGACTATCCATGAAACTCAGGGGAGCTCCCTTATACTTTCAATGTAACTTTTCTGTAATCTAAAACCTCTTTAAAAATAAAGTTTATTATATTTTTCAAAAAGTCAAGAAAATGTTGGCTATGAAAAAAAAAAAAAAAAAAGGAAAAGGGAAATGACAAATCATGAAGCTCATTCCTTTTTACCTTTTATTCTCCTGGGAACCACAGTCACCCAATCAGGTCCACTGGAGTTGATTGGCATTTTGATATTGACATCACTTTAGGGGGGGAAAAAAAATAGTACAAGCTTAGATTCAGGAGCACTTATTTTCAGTTATGTATCTTTATTTGCAAATTAAAAAACAGATATAATTTCACAGAGCCTTATAAAAATAAAAAATATACTTGTATTAACCTACATAGGCAACAATTAACAAACTAGATATCTTGTATTAAGCACACTATATGGTTATATAAACTGAAATTAAATAGGTTCTTAATACGTTTTCGCTGCTTTGTCAGTCCTTAGACCGCAAACTCCAAAATGCCCAATTTTGGTTTGAACTACTTACTCCTCATAGACTCAGAGAATGGTTCACACTGATCAAAATATCTATTTTATCAATATCTCTTCTTCATGCTACAAGTATCCACAGTATAAAGTCACACGTCAGATTTCTTAGGCCATGCCTGGATCTGAGATGAGCCCTACTTGGGACACTTGACCCCTGATATGTGTTCACACACCTGGTTCATCATTTGGATGGCCTTTTATTTTCCAACCTCCTGACTAAAGCATTCTCTTCAAAGACACAGAATGTACCTCATTCACCCTTGGATATTCAGCCCATGGTACAGGGCCTGGACTAGAGTCAGTGCACAGTAAATATTTGATGGAGGGTTGGATAAAAATTGGGGGAGAGTAGAGGCCAGAAGAAGAGTACTGAAAACCCAAAGTAATATTCCAGAAACTCCATTACAATAATTAGGCCTCTTAGAGTTTGACCAAAAACAAACAAAAAATGATAACTTTCTAAACTATTGATAAAAGAACTTGCAATCATGACTTTTTATTATTCCATCAATTTCAGAAGATATTCATTCATTCAGTCGACAAATGATTCAGCACCTCTATGTGCTAGACATTGTCCTAGAAATCAGGGATATAACAGCAAACCAAACACACAGCATCTTTCCCTTGGTGGAACTGACATTCTATTATAGGAGAAAGACAAAAAACAAGTAAAGAATTAAAGTATAGGGAAACAGATGTGGTTCAAGTGACTGGGCTCCCATCTACCGTATAGGAGGTCCAGGGTGAAAAGCAAGCTGGCGTGCGTGGAGAGCTGGCCTGAGTGGAGAGATGGCCCATGCTGCATGCTGGTGTGCTGTCCTGCACAGGACTGCTGGCCCATGCAGGACTGCTGGCCCACAAAGAGAGCTGGCACAGCAAGATGACGCAACAAAAAGAGACACAGAGGAGAGACAATGAGAGACAAAGCAGACCAGGGAGCTGAGATGGCTCAAGAGATTTAGTGCCTCTGCCACTCTGGAAGGCCCCAGGATCAGTTCCCAGTGCCATCTAAAGAGAAGACAAGCAGACACAGAAGAACACACACAGAGCAGACAGCAAGCGCAAAACAACGAGGGGAGGGGGGAGAGAAATAAATAAAATAGATCTTTTTTAAAAAAAGAGAGAAATAAGGTATAGAGAACTATGTCAGAACATACCAGAATTTCAAACCTTAGACTGACATTTAAGATGGAATGCAATTTTTAAGACAGTACATATAATCTACATTCCTGAGTTCAGAGCTTTAATAAAGGTAAGGAAATGAAGAAAAGTTTACCTCGGTAATTATCCTGCAAAAATGTTTAGCCTGAATCTAGTTATGTGGAAAAAAATAAATCCAAATTAAGGGGCATTCTGCAAAACAGTGACATCAAGATTGTCAATGTCAGGAGCGAGTGTAGCTCAGTGATTGAGCACCTGCTTCGCGTGTACGAGATCCCAGGTTCAATCCCTGCTACCTCCTAGTAAAAAATATATGGGGAATGGATGTGGCTCAAGCAACTGAGCGCCTGCCTGGTTCAGTTCCCAGTGCCTCCTAAGGGAAAAAAAAAAAAAAAACAGGCGAGCAAAAAACAATGAACAGACAACAGGCAAAAAATGAGCAAACAGACAAGGAAGCCATCTCAGGGGAGAAAAAAAGGATTAATAAATAAATAAATAATTGTCAATGTCATGAAAAACTAAATAGGATTAAAGGAGATTAAAGATAACTAAATACATAGTATGATCATCAATTGTAGCTTAAGTTTGCAATTAAAAGAAGCTATAATGGGCATTATTTGGATAGCTGGAGAAACATGAACATAGACTGCATATTAGATAATAGTCTCATATCAATGATAAATGTTCCAAGTGTGATAAATGTGTTGTGGTTATTGGAGAAAGTCCTTGTTCTTAGGAGATGTACTCTTAGTATTTTGGGATGAAGTGCCATAGGGTCTGCAACTTACTCTGAAAAGGGTACAGATGCACCTTACTCTCAACTGGTTCAGGAAAAAAAAAATTAGACATACATAAATATAAATACCCATATATATGTACAGAGAGAAAGAGTAAGCAAATGTGGCAGAACATTAATAAACGGTCAACCTAGGTTAAAGGTATATAGGTTTTAATTATTAGTATTTTTGCAGTGTTTCTAAAGACTTGAAATTTTGCAGAATATAAAGAAAAGAAAAGAAAAAAACAGAAGAGATGATGACAGAAAGTGGATAAGGTAAAATGAGGGGAGCTGGATAACCCAATGGAGTGCCCAAATTCCCTTGCTGTTCCTTTAAATTCCTTGACCAATTTGAGAAACACGGATTTAAAAGCTATTTAAGCATAAATAAAAGGGAATAAGACAACAAATAAAGTAAATATAATAAAAGGGAGTCTTTTGTGTGATAAGCTCATTTTTTTCAAAATCTTCCCTCTTATTAAAGGGATCTTTAAGTGAAATGATGTTGTCCTTTCCAAGACTAACACTTTTTTTTCCCTTAAGAGTAAAGAACAAAGATTATAATCACCCAAACTGTTTAACTGTCACTTCAGAAACCATGGACTAAGGCTAAGCTTTTTAATTCTTTCTGACAAACAACTTATGAGCAGAGCATTAAAAATGGGTATCAATTCAACATATTCATGAGCCATGAGCCATGAGCTCAAAACAGTCTACCCAAAGATCTCTCAAAAGATCTATTTCAATCATTCTCTTTTCATTTTCATATGATCTGGTGCAATATTTTGGAACTTTAACAGAATCAAAGATGTGAAAAATAAAATTAGTATCAAGACTGTGTCAAATGTTGGGTTTCCAAAAACTTATACCATCCTAAGCATTGTTCTCATAGCAAACTTAGAGGTAAGTAAAATTTTCTAACTATTCTACTGTAATGTGTTCCAGTCAGCCTTACCTAGGACATCTAAGCAAAGGCAAGGACAAAGGTATTATTTTATCCTTCTGGATTCACAAGAGTTTTTGGCTACTTTTTTTTTTTTTTGTCCTATGACTGTAATTACTAAGTTATGGGATAACTAAGAGTAGCAAAGGTGGGAGCATAAATTTCCTTAAAGGAATTATTCCAATTGTAAAACTTTTTTCTTAGAAATTTCCTGATAAAACACTGATCATCTCTAAGAATGTTAATGTCATAATATTCTTTGTGTGTGGGAAAAGGTGATACTGAGCCTGCAGGGAGCAGGCTGGCTCCAGACTTCTCCAAGTCTACATCTCTTTGCCTCCAATTCCAAGGACAGGGAACCACAGATAAGCCTTTGTAGGAGGGTTGGGCTACTTTAAATTTTATTTTATTTTAAAGGAGCTTGTATTAGTCAGCCAAAGGGGCACTAATGAAATATACCAGAGATTGGTTGGTCTTTATAAAGGGTATTTATTTGGGGTAGAAGTCCACAGTTACCAGGCCATAAAGCGTAAGTTTCTTCTCTCACCAAAGTCCATTGTCACGTGTTGGAGCAAGACAGCTGCCGACATTTGCCAGGGTTCAGGTTTCTTGGGTTCCTCTCTTCCCAGGGCTGCATTTCTCTCTGGGCTTAGCTCTTCTGTTTCCTCCACAAGGTCAGCTGTAGACTATCAGGCGAATGGCTCGCTTCTCTTCTCCTGGGGCCTTCTCTCCATCATCAAAACTCCAACATCAAAACTGCTTCTCAAAAACTGCTCCAACTCTGTTCTTTGTGATACCTTTTATATTTTCTTCCCCCACCCACCAAGGGGTGGGGCTCAACGCCCTAGTGACGTGGCCCAGTCAACACCCTAATCATAACTTAATCATGCCCAGATTAACAGATCAGTTTACAAGCATGATCCAATTATATTTTTGGAATTCATAATTACATCAAATTGCCAAACGGCTATGTTCCACCCTCTGAATTCCAAAAATACATTACAATACTCAAAAAAAAACTTAAATTGGTAACAATTCAAGTACAAAATCATACCATAATCATTTTAAAGAAATACAGTTTGTCTTCAGGCAAAATCCCGTTTGCTGTAGACCTCTGAAACTTACAAAACCATTTAACTGCTTCCAATACACAAATGGAAAGACAAAGGAGAAACATTTTCATTATCATAAGGAGAACTAGGATGTTAAACATGAGTCATGGATCCTCTACAGTTCAGTAAACCTGCAGGGCATCCTCCATTCAATTTCAAAGTCTGAGAGACATTCTTAAGATGATGGTTTCTTCTCCTCGGGGCCACATGGGAACCCACCCTTTCCACAGGCTTGCCCAACGGCCGTTTTCTTGGTTCCACCTTCATGAAGCATCTGGGTATTGATCAAGCTCCAGACCTCACCCTCCAAGAGTGCTGGAGTGATTGCCACACCTTACCCAATCTTTGGGTTAGTCTTAGCCTCCCTAGTACAGTGAGGTGAAGACAACATTCCCCCTAACTTTTGGCATGCAGGTTCAACCCTCTCAGAGCAACAAGTTGACCACCTGGCCTTTCCTAACCTTTGGCATACAGGTTCAACCCTATCAGAGCAATGGGTTGACCACCTGGCCTTCTCTAATCCATGGGGGACAGGTACACCCCTCTCAGACCTGTGGGGTGTTGACCTTAACCACCCTAATCTTTGAGGAATGTATTCCACCCTCTCTGCACCCTGGGGCAGCAAAACTCTCCCAGAACATCGGGTGGGGACATCCACCCTCTTCAAATGCTGGGGAAAACTCAACCTATCTGTACACATGGGTGGGGCTCCTCTCTTGGCCCAAGGAGATGTCTTAATTCCAGATCTCTGCTTCCGTGGTTTTCTTCTTAAAGCTGATTCTCCTTCAATCTCTCCTTTCCATGTCCTCTTTTGTCCAAGCTGACAGTGGTTTTGTTCATACAGCTCTCTCAAAAACTTTGTTGGTTTAGCATGCAGGAAGCAGGGGTCCAAGCCATCAGACATTAAGACTTTCCACAAGTCTTTCCTAGATAACTGCATCTTCAATTCTGAATTACAAGTTCCAGGTTTAGCTAAGTCTTCAAATGGGGCGCTTTCATCTGGAAACTTGATTTCGAGAAACTTGGAAGTTCTGGAATCAGTTTCTGTTTTCTTTGTGCCCAAAAGTTCAGTCCTTTGTGTATTTCGCTCATCTAGTATCTTGCTATAAGCTGCAAGTAGAAGCCAAGCCACATTCTCCGGGTTTGCTTTGGCAAGTTCTTCAGCTAAATGTTCAAGTTTGCCATTTTCAAATTCTGTCTTCCGTATAACACCAGGAGTTAATCTTTCTAAGTTCTCTGCAAATTTAAAACATGGATCACCTTTCCTCCAGTTTCTAATAGTTTCATCATTTACTTCTAAGGCATCATAGAAAGTCTCTTTAGCATCCATATTACTATCAACAGTTTCTTCAAAGTGATCTAGGCCTTTTCCATCAAGCATTTCACAATTCCTCCAAAAAATACCCCTTACCCATTTATAAAACCGTTCCAACATTTTGGTATATGCAAAAGCACTTCCCCACTCCTTGGTACCAAATTCTGTATTAGTCAGCCAAAGGGACACTAATACAATATACCAGAGATTGGTTGGTCTTTATAAAGGGTATTTATTTGAGGAAGAAGTCCGAAGTTAACAGGCCATAAAGCGTAAGTTTCTTTTCTCACCAAAGTCCATTGTCACGTGTTGGAGCAAGACAGCTGCCAACGTTTGCCAGGGTTCAGGCTTCTTGGGTTCTTCTCCTCCCGGGGCTGCATTTTTCTCTGGGCTTAGCTCTTTGTTTCCTCCACAAGGTCAGCTGTAGACTATCAGGCGAACGGCTCACTTCTCTTCTCCTGGGGCCTTCTCTCCATCTTCAAAACTCCAACATCAAAACTGCTTCTCAAAAACTGCTGCAACTCTGTTCTTTGTAATGTCTTTTATATTTTCTTCCCCCACCCACCAAGGGGTGGGGCTCAATGCCCTACTGACGTGGCCCAGTCAACGCCCTAATCATAACTTAATCATGCCCAGATTAACAGATCAGTTTATAAGCATGATCCAATTATATTTTTGGAATTCATAATTACATCAAATTGTCAAATGGCTACAGAGCTTTAGATTACATAAATGTTACAATGAAAATATAAGGGATTCCCATATGCATCACCCCCCTCCCCCTCTCCTACTTTCCCTCATTAACAGCATTTTTCATTAGTGTAGTACATTTGTTACAACTGATGAACACACAATGAAGCATTGCTACTAACCATGGTCTATAGAGTCTGCAAGATAGGTTACCAGAAGATAGAAAGGGAGTAGAGTGTGGTAAGCCAATGCTCAATATGGGCAAAACCCATGATAAGGTGGAAGGGGGTGGTTTGGCAGTGGATGGGGGTGGTGATGGTGCAGGGATATGAGTAGAGTCGACAGTGCTAGAATGTGAGGGTGAGTGGGAGGATAGGTTGGACTATCTATGAAACTGAGGGGAAAGCTGGAGGGAGGAAGAGGTGAACTCTGTGGAGGTGGAAGTCTGTGGCTGAAACTACAATTGTGGTAATGTTCTTCTGGCACATTTGGCAGGGGAGGGTCACTGGTGCAGGCTGTCTGTGGAGGGGGCAGGGCGTGGATATGTGGGAAAGGATGCACCTGGGGCATGCTTCTACAGAATATGAATGTGTTCATTTTGTCATAGGGTGTCATCTCGGTGAGTGGAGATCCACACAATAAAAAAGAAAATATTAAACTCCCATCCTGGGGAGTCCTGCTATGTTCTCAAATAAAGGGGCAAGTATCTCTCGAGTATATAGGCAGTGCCTAATAGAAGAAAATAGACCAGTATGTCAAGCCCTCAATATTAATACATATAGCTATGAACCTTATTCCTCAAAAATTAGTGGTTGCCATGGGTTCCAAGGGGAGGGGGAGGGAGGAATGGGTGAAACAGAGGGCATTTTGGGGGCATTGGAATTGTTCTGCATGACCCTGCATTGAGGGATACAGGCCATTATACATTTTGTCAGAACCTATAAAAGCACAAGGTGCAAAATGTAACCCATAATGTAAACCACTGACCATGGTTAGTAGGAATACTTCTATATTTTTTCATCAGTTGTAACAAATGTACCATACTCATGTAGGATGTTATTGGTAGGGGAGGATGGGGGGAGGGTATACAGGAATCCTCTATATTTTCTATGTGATTTTTCTGTAACCTAAAGCTTTGTGAAAAATAAAATGAAAAAAAAAAAGACACTGGGGGAACATACAAAAGAATTTGTCAATATACATAAAGGATAACATCTTCTAGTGATGAAAGGCACAATGCAAAAAAAAATTTTTAATTTAATTTATTTATTTATTTGGCTTTGTTTTAGGGGAGGTTTTGGATTGCAGAAGGATTACAACTGTGGCAGGGGATGATTACTGATGAGGGGTGTCGGTGGTGGGGGGGTGTCGGTGGGAAGGGGAGCACCTGGGGTATGCCTCTATGGAATATGAATGTGTTCATGTGGTCATGGGTTGCTGTCTTGGTGAGTGGAGACCCACACAATAACCAACAAATTGGGCTACTTTATAATGGTAGGATTTAATGTCAGGAATAATTATTTTTAAAATCTTTACTAATCTAATTCTCTAACCTTTCTCCCTTTCCACATGAAATTTGAGGAAATTACAAACTAAATGTCCTCCTCTTTGCTAGGCCACTAAGTGAACTGACAACATAACTCTAAAAGGGGTACTTGAATAGTCCTTATACATGGGCAAAGAGTACACAGAAATGAAAATAATATGCTCACAGATTTTGACAAATAGCGTCTGTAATCTGAACCCAAGATTAAAACTAAAGTCCTTTTATACCGAGGCATGTATCATATTGAGCGGTCTTCTAAAGAAAAGCACAGTAAAAATACATTGAGTAGGGCTCCCTCTGCTGGTCTTCTAAAAACCATGATATAAGCCCACTTTGCAAACTTAACAAATGGTATGACCAAAATCTATTTCAGAAGTAGAAAATTAAAGGTCTTTCTATTAGAAGCTCTTATGGATCATATGTCTTATTATACCAACTTTTCCCCAATCAAGAACTGAAAAACATAAATCATATAACTTTTTAGGGTGCCCAGGTGTACTCAAAAATACTTCTCTACCAGTGAATTAAAAAGTATGACTTTCATTAAAAAATTTTTTTAAATTGTATGCGCTCTCAAATAATAATTTGTACTTTTTTGACCGTGTAACTTTTTATTTTTTTATTTTTTATGAATTTGCATTTAATTCAGAACTGTATGGAATATTGGGGGAAAAAAAAGTTAACATACTGATTAATATGATTCCATTCTGCGCATTATTCCATATATTGATTACTATGCTGAAATGGAATTTCTGCACAATGCTGCAATAATTTCAACAACTGTTAACTTAAAAAACATAGTTTGCTCTGGGAATCCTGGCTTTTCAAACCAATCATTAAGTCAACCCAGCAGTGTTGCCATATTATAGTCTTTTTCCTATCAATAAATGTTTAAATGATTTTAAAAAAATTTTTTTTTTATTTTATTAGACATGAAGCCAAAACATCGGCCTGACTACTAGACCTCTAACAGCCCTATTTTTGGGTGCTTTTTAAAATTATTCTGTGAATAAGTAGTCGTGTTCATAAAGCTATAAATATGCCATACAGTTCTAAAGTAAAACATGGATATCAGGGTGAAAAACAAAAAGTTCAAGGCAAAAGTTGTTTAATTTGAATGTGGACAAGCACTAAGCTTCACTTCTAAAAAATTAGTCACAAAATAGAAAGCTATATTTATTTTTTTCCTATTCACCACCTCCCCTAAATTATGCCAAGTTCAGAAAGATATAAGGAGCACATAACCAAAACAAGAAAGCTTCTCCTTGCTGGGACAACTAGACCAGAAAAGGACTCTCTTTAAATTACTCCCTACAACAAGGAACACGTACCTCTGGAAGAAAGCACTCTCTGCAGCAGTGAGGAGGTCCTTCAGGTATCCACCTTTGAAATGGTTAATTCTGCTACTGCAAGGGAGCTTCTTTGGTTTGAAGCAAAACCAAGGCTCTCCAGTGTAGAGATCTGTAAAGTTACACAGGGGCAAACTCCCAGGAAGACACACATTACACTCGGTAGTTTCGGAAATTCTTCCTGAACGGAAGAGACTCTTGAAATAAACTCTGTCTGGTTTCTCCTTCTGTAGGTGCTGAAGAACTCTAACCCCTTCACTGGGGTGGACCAAAGATATCGATACTTTAACTTTGCCTGGCCAAAGCAAAGTAAAAAAGACCTTGTAAAACCCATTCTGGTAGTCTACCACTCTACCCACAGCCCCCGCCTGCAGCTTGGGAGAGTGGATTCTGGCCTGCAGGTAGTCTCCACCATACTTCTTGGGCTTTCTTTGAAAATCCTGTACATGAACCAGCACCTCCAGCTGACCTCCCACCTTGAAGAAGGCTGCAGAGTTCAAGATGACAAAGTAGCTGGAAGAAGGGTCGGTGCTCTTTACAAAGGGGACTGGACCCAAGTTAGTCAGCTGCCCCTGTATGGCAGCCAGCAAGGAGTCCTCCTCCACACGCTCCTGACTGGACAGGGTCTGGTCCTCATAGCCACAGTAGGGATTCCGGCTAATTCCTGTCACTTGGGAGGAAACAAACTGTCCACTGCTGTCGATGAATATGGCTGAAACCGTCTCATGGTCCAAATACTGAAGAGAAAGACACAACAGAAACAGCTACAGTAAATCTTATGTTCATCTAAATAAATCTCTGCCCAGTTTAAATTTCAATAAAAAATACCTGGATAATATTGTTTCAAAAACTAGAGCACACAACTTTTACAGGGCTATCATCCTATAATACAATGAAATCAAGATGGGGAATAAAGGCAACTGAGGCACATTCTAAAGATGACCGATATCAGAGGATGTTACTGCTCTGCTGGATATTTGGGTCAAAACAATCAAAATTGTAAAATGTGAAAACGACTTTGACATCAAACTAATATAATCTTTTCTTATATAGAGGAGGAAACTCAGATTAGGAAACTTGTTGAAGATTGCCCAGCTAGTTAGACTTAGGCTCAGATCTTCTAATATCTATCCACTGCAAGATAAATGAAAATAATTGGAGAGAAATTTCCTAATAGCAATACTAGATATTAAATAGTATTTTAAAGAATCCAATAGTAATCCCTTAAGAAGCCATGGGCATCATTAGGCTATTTAATATTCAAAGGATCTTTCTGGATTGCTGCTTACTTCTTAAAGTTTAGAGTAATATGCTTTAATATGCTCCAATAACATATGTGGAAAAACTGTTTTAGCTGGTATAATTGGAATAGCTGGACTTGTGCCTTATGAAATCTTTGAGCATAAAGAAAATTATCCTCAGCCCTACTCCCAAAGGGAGCAAAGGAAGCCTTTATGACAGGGCTATTTTTAAACAGTATCCAAAAGACCCTGTCTGAGCTCATAGCAGTAGACAGTCAATTTAGAGGGCAGCTGAAGGAAACTGGAAGCTCACTAAATTTGAAGATATGCTTGGAATAATCTGCCTAAAATACAGACTTTGTGTGAATACAAAAGTTACCTTGGAAAAAAAAATTCACCTTGGGTACCCAAACCAGAAAGGGGTCATGATTTTCCAGACCTCTGAAACTGAGGTACAATGAAAGGCCTATTGTGCTGCTGATTGAGACAAGTCATGTGAATTAAAACAGTGAGGATGGAGAAAATAAGGGTGGTTACACCTTTAAGTCTCTAATCAAAAGGCACAAAACCAAACTTCCAAACTCTGCTATGGGTATAACATCCAAAGCAAAGACTCAAGGTACAGTTCTTTAACATGATTTGCAGTAGGGATATAGCCAAATTTCTATTTATGATTCCCCTAAGCTTACCTGAAAAGGGTAACTTTTTATTAATTTATATAATTAATAAAAAGAGGCCTCTCATAAAGCCAGACCTAGATTTGCTTCTATTCCTCTACCTCATCCCCAATACACACCTTAGGGACAGAGGTTGGCAATGAAATGAGAATCAGTGAAAGAGAAGGATCTCTCTTTTGATTATCACTTAAAAATATTTTCTTCTAAGCAGATGGGTTAGACCTTGATTTTTTCCAGTGTTATCAAAGTTCCCCCAGCATCTGAACTCACTACTAAATCTTAGCATCACTGAAAGTGAAACAATCAGATATTGTGTGCCTGATGATGTGATTTAAGGAAGTATACAACACAACCTATCAAGTACACTTGCTGAAAAGAAATTGAACCTGAATCTAATCAAGGCTTTTGCTCTAACAATAGGAGCAAATATGAAAGAAACAAACAATAAGCAACCACCCAAATCCAGAATATGGGACATTCTGCAGGACAAATGACAAGGTTTATCAATAATCAAAGACATAAAAATAGAAAAAAGTAAAGAGTATTATAGAAAAAAAGAAACTTAAGAGGTATAACAAACAAAAGCAATGTGTGAAGTTTGTTTAGATCCTGATTCAAACAAAACAACTGTTTTAAAAAAAAAAAAAAAGACATCTTTGAAACATTCAGGGATATTTGAAATGGACTGGGCATTAAATGATACTAAAGAATCGTTAATTTTGTTAGATATGATAATATCACAGCAATTATATTTTTAAATGTTAGAAGTTAGATACATATACTGAAGCACTTACTAGAGAAATTATATGATTCAGGAATTTGCTTCAAAATATCTCAGCAAACATTAAGCAAACACACAAAAAAAGATGGTTAGTTGAAACTCTACTGGCATATTATGATAATTTTTGAAGCTGGATGAGTAGCACAACTGGGGCTCATTCTGTCAACATCTGTGAATGTCTACAATTTTCCCCAAAGTTAAAATTTTTTAAAGTCCCCAGAACAACCCAACATAACATGCTTCTTCACACAATGCAATATAAGGTATACCTCATCATCTATGAAATGGTCTTGTTTAACCCAAGTCAAATCATGCAGTTACCAAAAAAAAAATCACTTTGGAGGAGTAAGTTAAATAATATCATGAAAATAGTATCCAACAAATCCAGAACGTGAAAAAGTCAGTGTCATGAAAAATGAAAGGCTTTAAGACTGTGAATTTCTTAAATTAATGGACTACAAATGCAATAGGTCAATCTTGTTAGATCCTGTTTCTTAAAAAAAAAAGAAAAGAAAAGAAAAGAAAGCAGCTGTGAAAGAAACTGTGGTGACAACTAGGGAAATCTGAATATAGACTTGGGTATTGGAGGATAGAGAATTAGCTTTTTTAGGTGGGATTAATTGTGGTTATCTAGGAGAATGATTTTTTTTTTCAGGAGGTACCAGGGATTGAACCCAAGACCTCATACGTGAGAAGCAGCCGTTCAACCACAGAGCTACATCCATTCCCCAATGAGAGTTGGTGTTTTCGTTTGTTAGTTTGTTTTGTTTTTAGGAGGTACCAGGGATCGAACCTGGAACCTCATACATGGGAAGCAGGCACTTAACCACTTGAACTACATCGGCTCCTGGAGAAGGACTATGAAGAAGTATGTTAAGGGTAAAGTGTCAGGATGTCTGCTACTTTTAGTGATTCAGCAAAAATAGTATATCAATAAAGAAAGTAGATGTGGCAAAATATTAACTGTGGGACCTGGGTGATGGGTAATGAGTGTTCACTGCACTATGCTTACAACTTTTCTATACTTTTGAAAATATGTATAATAAATTTGAAACAAAATAATTTGTTCTGGCATCAAAAGAGCAGTATCAGCATAGCTACATCAAACAGCTGCACCAACCCACTCCTGTTGTATGGGACTATTGCTATCATAGTGTAGAGTGCAAATTGGCAACATCCATCAAAATTACTAATTAATTTTTACTTTGAACTAATTTCCAATTCACAGATATATTACAGCAATAGTACAAAAAAACTCCCATATATCCCTTCTCCAGATTCACTACTCGTTAATATTTGCCACATTTGCTTTTTCACTCTTTTTCTCTATATATTTTTTCCCTGAACCATTTGAGAGTGGACTGCATATAGATATCATTCCCCTTTTCTCTTTAATTCCTACATTACACACCACAGTTCAATTAACAAATTCAATTTGTTAATATTATACTACTTTTTTCAAATCTAGGGTCATGTTCAAATTTTGTCAATTTCCCAATAATGTCTTTTAATAGCAATTTATTTCCAGTAGAGGATCCACTATAGGATCATGTGTTATGTTTACTTGTCATGCCTCTTTAGTCTTCTTTAATCTAAAAATGGAGTCCAGCAGTTCACATTTTAAAAAGCCCTCCAGGTGATTCTGATGAACATTAAATTTCTGATATAAAGAAATATATACAAGGATGTTCCATACAGCATTATATGTAAGAGAAAAAAAATGCTGGAGACATCCTAAATGTCCATGCAGGATAGGACCTATAATATTCTAAGGCAAGGGAGTGGATGTGGCTCAAGCCGCTGAGCCCCTGCTTCCCACATGGGAGGTCCTGGGTTCAGTTCCCGTGTGCCTCCTCAAAACAAACAAACAAAAACAACAAGCAAACAAAGAAAAAACCAACTCAGGGGAGCCGATATGGCTCAGTGGTTGAGTGCCAGTTTCCCACATACAAGGTTCCGGATTCAATCCCCAGCCCTGGTACCTCAAAAAAAAAAAAAAATCTAAGGCATGTCACTGTGACACCCAGAAATATAAACTCTTATTATAGTTCTGTAGTTCCAAATTCAGGAAAGTATACTTGGACTAGGCTGAGTCTGCCTGCAAGGGCTGTACTTTCTGCTCATATTCATATAACATCATATTCAGATGTTACACCGAGTTTGTTGAGATAACTTTGGTTCAGATGAAGTGATCTCTAACACATACCTAGACTAACCTATCTGGCACAACTACTCAAACTAATATATAATGCTGGGCTTAGAGAGAGACAACCAAGCTTCCAGGTTTTCTGTGACCCTCAATCACTCACACATCACTGCCTGTAACAGTGGTGAGAGGTAGGTTCCAGAAGCTTACACCTCTGTTCTTCCTGACTGAATGGAATTCTTTCCATATCCTTTACACAAGCACACCTTCTTTGGCTTATGCTAATGGTGTCTGTGTCTGGTATTTCAAAAGAAATTTTTTTTTTTTTTTTTTTTTTTTTTTGCTGAAGAGCCGGTATTTTATTCTAGTAGATGGTTGAGAGCAGGGGAGCGATGTGCCCTGACTTAGAAGGATGGATGCATAGGGAGAATGGACAATAGGGGCTGAGGGTGGAGGCCGGGAGACTAGAAAGGAAGCTCCTGCACTAGCTCAGGTGGGAGAGGGTGGTGGCTGGACCAGGGTGCGATGGTGGAGGTGGGGAGAAGAGGGTGGATTCTGGATGCATTTTGAAAGTAGAGCCAATAGAGTTTGCTGGTCGCTTGGGTTTGGATTGTGAGAGAAAGAACTGAGGATGATGTCCAGTTTGACAGAAACTGTCCTTCCTGTCGGTGCTACTGATTGAGCTAGGGAGGCGGGTTCCCATGTCATGTATCCTGCAGGCACACGTGTGCAAGCACATGCACGCACACCAGGCACATACATGCACTTATAAACACACACCAACACACACAGTGTACACACACATGTGCACACACACACACAAGTAGCCACCAGAGTGGCGCAGACACCGGCTGGGTCTCTGGCCGCTACAGGAACCAAGGCAGACGGAGGGATGGTGGGCACTCACTGACGCCCAGCACGACGAGGGGCATGTGCTCCCAGCAGGCCAGCAGCAGGAGGTGGACGAAGTTGTGGGCGATGAGGCTGAAGCAGAGGACCACACAGCACCACTCCTGGAAGCGCTTGCCTGGGGAGTAGAGCGCCGCCAGCTCGCGGGCCCCAGCGTGCTGCGCGCCCCAGCGCCGGCGAGCCGCCGCCTCGTCCTCCTCGAGCTCCGGCTGCTGGCCCGGCCAGTCCTCGGCGCCCGCCATGGCCACTCTCCCCGCCCGCCCGGGGCGCTCTGCTGGCGGCGGAGGCGGCTCAAAAGAAATTTTGATCATACTACTGACAGTATTATGATAAACCAGTTCATCAATGGGGACCAGTTAAATAAGTTATGGTACAATGATATATCATGAAATCATTAAAAAGAATGAGGAACATAACTGGTAGATCAGTGACATTAAATAAAACAAGCAATGGTAAGAAATTGGCTAATATGGTCTTTGTGTATAAATTTTTAAATATTACACGTATGCTGATAAATGCATAAAACATTTTTTTCTAAAGTGGCATTCAAGAAAACATTAATGATGGTTATAGGTAGAGGGACTGAAGAATAATAGGGAAACTTTTTCATTTTATTTTATGCTTTTCTCTGTTTTTATTTAACCATGTACAAGCATTCCTTTTATTCCTTAAAATATTCCAACTGAGCTAATTATATGTTAGAATTACATGTTATTTTTCCCTTCTTTCTATTTTATATATTTTTTAAAACTAATAAGTGCTTTTTAAGAAGAGCAGATGCAGCAAAATATTATGTTCATCCAAAACTCAAACAGAGAAGGCCACAACATAGATAGAAGCTATTACTCCTGACAGAGCCCAAGAGTCAGCAAATACAGACAATGTTCTCAAAAAGCTGAATGCTCTGCAGTTAAGAAACTTAGGCTTCTAATGACACCTCAGAATAAAACTCCTGTGGCAGTCTGAAATTATTTTATGCATACCAAAAAGAGAAATATTTTGTTTGTAAACTAATCTATTCCTCTGGGTGTGATACCCCTTGCATTAAATTCAGTTGAGGGGTCTTTGATTAGATTACTTGACAAGATTGCTTTAGGGCATTTTTTTTTTTTTTTTTTTTTAAGGAGGTACCAGGGATTGAACCCAGGACCTCATACATGGGAAGCAGGCACTCAACCACTGAGCTACACCCGCTCCCCACTTTAGGGTTTTTGAATAGACAAAATCAGTAAGGCATGACTCAGGTTGAGTCCCCAGCCCCTTGCCAGGTCTGATATAAATGGACTCACATGGACAGAGAGGAAAATGGGAGCAAGTATCTTTGATTCTGCAATGTAAGAGAGAAAATTGCTTAAGCACAAAGCCCCCAAGAGGCTGAGCCCACAGAGCAGCTCAAGAGACCAGCCCTGCTATATGCCCGATAGTTTACAAATGAACTTGGGAAGAGAGCAGAACAGCCGAGACTGATAAGGAGGCCTGAAAGAGACAAACCCTATGTCTGGTTGCTGAGAGCTGAGGTCCAAGAGAGGTAGGTTCTGGAGGGGAAGGCAGAGACTTCCACAGAGACTGGCGACCATCTTGCTTCACATGTGGCAGCTGAGTTGAGTGAGAAAGCACCTCTTACGGTGCCTTGAAATGGACTTTTCATGGCCTTGGAACTGTGAGCTTTTACCCCAAATAAATACCCTTTACAAAAATCAACGTATTTCTGGTACTTTGCATCAGCAGCCCTTTGGCAAACTAAAACAACTCCTTACTATGGAAACAGAGGGATCTATGGAAACAGACATGGCTTGGCCCGTTTTATATTCCCTGATACATGTCCTAAAGTGAAGCCGACAGTTGATACATTCCATTCAAGCACTCATGTTCAACTGGCTATTACATTCTGGAGAAATGCTTGTTGGGGAAACAGTCCTACTTGTACTAATCAACGTAGCCACTAATAAATACGAACATAAATATTAAGGAGATAAAACTAAGGAGAACAAATAGGACAAAAGAGATAGAATGATGGGGAGCAGATATAGCTCAGTGGTTGAGCGCCTGCTTCCCATGTACAAGATCCTGGGTTCAATCTCCAGTACCTCCTAAAAAAAAGAGAGAGAAAGAGAGAGATGGAATGAGATGAGCAAAATTAACGCCAGAGAGAAAAAGAGAGAACTGAGAATATATAAGAACTTAAATATACACCAATTAGTGGTCTTAAAGAGATTTAAAAACAAACTAACTGATATAATAAGAACAAGTCACTATTTAAAAGAAGAAGAAGAAGAAGAATAGAAAACAGGAAAAAGTTATGGAAATAAATTCAATTATAAATTTTTCTAATTCTTTGAAATGCCAGAAGATCGAGTCTAGAAAAATCCTTTAGGGCATAGAACAAAAAGAAAATAAGATTGAAAATATGAGAAAAAGAAAGTAAGAAGATAGTGGAAACTTTCACTAGAAGAACCAACTTCAATAAATTAAGTTCTTTAGAAATAAAGTAGAGAGAAAAGTAGAAAAGGACTGGGCCCATCATTGAGTGGACTGTTCAGTAAAATGGGGTACTTGATCAGAGATGTCATCTGGGTACCTGAAAGGGCTCCTGAGCTGCTTTTCCAAGGTATCCTACATATGTACCACGTCCACAAATGAACTAGAAAGGCAAAGCCATAACCAGAATAGGTATCTACCATGACAAGGTGTTGGACATACCTTGAGATGGCAGGAGCGGGCCAATGTAGTCCACTTGCCATGAATGACCCAAGTGCAGCACCCCAGGAACAGCCCCTAAATGCCCATTTCAGGCTCCAGCTTTTAGTTGACATCTCTCACACTGGTAAATGGCAGATTGAGCCTCTTTTAATGAGAGAGGTACTATGTTCCTTGGACCATAATTTCACGGTGTCAGAATTTTCATGTTCAATTCAATAGTGGCTTCACACAGCAACAGAAGTAATCATAGGAAGTTCAGTTGTTTCATGGATGTCATCAAAAGTTCATTGTCAGAACTTATGGGAAGCTGGCAGACTAGTAAAACACGGAACTCTCTCCTCCTCCAAAAAACAACTAGAGGACAGGCTGAAACAGCCCAGAAAAAGATCTTCTAGGGTTTAGGACACCAGGCAAAGGCTGGACACCACCCAGAGGAGAGAGGGACAAAGGAGGGAAATTGCGATGACAGAACTGTGAGTTGAAACCAGCAGCTACTGCTGCCGCACCATCCCCACACTAAAGACACTTTAGAATTCTCTCTACAGCCAAATGGGGCTCCAGGGATTTACAACCCAGGAAAGGGAAGAGAGAGGTACACAGCCTAAGGTTGACTCCGCTTTTGACTCACAAATTTGGTCGGCTGAGTGTCCCAGGAGCCCTTCCAGGCTGGGTGGGGCTGCGCCACTGTTTGCCTTAGAGCCTACAAGTGGCTAAAGATATACAGCCCTCCAATCTCTTCCTATAATAACAGGGACTGATTGTTGAAGACTCAGAGGGGAATAGAAATATTTCCAAACCAGGAAAAGGGAGGGAGCTGCCAGAGAAGGCTGGAGAACTGTCTCAGAGAAACTTTGAATTACAAGGCTCCTAGCCTCCAGACAGGAAGCTCTATCACATTGATCTCGTCTGTGTTGCAACAAATACACTCTGGCCAGGAACTGAACTGAGAGCTTCCAAAGAGCACCATCTCCTGGCAGACCAATGAAGTGCACGCAAGAAAATTAAAAATAAGTAGGAGATGGGGGCGGATGTGGCTCAAATGGTTGGGCGTCCGTCTGCCATATGGAGGGACCTGGGTTCGATCCCCGGGACCTCCCGGTTAAAAAAAAAAAAAAAAAAAATTAAGTAGGAGAGGCTTTTTCTGGCTGCTATAGCCTCCCTCCCCAAGACCTAAGGAAGCAAATCTACAACAATTACTGGGTCCAGTGCCCAGTTTTGAGCAACCAGCAGGACAATACTAACAACCCAGGTCATACCAAGAACCTGGGTAACACCCAGCCTCTTGCCACTAAATCTCTACACAGAGAAAGAAACTGAACATCTGAGTAACGTATATCCTAATCAGATGCCTAGATATGAGCAAAAAATTATGAAACATACTAAGAAAATAGAAGACATGGCCCAAGAAAAGGAATATATCAAAGCCCCAAAGAGATGCAGAATTTGAGAGAACTAATCAACAAGATACGCACAAATTTCCAAAATAAAATTAATGAGCTGAAAGACAATATGGTTAAAGAGATAAACAACATCAAGAAGACACTGAGCAAACGCAAACAAGAATTTGAAATCCTGAAGAGAAAAGTAACAGAGCTCATGGGAATGAAAGACACAATAGGTGAAGTCAAAAACACATTTGAGGCAAACAACAGCAGACTCGAAATGATAGAAGAGAATAAGTGATACCAAAGACAGAGCAGCTAAAATTGAAGAGAGAAAAGACTGGGAAAAATTGAGCAGGTGCTAAGAGAGTTGAATGACAACACAAAACACAACAACATCCGTATCATGGGAGTTCCAGAAGAGGAAGAGAAAGGAAAAGGGGCAGAAAGAGTATTTGAGGAAATAATAGCTGAAAATTTCCCAACTCTCACGAAAGAAATGAACTTACATGTCCAAGAAGCACACCATACCCCAATCAGAATAAATCCAAATAGACCTATGCCAAGACAAATACTATTCAAAATGTCAAATGTAGAAGCCGGTGGGCACCCCGGGCCCGCGGTCGCTGGTGGAAGATTCTTCAATCAATCATTATGTCAACTGACACAGATGTTTCTCTGTCTTCATACGATGAAGATCAGGGATCTAAACGTATCCGAAAAGCTCGAGAGGCACCATTTGTCCCCATTGGTATGGCGGGTTTTGCAGCAATTGTTGCATATGGATTATACAAACTGAAGAGCAGGGGAAACACAAAAATATCCGTTCACCTGATCCACATGCGTGTGGCAGCCCAAGGCTTCGTTGTGGGAGCAATGACAGTTGGTATGGGCTATTCTATGTATCGGGAATACTGGGCAAAACCTAAACCTTAAAAGAAGAGAAGCTGGCTTGGCCTCGGTGGTGGTATTTGCTTTAGTTAGACACCTCAAATTGAGGTGACATATATGCTGAAAATAAATCATTGGAGGTTCAGAAAATAACACAGTATTTTGAATACTGGCTTCCTTTCTTTCAGGCTTGATTTGCCTGGAGACCAAATTACTAGCGACTTGTTCACAAACTAAGGTCCCATGAGGAGTCAAGTTAGCACAAAAGAACCATCTCACCCAAATTCTCATGATAATGGTAAAATACCCACATTCTTAAACTCTTATGTTGACATTAGTTCTAGAAAAGGCAGCAGGCCAACCCTGTAGTGAGGTAAGGCAGGCTGAAGTCTGGCCAGCAGGCATAGCCGCGCCCAGTGGGGGATATGCGCAGCCCACCACTCCGGTGTAGGGCGGCTGGAACCATCCTCAGCCTCACCCAGGCAACCAACATCTGCTTGCTGATAACCAGAAGAAGCCTGCCCACACTCACCCTCCCCGCCTCCCCACACAGCTAGGGAGAGCCACACCGCCAAGGCCACACCTTAGAAGGCGTAGAAACGGCTCCCGGCCTATCACGGCCAGCCCCGCTTTCCTTTCCCGCCCACAACCCTATATAAGCATCTGTACTTCCCTTAATAAATTAGACCTGCATGCTTACCTCGTCTCCGTGGTGGTTTTCCCGCCGTGCGCCCTCCACGCCTGCGAGCCCCCGCAGGAGCCTAGGCCTCTCCTGCCCCGCCGCCCACCAGACAGGACGCTCCTACCGCAACCGCTCCTACCGCAACCGACCCGACCGCACTGTAGTACTTCCAGTTGCTACAGAACTCTCGCATTCTTTGGTTGTTATATGAGAGTGCTACTTACCCCCATTAACTTAATGTTTTGCTGCCTACTTTGTGGACTGGTCTAGTGTTTTGGTCTCTAGGGCTGGTTGGCTCTTAAAGAACTTTTTCAGAAAAGTGCATGGAATATAACATTGTAATGCCTCCCACAACTGAAAATGTGCGTGTGTTTAAATCAAACCTAAAAACATGGTAACAGAGCTGTGTAGAAGTAGTATTTATTTTTAGAATCATACATATAAATAAACATGAGAATAATTTAATTATGGATTCCAGTTTAGCTCTATTGTAATTGCAGGATTATATATTTTGCTTTTATAGAATAATTTTTAAATGTCATCTTGAAATAGAAGTATGTATTTAAAATATTAATCCAAAAGCAAATGAAGACTTTAAATGTATATAGTATGTTTTTTCTCTGTAAGATTCACAGATGTTAAACAACACATTGCCTGTGTGGAAAGTGATTAGTGGTTTATGAGCACGTTGGTTTGGTCAGACATTATATGCCAACTATACATACTACAGAATGCTTTTTTGCACTTTTGAAATTCTCTTGTCTAACTGACTCTACATTCCATGGTGATAACATGGCAAACGTATTGTTATTAAAGTGAGTGAACACCAAAAAAAAAAAAAAAAAAAAAGTCAAATGTAAAAGATAAAGAAAAAATTCTCAGAGCAGCAAGAGAGAAGCAAACGATCACGTACAAAGGACGTCCAGTAAGACTTAGTGCAGATCTCTTCAGAAACCATGGAGGCGAGAAGACAGTGGTATGATACAATTAGGAAACTGAAAGAGAAAAACTGCCAGCCGAGAATTCTGTATCCAGCAAAACTGACCCTCAAATATGAAAGTGAATATAAAGTATTCACAAACAAACAGAAACTAAGAGAGTTTGCAAAAAAGAATCCTCCTCTGCAGGAAATATTAAAGGAAGCCTTCGAACCTGAAAGAAAAAGATAGGAGAGAGAGGCTTAGAGGAGAGAAGAAAGAAAAGCAGAAAGGATAACCTAAAGAGTAAAAAGAGAGACAAAAACAAGATGACATACGAAAACCAAAGAATAAAATGGAGAAAATAGATAGTGCATTTTCAGGAATATCATTGAATGTGAATGGACTAAATTCTCCAATCAAAAGATACAGGCTGACAGAATGGATAAAAAAACATAAGCCATCCATATGCTGCTTACAAGAAACTCATCTCAGACCCAGGGATACAAACCGGCTCAAAGTGAAAGGTTGGAAAAAGATACTCCACACATATAGTAAACAGGAAAGAGCAGGGGTAGCTATATTAATATCAGACAAAACAGACTTTAAATGCAAAAAAGTGATAAGAGATACGGAAAGCCATTATATATTAATAAAAGAGACGGTCCTCCGGGAAGATATAACAGTCATAAATATCTTCGCACCTAACCAGGGTGCCCCAAAATATATGAGACAAACTCTGGCAAAACTGACGGGAGAAATAGACATTTCTACAATAATTGTTGGAGACTTCAATACCCCTCTCACATCATTAGATAGAACAACGAGACAGAAGATCAACAAGGAAACAGAGAATTTGAACAATATGATAAACAAGTTAGACCTAACAGACATATACAGAATGCTGCATCCAAACTCAGCAGGTTATACATTCTTCTCAAGTGCTCATGGATCTTTCTCCAGGATAGACCACATATTAGGTCACAATACAGCTCTCAATAAATATAAAAAGATTGAAATTATACAAAGCACCTTCTCAGATCATAATGGAATGAAACTAGAAATCAATAACAGACTGGAAAAAAGTAAATTTGCAAATGTGTGGAGACTGAACAACACACTCCTAAATATTCGGTGGGTCAAAGAAGAAATTGCAAGTGAAATCAGTAAATATATTGAGACAAATGAGAACACAATGTATCAAAACTTATGGGGTACAGAGAAGGCAGACTTGAGAGGGAAATTTATAGCCCTAAATGCCTATATTACAAAACAAGAAAGAGCTAAACTCAAAGATTTAACTGAACAACTAGAGAAACTAGAAAAAGAACAGCAAACCAATCCCAAAGCAAGCAGAAGGAAGAAATAATAAAGATTAGAGCAGAAATAAATGAAAACGAGAACAGAAAACAATAGAGAAAATCAACAAAACTAAGACCTGGTTCTTTGAGAAGATCAATAAAATTGACAAACCACTTGCTAGTCTAACAAAGAAAATAGAGAAGAGACGCAAATAAATACAATCAGAAATGAAAAGAGGGAAATTACAAATGACATCACAGAAATAAAAAGAATCAGAAGAGGAAATTATGAGAAACTATATGCCAACAAACCAGACAACCTAAATGAAATGGACAAATTTCTAGAAACACACAACCAACATACACGGACGCTACAAGAAATGCAAGAACTGAACAAATCAATCACAATTAAGGAGATTGAATCCATCATCAAAAATCTCCTAGCAAAGAAAAGTCCAGGACCAGATGGCTTCACAGGTGAGTTCTACCAAGCATTTCTAAAAGAATTAACACCAATCCTGTTTAAAGTCTTCCAAAAAATTGAAGAGGAGTGAAAATTACCCAACACATTTAATGAAGCCAACATCACCCTAATACCAAAGCCAGATAAAGATTCCACAAGAAAAGAAAATTACAGACCAATCTCTCCCATGAACATAGATGCAAAAATTCTCAACAAAATACTTGCAAATCGAATCCAACAGCATATCAAAAGACTTATACATCACGACCAAGTGAGATTTATTCCTGGTATGCAAGGCTGGTTCAACATAAGAAAATCAATCAAAGTAATACACCACATTAACAAATTGAAGGTAAAAAACCACATGATCATCTCAATAGATGCAGAAAAGGCATTCTACAAAATCCAACATCTTTTCTTTTTGATAAAAATACTTCAAAAGATAAGAATAAAAGGAAAATTCCCCAATATGATAAAAGGCATTCATGAAAAACCCACAGTCAACATCATACTCAATGGGGAAAGGCTGAAAGCTTTCCCTCTAAGATCAGGAACAAGACAAGGATGCCCACTGTCACCATTGTTATTCAACATTGTACTAGAAGTTCTAGCTAGGGCAATTAGACAAGACAAAAAAATTAAAGGCGTCCAAATAGGAAAAGAGGAAGTAAAACTCTCACTGTTTGCAGATGACATGATCCTGTATTTAGAAAATCCTAAAGTATCCACAACAAAGCTACTTGAACTAACAAATGAGATGAGCAAAGTGGCAGGATACAAGATCAACACGCAAAAATCAGTAATGTTTTTGTACACTAGTACTGAACAACCTGAGGAGGAAATCATGAGGAAAATTCCATTTTCAATAGCAACAAAAAGACTCAAATACCTAGGAGTTAATTTAACCAAAGAAGTACAGGACCTATATGCAGAAAACTATAAAACAATGCTAAAAGAAATTTAAAAAGACCTAAACAGATGGAAAGACATTCCGTGTTCATGGATTAGAAGAATAAATATTGTGAAGATGTCAATTTTGCCCAAACTGATTTATAGATTCAATGCAATACCAATCAAAATCGCAACAGCTTACTTTACAGAATTAGAGAAGGCAATCACCAAATTCATCTGGAAGGGTAAGTGCACCCGAATAGCCAAAAACATTCTAAAAAAGAAGAGCAATGTGGGAGGAATTTCACTGCCTGTCCTTGAAACATATTACAAAGCTACAGTGGTCAAAACAGCACGGTACTGGCATAAAGGTAGACACATCAATCAGTGGAATAGAACTGAGAACCCAGAAATAAACCCTCACCTATACAGTCAACTGGTTTTTTGTTTGTTTGTTTGTTTGTTTGTTTTTATATCACATATTTAATAAAGGACTTCTCTCCAGAATATTAAAAATCTCTCAAAGCTCAATGATAAAAAAAACAACCAAATTTTAAAAAGGGCAAAAGACTTGAAAATGAAAAGACACTTCAAAAAAGAATATACTCTATACAGATGGCAAATAAGCACTTGAAAGGATGCCCAATATAATTAGTCATTAAGGAAATGCAAATTAAAACTATAAGTTTTTTTTTTAATTACAAAAACTGATCATACCAAGTGAAGGTGTGGAGGAGAGTAACTGGAATTCTCATATTCTGTTTTGGTGGAAATGTAAAATGGTACAACCACCTTGGAAAACAGTTTCTTAAACCCTTTAACATATATCTTCCATATGATCCAGCCATTCCACTCGTCTATTTACCCCAAAAGAAATGAAAGATGTGTAATGTACCTTCTACAAAGGCTTGTACAAAAATGATCATAACAGCTTTATTTGTAATAACCAAAAAACAGGGAAATGATTGTTTTTAAACCACTGAGCTTTGGACTGGCTAGTTACACAGTGATAGTTAACTGATAAATTTAGCTAACTTCTAGTCATTTTTTGGGAAACTTTACGATGGCCCACACTTGATCTGGTTCTGTATTTCTCTTCTACCTCGTCTTCTACTTTTCTCCTCCCTCCTTTGTGCTGTTCCAACCACACGGTGTTTCTGATGCTCTAAGAACACAAGCTTTGCCCTTGCTCTTCCTTTTGTCTTGATTATGCTTCCTTCAGATTTTTTTTTTTTAACATTTTTTAACTTTATTTTGTACATTTAATAATTGAAAATATAAACAATTAAAAACTAAAAAGTAAACACAGATGAATAAATATATACATTTCTCAATTAAATGTAATGGATACATATTAATTTTTTTTTAATCAAACAATATATTACACAATATATTTGGTTCATTCAACTGGTTTTTGACAAACATACCAAGCCCACGCTAATGGGAAAAAACAGTCTCGTCAACAAATGGTGTTGGGAGAACTGGATATCTATAACCAAAAGAATGAAAGAGGACCCCTATCTCACCCCCTATATAAGAATCAACTCAAAATGGGTCAAAGATCTAAATATATAAGACAGGACCATAAAACTACTAGAAGAAAATGTAGGGAAACATCTTCAAGACCTTGTAGTAGGTGGTGATTTCTTGTACCTTACACCCAAAGCACGTGCAAGAAAAGAAAAAATATATAAATGGGACCTCCTTAAAATTAAACACTTTTGCACCTCACAGGACTTTGTCAATAGGGTGAAAAGGCAGCCAACTCAATGGGAAAAAATATTTGGAAATCATATATCTGATAAGAGTTTAATATCCAGGATATATAAAGAGATGTTACAACTCAACAATAAAAAGACAAATGACCCAATTAAAAAATGGGCGAAAGGCTTGAATAGACATTTCTCTGAAGACGAAATACAAATGGCAAAAAAACACATGAAGAAATCCCCAACATCACTCATGATTAGGGAAATGCAAATCAAAACTACAATGAGATATCATTTCACACCTATCAGAATGGCCACTATTAAAAAGACAGAGAACTAAAAGTGTTGGAGAGGATGTGGAGAGAGAGGAACACTTATTCACTGTTGGTGGGAATGCAGAATGGTACAACCACTATGGATGACTGTTTGGCAGTTCCTAAAGAGGTTGAATATAGACTTGCCACGTGACCCGGCAATACCACTACTGGGTATATACCCAGAAGAACTGAGAGCAGTGACACGAACAGACATCTGCACACCGATGTTCTTAGCAACATTATTCACCATTGCCAAAAGTTGGAAACAACCCAGGTGTCCATCAACAAACAAATGGATAAACAAACTGTGATCTATTCACACGATGGAATATTATGCAGCTGTAAGAAGAAATGAAGTCGTAAAGCATATGGCAACATAGATGAACCCGGGGGACATTATGTTGAGTGAAGCAAGCCAGACACAAAAGGACAATTACTGTATGACTGCATTACTATGAACCAAATATATTGTGTAACATATTGTTTGATCAAAAAAAAAATGTATATGTATCCATTACATTTAATTGAGAAATGTATATATTTATTTATCTGTGTTTACTTTTTAGTTTTTAATTGTTTATATTTTCAATTATTAAATGTACAAAATAAAGTTAAAAAAAAAAAAAAAAAAGAAAGAAACCATGGAGGCGAGAAGACATTGGTATGATACAATTAGGATACTGAAAGGGAAAAAATGCCAGCCGAGAATTTTTTATTGAGCAAAACTCTCCTTCAAATATGAAGGTGAGTATAAAATATTCACAAACAAACAGAAACTAAGAGTTTGCCAAAAAGAATCCACCTTTGCAGGAAATATTAAAGGAAGTCTTAGAACCTGAAAGAAAAAGAGAGGAGAGACAGGCTTGGAAGAAAGTATAGAAGAAAGAATAGTAGAAAGCATAACCAAAAGATTAAAAAGACAGACAAAAATAAGGTATGACATGTGAAAACCAAAGAAGAAAATGGAGGAAGTAAATAGTGCATTTAGAGTAATATCATTGAATGTGAATGGATTAAACTCCCCAAACAAAAGACACAGGCTGATAGAAAGAATAAAAAAACAGAAGCCATCCATATCCTGCTTACAAGAAACTCACCTTAGACCCAGGGATACAAACCGGCTGAAAGTGAAAGGTTGGAAAAAGATATTCCATGTGAATAGTAACCAGAAAAGAGCAGGGGTAGCTATACTAATATCACACAAAACAGACTTTAAATGCAAAAAAGTTATAAGAGATACAGAAGGCCATTATATATTAATAAAAGGGACAATCCACCAGGAAGATATAATAGTCATAAATATCTATGCACTTAACCAGGGCGCACCAAAATACATGAGACAAACTGTGGGAAAACTGAAGGGAGAAATAGACATCTCTACAATAATTGTTGGAGACTTCAACACCCCACGCACATCATTAGATAGAACAACTAGACAGAAGATCAGCAAAGACATAGAGAACTTGAACAATATGATAAAGGAGTTAGACCTAACAGACATATACAGAATGTTGCAGCCAAACACAGTGGGTTATGCATTCTTCACAACTGCCCATCGATCTTTCTCCATGACAGACCACATGTTAGTACACAATACAGCTCTCAATAAATATAAAAAGATTGAAATTATACAAAGCACCTTCTCAGATCATAATGGAATGAACCTGCAAATCAATAATAGACAGGGAAAAAGTAAATTTAAAAATGTGTGGAGGGAAGCGGCTGTGGCTCAATCAGCAGGGCTCCCGTTTACCATATGGGAGGCCCCGGGTTCGGTTCCCGGGGCCTCCTGGTGAGGGCAGGCCCGCCCGCACAGCGTGGTTAGCTGACCCAGCGAGCACGAGCAGCAAGGGGGGGATAGATGAATAAATAAATAAAATCTTTAAAAAAAAAAAAAAAAAAATGTGTGGAGGCTGAACAACACAGTCCTAAATCATCAGTGGGTCAAAGAAGAAATTGCAGGTGAAATCAGTAAATGTATTGAGACAACTGAAAATGTGAACATAACATATCAAAACTTACAGGATACAGCGAAGGCAGCCTTGAGAGGGAAATTTATAGCCCTAAATGCCTATATTTAAAAAGAAGAAAGAGCTAAACTCAAAGATTTAACTGAACAACTAGAGAAACTAGAAAAAGAACAGAAAAACAATCCCAAAGCAAGCAGAAGGAAAGAAATAATAAAGATTATAGCAGAAATAAATGAAAATGAGAACAAGAACCAAGTTGGAATGAGGCCGGGAGCCACCATTTTAACTCAGCCCCTGACTTGAGGGAAAGCAGGACTCCTTGAAAATCACAATGACAGTAGGGACTGCCTTCTTTCCACCCAGATCAGATTGTAGCCCTAGCCTAATCCTAGCCCTACCTCCGGCAGAGAGGAAGCTGGGGATACCTGCGCCAGCCTCCCCAGGTAACTGCAGCCACTTTTGGCAGGCACAAACTGGATGGTCGTACACCTGGGGCTCTATCCCTATCCCCTCCCCTGATAGGATAGGAGGGGAGCTGTGTTTCCTCAGCCTCTCTGGGTAAACACAGGTGCTTTTGGACTGCACGGACTGGTTTAATGAGCGCTGGGACTCCACCCCTGCTCCCCAATAGGATAGGAGTGGGTTGGTGCTTCCCTCGCCTCTCTGCAGGTGCTTTCGGCCTGCAGACTGGTTTGTTGAGCACCTTCAATTCTATCCTCATCCCACCCCCAAAGGATAGGAAGGGCCTGGTATTTCTTCAGCCTCTCTAGGCAACTGCAGGAGCTTTTAGCCTGCACAGATTGGATACTCGGACACCTGCAGCTCCATTCCTGCCCGCCGCCCCTGAGAGGACAGGAGAGGAGCTGTGTTTCCTCAGCCCTATGGGCAATTGCAGGTATTTTCGGCCCACACAGTCTAGTTTGTTGGGCACCTGTGGTTCCATCTTCTCTCCTTAAAGGGCAGAAGGAACAGTACTCCCTCAGCTTCTCAGGAAAACTGCAAGCACTTTCAGCTCACATAGATTAGATTGTTGGGCACTCCAGAAGGTCAAGCCCCGTCCCTGGCAAGGGAGGAGGGGAGGAGGGTGGCCAGAGCTACATTAGTCTACCTGGTCAACTGCAGTCAGTTTTGACCCAAATGGCTTAGTTTGCTGACCACACCCGAAGCTCTCTCCCCACCCAGGCAGGGGAGGGAGGGGCATGAAGCCTCTTCGGTCTCTCCAGGCAACTACAGATGGTCTTAGCCTAGTAAGCCTGGATTACTATATACAGCTGCGACTCTGTCCTTACCCCTGACAAAGGAGAAAGGATGGAAAAGCTTCATCAGTTCCTGGGGCACTATGGGCAGCTTCAGCCCCCACAGCTTACAGCACCAACTACATCCTTGGCTCCTACTTCACAACCAGCAAGGAAGAAAGGGCAAAAAAACCCTAAACTAAAAAGAGAAACTGCGCCCAGAGTAACTACATCTAGTAAGCCAGATGCCAAAACACCAACAAAAAATTCTATTCCTTACCAAGAAACATGAAGATATGGTCCAGTCAAAGAACCAAGATAAGCCTTCATATGACACAAAGGAGTTGAAACAACTAATCATAGATGTCCAAACAAATCTCCTTCATAAATTCAATGAGATGGCTAAAGAGATTAAGAATATTAAGACGAGACTGGGTGAGCACAAGAAGAATTAGAAAGCATACACAGAAAAATAGTAGATCTTATGGAAATGAAAGGCACAATAAATAAAATTAAAACTACACTGAGGCATGTAACAGCGGATTTGAGGAAGCTGAAGAAAGGATCAGTGAGCTTGAAGACATGGCCTCCAAAAGCAAGCATACAAAACAGATAAAGTAAAAATGGAAAAATTGAATAGGGTTTCAGGGAACTAAGTGACAACAAGAGACATGCAAACATATGTGTCATGGGTGACCAAGAAGGAGAGAAGGGAAAGGGGGCAGAAGGAATATTTGGAGAAATAATGGTAGAAAATTTCCTAGTCTTATTGAAGGACAGTGATATCTGTGTCCAAGAAGCACAACATACTCCCATGCAAATAAATCCAAATAGATGTACTCAAGACACATACTAATCAGAATGTCAAATGCTAAAAACAAAGAGAAAATTCTGAGAACAGCAAGAGAAAAGTGATGCATTACATACAAGAGACATCCAATAAGATTAAGAGCTGATTTCTCATCAGAAACCATGGAGGCAAAAAGGTGATGGTATGCTATATTTAAGATACTGTAAGAGAAAAACTGTCAGCCAAAAATCTTATATCCAGCAATATTGTCTTTCAAAAATGAGGGCGAGTTTAGAAGAGTCACAGAAAAACAGAAACTGAGAGAGTTTGTAACCAAGAGACCGACTCTGCAGGAAATACTAAAGGGAGTTCTACAGCCTGAAGAGAAAAGACAGGAGAGAGAGGCTTGGAAGAGATTCTAGAATCGAAGATTATATCACTAAAAGTAACTGAAGGGAAGCGGATGTGGCTCGAGCGATTGGGTTCCCATCTACCATGTGGGAGGTCCAAGGTTCGATTCCCGGGGCCTCCTGGTGAAAAGCAAGCTGGCCCAAGTGGAGAGCTGGCCCATGCAGAGTGCTGGCCTGCGCAGAGTGCTGGGCCGCGCGGAGTACTGGCCCGTGCAGGAGTGCTGGTGCATGTAGGAGTGCTGGCCCATGTGGAGAGCTGCGCAGCAAGATGACACAACAAAAAGAGACGCAGAAGAGAGACAATAAGAGACTCAGAAAACCAGGTTGCTGAAGTGGCGCAAGAGACTGAGCACCTCTCTCCACTCAGGAAGGTCCCAGGATCGGTTCCTGGTGCCACCTAAAGAGAAGACAAGCAGACACAGAAGAACACGTAGAGAGCAGACAGCGAGCACAAAAACAACAGGGAGGGGGGCGGGGGACGGCAGGGATAAATAAATAAATCTTTTAGAAAGAAAGAAAGAAAGAAAAGAAACTGAAAGTGTAAAAAGATTGGTGAAAATAAAATATGACAGATAAAACCCAAAAGGCAATACAGGTAGAGAATTGCCTTTATAGTAATAACATTGAATGTTAATGGATTAAACTCCCCAAAGAGAAGATGCAGACTAGTGGAATGGATAAGAAAATATGAGCCATCTATATGCTGTCTGCAAGAGACTCACCTTAGATCCAAGGATACCAATAGATTGAAAGTGAAAGACTGGAAAAAAGATATTCCATGCATGCAGGAACCAAAAATAAAAAAACAAAAAAGCAAAAAACAAACAGAATAGCTATACTTACATTGGATGAAATAGACTTTAAAAACAAAACTGTTATCAGAGACAAGGGAGGACATTATATATTAATAAAAGGGGCAACTCACCAGGTAGAAATAATCATAAATGTATATGCACTTAAAACAGGATTCCCCAAATTACATGAGGCAAATGCTGGCAAAACTGAAGGGAGAAATAGATGCCTCTACAATAAGAGTTGGAGACTTCAGCATACCACTCTCAGGAGTGCATATGGCGCAAGCAGTTGTGTGCCTGCTTCCCACACAGGAGGACCTGTGCCTCCTAGAAAAAACAGAAACAAACAACAAACAAAACAAATGAAAAAACCAACTCAGGGGAGCCAATATGGGAGGGAGGGGAGGGGGAGGGGGAGGGGAAGGGGAAGGGGAAGGGGAAGGGGAAGGGGAAGGGGAAGGGGAAGGCGAAGGGGAAGGGGAAGGGAAGGAAGGAAGGAAAGTAACTGAAGTAGAGCACCGGCTTCGCACATACAAGGTCCCGGGATCAGTCCTGGCCATCAGACCTAAAAATACACACCACTCTCAGCATTGCATAGAACATCTGGGCAGAGGATCAAAAAAAGAAACAGCTTGAATAATATGATAAATGGACTAAACCTAATATATATACAGAACACTGTACCCCAAAACAGCAGGAAATACATTCCTCTCAAGTGCTCATGGATCTTTCTACAAGATAGACCATATGTTGGGTCACAAAGCAGATCACAATAAATTCAACAAGATCAAAATTTTATGAACCACGGAAAACGGATGTGGCTCAAAAGGTTCGGCGTCCGTCTACCATATGGAGAGACCGGGGTTCGATCCCCGGTACCTCCCGGTAAAAAAAAAAAAAAAAAATTATATGAACCATTTTCTCTGATCATAATGGAATAAAGTTGGAAATCAACAACAGGTGGGAAATGGGAGAATTCGCAAATATATGGAGATTAAACAACACTCTTAAATAATCAGTGGATCAAATAAGAAATTGCAAGAATTCAATAAATATCTCAAGATGAATGAAAACAAGACTACAACATATCAGGACCTATGGACACAGTGAACACAGTGCTGAGAGAGAAATTTATAGCCCTCGATGCTTACATTAAAAAAGAAGAAAAGAGCTAAAATCAATTACCTAAAGACACAGCTGGAGGAACTAGAAAAAGAACAGCAAACTATTCCCAAAGCAAGCATAAAAAATGAAACAACTAAGATCAGAGCAGACATAAATGAAATTGAGGGGGAAAAAAAACAGGAGAGAGAATTAACAAAACCAAAAGTTCATTCTTCGAGAAGATTAACAAAATCAACAAACCCTTAACTAGACTGACAAAGAAAAAAAGGGAGAAGATGCAAATAAATAAAATCAAAAATGAAAGCAGGGACATTACTACTGGCCCAAAGAAATAAGAGATCATAAGAACAAACTATGAACAACTGTATGCCTACAAACTACACAATGTAGACGAAATGGAATAATTCCTAGGAACATACAAACAATCTACACTGATGCTAAAAGAAACAGGAGACCTCAACAAAACTATCACAAGTAAAGAGATTGAAAGTCACCAAACAACTCCCCAAAATGAAAAACCCATGACCCGATGGCTTCACAAGTGAGTTCTACCAAGCTTTCAAAGAAGATTTAAAACTAACCTAACTCAAACTCTTCTAAAATACTGAACAAGAAGAAACACTATCAGACTCATTCTATAAAACGAATGTCACCCTAATACCAAAGACAGACAAAGATACTACAAAAAAAGAAAATTACAGAGCCATTTCCCTAATGATTACAGACACAAAAATCCTCAACTATATACTTGCTAATCAAATCCAACAACACATTAAAAGAATTATTCATCATGATCAACTTGGTTTTAAACCAGGCATGCAAGGTGGTTCAACACACACAAAAAATCAATCAGCATAACACACCACATTAATAAATCAAAGGAAAAAAAAATCACATGATTCTATCAATTGACAGAGAAATGGCATTTGACGAAATACAACATCCTTTCTTGATAAAAATGCTACAAAACATAATAACTGAAGGAAACTTTCTCACCATGATAAAGGCAATATATGAAAAACCCACAGTTAACATTGTACTCAATGGTGAAAGATTGAAAACTCTTCTGCTGAGATCAGGAACAAGACAAGGATGGATGCCCAGTGTCACCACTGTTGTTCAATATAGTGCTAGAGGTTCTAGTTAGAGCAATCAAGCAAGAAAAAGAAAGAAAAAGCATCCAAATTGGAAAGGAAAAAGCAAAACTTTTGCTATTCACGGATGATATGATCCTACACCTAGAAAGTCCTGAAAATCTACAACAAAGCTGCTAGAGTTAAATAAATTATTTCAGCATAGATTTTAAAAGGTTAATATGCAAAAATCAGTAGTGTTTCTACAAACTAGTAATGTACAATCTGAGAAGGAGTAAGGAAAAAGACTCCATTTAAAATAGCGACTCGGGAAGCGGCTGTGGCTCAATCAGTAGGGCTCCCGTTTACCGTATGGGAGGCCCTGGGTTCGGTTCCCAGGGCCTCCTGGTGAAGGCAAGCCCGCCCACATGGCGCGGTTAGCTGACCCAGGGAGCACAAGCAGCAAGAGGGGGATAAATGAATAAATAAATAAAATCTTTAAAAAATAAAATAAAATAAATTAAAAAAAATAAAATAGCAACTAAAAGAATTAAATATTTAGGAGTAAACCAGTATTAATCAGTCAAAGGGATGTTGATGCAAAGTACCAGAAATCTGTTGGCTTTTATAAAGGGCGTTTATTTGGGGTAAAAGCTTACAGTTACAAGGTCCTAAAGAGTCTAACTCAAGGTTACTTCCTTACCAAACTCTGTTGCCACGTGTTGAAGCAAGATGGCAGGTGACGTCTGCGAGGGTTCAGTCTTCCTCTTCCCTTTTAAGGCTACATGGGTCCAGCTTCTTCCCATCTCAGCTGTAAGCTGGCATAGGGGTCATCTCTCTTCCTGGAGCTCATTTCTTTCCAGACTCAGCTGCTCTGGTCTCCTCACAAGGTCAGCTGTAAACTATCAAGAAAATGGCTCATCTCTCTCCCCAGGGCCTCTGCCGTATCTATGTAGCTGTCTCTCTTCCTCTGTGCATCTTCTCTGTGTATCTACTTCTGTGTTGTTGATTGAGAGTCTGTTTATATAGCCCACCAAGAGGGCAGGGACTCAACCCTGCAGGCCCTAATGAAGTGGTCAAATCAAAGATCTAATCTTGACTTAATCAAGTAAACATAAAAACCCTTTGAATTTAATACAATCAAAGGGTATCATGCCCAGAGGAATGGATCAGTTTACAAACATAATATCTCTTTTTGGAATTCATAAATAATACCAAACTGCCACAAAACCTAACCAAGGAAAGAAGGCACTTATATTCAGAAAACTACAATGCATTGCTAAAAGAAATTTTTAAAAGACCTAAATAAATGGAAGAACATTCCATGCTCATGGATTGGAAGACTAAATATCATTACAATGTCAATTCTACCTAAATGAATATTCAGATTCAATGCAATCCTGATAAAAATTCCACCAGCATTTTTCAAAGAAATGGAAAACACAATTATCAAATTTCTTTGGAAGGGTAAGGGGCCCCAAATAGCCAGAAACATCTTAAAAAGGAAGGGTGAAGTTGGAGGACTCTCACTTCCAGACTTATCATATTACCTAACTATAATGGTTTAAAAGAAAACACAAAAAAACATGGAACTAGAATAAAGACAGACACACAGACCAGTGGAACCAAACTGATGATTTAAAAACAGACCCTCACATCTATGGTCAAGTGACTTTTGACAAGGCTGTTGTAGCAGTTTGCCAGTTTGATATAGTGATGAATTCCAAAAACAGATATTGGATTATGCTTGTAAACTGGTCTGTTCATCTGGGCATGATTAAGTTATGACTAGGGCTTTGATTGGGCCATGTCAGTAGGGCGTTGAGCTCTGCCCCTTGGTGGGTGGGGTCTCAAAGATAAAAGACATGGCAAAGGACAGGGTTGGAGTTTTGATGTTGGAGTTCTCATGCTGAGTTTTAATGCTGGAGCCCAGGGAAGTAAGCACACAGAGGACCTTGGTCATAAGGAAGAAGAGAAGGCTCCAGGGAAAAGAGACAAACCATTCATTGTGGAGAGAAGCAAGCCTGAACCTGGGGAGAGGCAAGCCCCAGGAAGAGAGGAACCCAGGAAGCCTGAACCCTGGCAGACGTTGGCAGCCATCTTGCTCCAACACATGACTATAGACTTTGGTGAGGGAAATAACTTATGCTTTATGGCCTGATAACTGTAAGCTTCTACCCCAAATAAATACCCTTTATGAAAACCAACCAATTTCTGGTATTTTGCATCAGCACCCCTTTGGCTGACTAATACAGCTGTCAAACCCACCCAGCTACCAGGTGGGGCAGAATAGTCTATTCAACATATGGTGCTGGGAGAACTGGATACCCATAGCCAAAATTAAGAAAGAAGACCCCTATCTCACACCTTATACAGAAATTAACTTGAAATGGAAAAAAGACCTAAATTTAAAAGCTAGAACCATAGGGAGCAAATGTGACTCAAGAGGTTGGGGGCCCGCTCCCACATGGGAGGTCCCAAGTTTGGTTCCTGGTGACTCCTGAAAAAAACGAAGGCAAACAACAAGCAAAACAAACAAAAAAAACAACTCATGAAAGACGATGTAGCTCGGTGGTTTGGCACCAGCTTTCCACATGCAAGGTCCCAGGTTCAATCCCTGGCCCCCAATACCTTAAAAAAAATTTTTTTTTAATTTTAAAAAAAGCTAGAACCATAAAGCTCCTAGAAAAAAATGCAGGGAAACATCTTCAGGACCTGCTGGTTGGTCGTGGATTCTTAAACCTTACACCAAAAGCATGAGCAACAAAAGAAACAGATAAATGGGACCTCTACAAAATAAACACTTTTGTGATTCAAAGGACTTCGTCAAGAAGATGAAAAGGCAGCCTACTCAATGGGAAGAAATATTTGGAAATCACATATCTGAGAGGTGTTTGAATTCCATTCTATATAAAGATATCATACAAATCAACAATAAAAGAGCAAGGAATCCAATTTAAAAATGGGCAAAGGATTTAAATAGACATTTCTCCAAAGAGATTGGAATACAAGTGGCCAAAAAGCACATGAAAAAATGTTCAATATCACAAGTTATTAGGAAAATGCAAATCAAAACGACAATGAAATAACATCTCACACTGCACAGAATGGCCACTATTACAAAAACAGGAAGCTAGAGAACAGGCTGAAACAGCCTGGAAAAAGATCTTCTAGGGTTTAGAACACCAGGTGAAAGCTGGACACTGCCCAGAACAGAGAGGGACAAAAGAAAAGAATCCCAATAGCAAAACTGTGAGTTGAAACCAGCAGCTGCTACTGCTAGCACCCTCGCCCACACTAAAGACACTTTCGAATTCTCAGGCCTCTTAGTAAGGTACAGACAAAGGAGGCTCCAGGGAGCCACTGCAACAGGAAAGGGGAAAGAGAGGGACACAGACTAAGGCTGACAGCTTTTGACCTACAAATTTGGTCTGCTGGGGCCCATGATCCCTTCCAGGACAGGTGGGGCCATTTACCTTGGGAGTGGCAAGGGACTAAAAGATACCGGACTAAAGAGATCCTACCATCCTATTCTCCCTCTCTGCTAACCAGGATTGCTTGTTAAGTACTCAGAGGGAGGTGGAATTGTTTCCTACCCGGGAAAGGAAGGGGGCTGCCAGACAAGGCTGGAGAACTGTCTCAGAGAAAGTTTGAATTACAAGGCTCTTAGCCTCCAGGCAGGAACCTCTATCACACTGATCCAGTCTATGTTGCTGCAAACACACTCCCACCAGGCATTGAACTGAGAGACCAACCAAAAACTGCCACCTGCTGGCAGGCCAAGGACATGTGAGAAAATTAAAAGTAAATGAGAGGTTGTTTCCAGCCCTTATAGCCTCCCTTCCCAAGGCCCCAGGAAGTGGATCTGTAACCCATTACTGGGTCTAGGACCCAGTTTTGCACAATTAACAGGGAAACTACTAACGATCCAGGTTGAACCAAGAATAAAAGAGCAGCAGTAACACACAGCCTCCCACCACTAAATCCCTACAAAAGAGAAAGAAATTGAGCATCGGAGTAAACTACCACCCAAATCAGATACCTAGACATCATCAAAAAATTACAAGCAATACTAAGAAAATGGAAGACATGGCCCAAGAAAAGAAATATATCAAAACCACAGAAGAGATGGAGGATTTGAGACAACTAATTAACAAGATGCACACAAATTTCCAAAATCAAATTAATGAGGTGAAAGACAATAATGGCTAAAGAGCAAATGACATGAAGAAGATAGGGAGCAAGCACAAAGAAAAATTTGAAATCCTGAGTAGAAAAGTAACAGAGCTCATGGGAATGAAAGACACAATAAGTAAAATCAAAAATGCATGAGACATAAAAGAAAAAATAAAAGAAAAAAAAAAGAAAAACACATTAGAGGCATACTACAGAAGACTCGAAATGATAGTAGAAAGAATAAGTGATACTGAAGACAGAACAACTGAAATTGAAAAGAGAAAAGAACAGAGGGAGAAAAGAATGGAAAAAAATGAGCAGAGGCTCAGAGAGTTGAATGACAACATGAAACACAACAAAATACATGTCATGGGAGTTCCAGAAGAAGAACAGAAAAGAAAAGGGGCAGTAAGAGTATCTGAGGAAATAAGAGCTGAAAATATGCCAACTCTCACAAAAGAAATGAACTTACATATCCAAGAAGCACACCATACCTCAATTTCAGAATAAATACAAATAGGCATATTCCAAGAAGCATACTATTCAGAATATCAAATGTCAAAGATAAAAGAGAAAATTCTGAGAGCAGCAAAGGAGAAGCAAACCATCATATACAAGGGACACGAGTAACAGGGTAGATTTCTCATCAAAAACCATGGAGTTGAGAACATGGTGGTATGATACAATAGGGTACTGAAAGATACCTATTCTTTATCCAGCAAAACTGGATATGATACAATAGGGTACTGAAAGATACAATTCTTTATCCAGCAAAACTGTCCTTCAAATATGGAGGTAAGTATAAAATATTCACAAACAGAACTAAGAGAGTTCGTAAAAAAGAATCCACCTTTGCACTAAATACTGAAGGAAGCTGTAGAGCCTGAAAGAAAAAGACAGGGGAGACAGGCTTGGAGGAGAATAGCATAAAGGATAACCAAAAGGGTAAAAAGACAGATGAAAATATGATATGACATATGAAAATCAAAGAATAAAATGGTGGAAGTAAATAATGCATTTACAGTAATATCATTGTATGTGACTGGATTAAACTCCCCAATCAAAAGATATAGGCTGACAGAATGGATCCAAAAACACAAGCCATCCATATGGTACTTACAAGAGACTCACCTTAAACCCAGGGATACAAACCGGCTGAAAGCGAAAGGCTGTAAAAAGATAGTCCATGCAAACAGTATCCAGAAAAGAGCAAGGATAACTATACTAATATTGGAAGAAATGGACGTTAAATGCAAAAAAAGTTACAAGAAATACAAAAGGCCATTATATATTAATAAAAGGGACAAACCACCAAGAAGATATAACAGTCATAAATATATATGCACCTAACCAAGGTGTCCCAAAATACATGAGAGAAACCCTGGCAAAACTGAAGGGAGAATTAGAAATCTCTACAATAATTGTCAGAGACTTCAACACCCCACTCACATCATTAGATAGAACAACTAGACAGAAGATCAACAAGGAAACAGAGAACTTGAACAATACAATAATCGAGTTAGACCTTACAGACATAAACAGAAAATTGCAGCAAAACTCAGTGGATTATATTTTCTTCTCAAGTGCCCATGGATCTTTCTCCACGATAGACCATAGTCTAGGGCACAATGAAGCTCTCAATAAATGTAAAAAGACTAAAATTAAAACTGGAGACCATTTAGTTTGCTGGCAAAATGCTTTGCCTTGCATCTATCAGAGGCTTAGGACTATAAGATGCTTAAGCTGCATAATAGGGGTGAGTAAAGTAATTCCAAAGGAGCAGTGCTAGAGTAGTTTTAGAGAAATGCATTTGAACTAGTGTTACATAAACCTAAGAGTAAAATGGAAATTTCATGTAGTTGCAAAAGTTTTGAGTTTGGAAATTTAATTTATTTGATATCAATTGTATACATTGATAATAAAATAAGATGCTAATACCAATTTTTAAAAAAAAGATTGAAATTATACAAAGCACTACTCAGCTCATAATGGAATGAAACTGGAAATCAATAATAGGAAAGAGGTAAATTTGCAAATGTGTGGGGGCTAAACAACACATTCCTAAATAATCAGTAGGTCAAAGCAAGTGAAATCAATAAATATATTGAGACAAATGAAAACTAGAACACAACTTATCAAAACTTATGTAATAAAAATTTTAATTTAATTTAAAAATAAAAATTTATGGGATACAGAAAAGGCAGTCTTCAGAGGGAAATTATATAGCCAAAAATGCCTATAATAAAAAAGAAAAAAGAACCTAAACTCAAAGATTAAACAGAACTACAGAAACTAGAAAAAGAACAGCAACCAATCCCAAAGCAAGCAGAAAAAAAGAAATAATAAAGATGAGAGCAGAAATAAATGAAATTGAGAAAAAAAAAATAATAGAGAAAATAAAAAAAACCAGGAGCTGGTTCTGTGACAGGATCAAAAAAATTGACAAGCCCTTAGCTAGACTAACAGGAAAAAAAGAGAATATGAAAATAAATACAATCAGAAATGAAAGGGGGGAAGTTACAAATAACCCCACAGAAATAAAAAGGATCATAAGAACATATTATGAGAAACTGTATGCCAACAAACTAGACAACCTAGATGAAATGGACAAATTCCTAGAAATGCACAACCTACACTGATGCTATAAGAGATACAAGAACTTAACAAATCAATCACATTTAAAGAGACTGAACCTATAATCAAAAATCTCCCAACAAAGAATGGTCCAGGACCAGATGGCTTCACAGGTGAATTCTACCAAGCATTCTGTTTAAACTCTTCCAAAAAATTGAAGAGGAGAGAAAATTGCCCAACACATTTTATGAAGCCAACATGGTTCTATACCAAGCCAGATTAAAACACTAAAAGAAAATTACAGACCAATCTCTCTATGAACACAGATGCAAAAATTTTCAACAAAATACTTGCAAAATCTAATCCAACAGCACATTGAAAGACTTATACATCATGACCAAGTCGGATTTACTATGGGTATGCAAGGCTGGTTCAACATAAGAAAATCAATCAACATAATAAACCACATTAATAAACTGAAGGAATAAAACTACACGATCATCTCAATCAATGCAATAAAGGTATTCAACAAAATCCAGTATCCTTTCTTGATAAAAACACTTCAAAAGATAGGACTAGAAGGAAAATTCCTCAAATGATAAAATATGAAAAATCCACAGCCAACACTGTACTCAATTCGGAAAGGTTGAAAGCTTTCCCTCTAAGATCGGGAACAAGACAAGGACTCCCACCGTCACCACTGTTATTCAACATTGTGCTAGAAGTTCTAGTTAGAGCAATGAGACAAGGGGAAAAAAAAAAAAATTAAGGGCATCCAAATAGGAAAAGAGGAAATAAAACTCTATTTTGCAGATGGCATGATCCTAAATTTAGAAAATTCTAAAATATCTACAACAAAGCTATTTGAGCTAATAAATGAGTTGAACAAAATGGCAGGATACAAGATCAACATGCAAAAATCAGTAATTTTTTTTTTACACTAGTATGGAACAATCTGAGGAAGAAATCAGGGGGAAAATTCCATTTACCACAGCAACAAAAAGGCTCAAATACCTAGGAATCAATTCAACCAAAGAAGTATAGGACCTATATGCAGAAAACTATAAAACAATTTTAAAAGAAATCAATGAAGACCTAAACAAATGGAAAGACATTCCGTGTTCATGGATTGGAAGAATAAATATTGTGAAGATGTCAATTTTGCCCAAACTGATTTATAGATTCAATGCAATACCAATCAAAATCCCAACAGCTTACTTTACAGAATTAGAGAAGGCAATTACCAAATTCATCTGGAAGGGTAAGTGCACCCGAATAGCCAAAAGTATTCTAAAAAAGAAGAGCAATGTGGAACGATTTTCACTGCCAACCTTGAAACATATTACAAAGCTACAGTGGTCAAAACAGCATGGTACTGGCATAAAGATAGACATATCGATCAGTGGAATAGAATTGAGAATCCAGAAATAAACCCTCACCTATACAGTCAACTGGTTTTTGACAAATCTACCAAGCGCACGGTAATGGGAAAAAAAAGTCTCTTCAACAAATGGTGTTGGGAGAACTGGATATCTATAACCAAAAGAATGAAAGAGGACCCCTATCTCACCCCCTATACAAGAATCAACTCAAAATGGATCAAAGATGTAAATATAAAAGCTAGGACCATAAAACTACTAGAAGAAAATGTAGGGAAACATCTTCAAGACCTTGTAGTAGGTGGTGGTTTCTTGGACCTCACACCCAAAGCACATGCAACAAAAGAAAAATTAGATAAATGGGACCTCCTCAAAATTAAACACTTTTGCACCTCACAGGTCTTTGTCAGAAGGGTGAAAAGGCAGCCAACTCAATGGGAAAAAATATTTGGAAATCACATATCTGACAAGGGTTTAATATCCAGGATATATAAAGAGATGTTACAACTCAACAATAAAAAGACAAATGACCCAATTGAAAAATGGGCCAAAGACTTGAATAGACATTTCTCTGAAGAAGAAATACAAATGGCAAAAAAACACAGGAAGAAATCCTCAACATCACTCATGATTAGGGAAATGCAAATCAAAACTACAATGATACACCATTTCACCCTATCAGAATGGCCACTATTAAAAAGACAGAGAACTACAAGTGTTGGAGAGGATGTAGAGATAAGAACGCTTGTACTCTGTTGGTGGGAAAGCAGAATGGTACAGCCACTGAGGAGGACTGTTTGGCAGGTCCCAAAGAAGCTGAATATAGATTTCCCACATGATCCTGCAATACCACTACTGAGTATATACCCAGAAAACTGAGAGTCTTGACACGAATAGACATAATCTCACATATGGTCATGGCGGCATAATCCATGATTGCCAAAAGCTGGAAACAACCTAGAAGTCCATCAACCGATGAACAGATAAACAAACTGGTTTATTCACACAATGGAATATTATGCAGCTGTAAGAAGAAATGAAGTTATAAAGCATATGACAACATGGATGAACCATGTTCCTTCAATGGAGTACTAATGAACACAGGTGTTGAGGAAACTACTGGGGCGGGGGAGGAGGAGGAGGAGAGGGCAGACTACCTGGAAGCATTAGATAGAACAGTAAACAGAGTTTGCATAGAGCCAAGAATACTGTCCATTCCTACCAGACACACTGGAAAACTCAGAATTCATGGGCTATTCAGTAGAATACTCAGAAAAATCTTAACTCAGTAGTGGAGAACAATTTAGCCTGTTGGGGGTTGAATCATATCTCCCACAAAAGACTTACTCAAATCTTAATCTGCATTCCTTTGGATGTAAACCCAATTGTAAATAGGACATTTTAAGATGTTATTACTGGTTAAAGTGTGGACTCATTTGTGAACAGGATCTTTGAAGAGCCTATTTAAAGGAGAACAAACTGAATCAGGATAGACTTTAATCCACATGGCTGAAATACTTATTAGGACAGGAAATCTAGACAGATGCAAAGATGACTGAGCAGAAATAGAAGCCAGAAATCAAAAGAAGCCACAGAAAGAAACAAATCACCATGAGACAGAGAGAGAAATGCAAGCCAAGGAACCCCAAGGATTGCGTTAAACTAACACCAGAATGCTACACACTCCAGTAGAAAGAATGGTTGGCTTGAGACCTTGATTTTGGACTTGTGGCCTCCAAAACCATGAGACAATAAATTCCTGTTGCTTAAGTCAACTAGTGTGTGGTATTTGTTGATAAACATTGGATGACTGGCTTTTCCCTTTCTGCAAAGAAGGCTGTTGGAATTTTGATTGGGAGGCATTGAATCTGTAAATCTCTGGGTAGAACTGACAATTTACAATTGTCTTTTTATCCATGAACATGGAATATACTTACATTTATTTAGGTCTTTTTGATTTCTGGTAGCAATGTTTCATAGTTTTCTATGTACAAGTCCTTTACATTCTTAGTTATATTTATACCTAGGTATTTGTTTCTTTTATTAGGTTGGTGCAAAAGTAATTGTGGTTTTGCATTGTTGAAATTTGCTGTTTGATAATGGAATACATTCTTAAATAAATGTGGTTATGTTATACATCATTTTAATGTGCATTTCTTGCTTTATGTTTTTTTGCTAACAACATTACTTGCTGTTTATTTTATATTTATTTTGGACTATAGAAATGATAGAGATTTTGCTTTAGACAAAAAGCAAATTCAAGTGATTTTCTTATTTGAGTTCAAAATGGGTCATAAAGCAGCGCAGACAACTGCAACATCAACAATGCATTTGGCCAGGAACTGCTAAAGAACGTACAGTGCAGTGGTAGTTCAAGAAGTTTTGCAAAGGAGACGAGAGCCTTGAAGATAAGGAGCACAATGGCTGGCCATCGGAAGATGACAACGACCAACTGCAAGCAATCATCAAAAATGATCCTCTTGGGAAGCGGCTGTGGCTCAATCAGTAGGGCTCCCGTTTACCATATAGGAGGCCCTGGGTTCGGTTCCCGGGGCCTCCTGGTTGAAGGCAAGCCTGCCCGCACGGCGTGGTTAGCTGACCCAGCGAGCACAAGCAGCAAGGGGGGGATAAATGAATAAATAAATAAAATCTTTAAAAAAAAAAAAAAAAAAAAAAAAATGATCCTCTTACAACCAAACCAGAAGTTGCCAAAGACCTCAACATCAACCATTCTACGGTTGTTCTGCATTTGAAGCAAATTGGAAAAGTGATGTGTTTGAGCCTAATTATAATGATTTGAAATTCATGATACGAAAACGCAATTACTTTTGCATCACGCTAATAGTTGTTATTGTAGATGGAATTTTAATGGAAGGTTAAGGGGCCCTGATTAGCCAAAGCCATCTCGAGGACTTACTTCCCAATTTTAAAACTTATTACAGAGGAATGGATGTGGCTCAGGTGGTTGAGCACCTGCTTTCCACATGAAAGGTTCTAGGTTTGGTTCCTTATGCCTACTAAAAACAAAGAACAAACAATAAGCAAACAAACAAACAAAAAACAACTCAGGGGAGCCAATGTGGCTCAGTGGTTGAGCACCGGCTGCCCATATACAAGGTCCCAGGTTCAATCCTCAGCTCCAGTACCTCAAAAAATTTTTTTTATTACAAAGCCAACATGGTACTGGCACAAGAACAGACATACAGGCCAATGGAATAGAATTAAAAGTTCAAAATCAACCCTCCCGTGTAAGGCCAACTGATTTTTGATATAGTGGCTAAGACAACATATTTGGAAAAGAACAGTCTCTTGAACAAATAGTGCTGGGAAAACTGGATATCCATATGAAAACAAATGAAGTTGGATACTCTATTAGTCAGCCAAAGGAATGCTGATGCAAAATACCAGAAATCTCTTGGCATTTATAAAGGGTATATTGGGGTAGAAGCTTACAGTTACCAGGCCGTAAAACATAAGTTACTTCCCTCATCAAAGTCTGTTGCCACGTATTGGAGCAAGAAGTCAAGAGTTCAGGCTTCCTGGGGTTTCCCTCTTCCTGGGGCTTGTTTCTCTCCGGGCTCAGCTGCTCTGCTCCTCTGTGTGCTTACTTCCCGGGCTCCAGCTCAAAAACTCCAACCTCCCTTCTCTGCAGTGCAGTTTTTCTATGAATTCCTACTCACCAAGGGGGCGGGGACTCAACGTCCTACTGACGTGGTCCAATCAAATCCTTAATCATTATTTAATCAAGTAAACCTCTGAATCCAATATAATGTAATATGCCCAGGGGAAAAGACCAGTTCACAAACATAATCTAATATCTATTTTTGGAATTCATAAATAATGCCAAACTGCTACAGACCCCTACCTCACACTATAAAAAAACTTAAAATGGATCAAAGAGCTAAATACAAGAACTAGAAATAAAAAATTCCTTCAGGACATAACACTAAGCAATGAACTAGAAATATAAAGTTCCTTCAGGACATAACGTTAAGCAATGGTTTCTTAGACTTTAAACCCAAAGCAAAAGCAACAAAAGAAATTAGATAAATGGGACTTTATCAAAATGAAAAAATTTTGTGCAAACTACACTATCAAAAAAGTGATAAAACAACGTAGAGAACAGAAGAAAATATTTGCAAATAATACATGTGTATCCAAAATATATAAAGGAGTCTTACAATTCAATAATAAAGATAAATAGCACAAGTGAAACATAGGAAGCAGGTCCAAATGGATATTTCTCCAAAGAAGATATACAAATGGCCAAGAAACACAAGAAAAGATGCTCAGCTCATTAGTCATCAGGGAAATGCAAATCAAAACCACAATAAGGGAAGCAGATGAAGCTCAAGTGGTTGAGGGCCTGCTTCCCATGTACAAGGTATGAGTTCAATCCCTGGACCTCCCAACAATAAATAAATAAATAAATAAATAAATAAGATACCACTTCATACTCAGTAGGATTGTTATACTCAAAAAGATGATTTAAAATATTTGAAAGGATGTGGAGAAAATGACACTCTCATACATGTGTATAAGAATATAAAACGGTGCAGCCACTTTGTAAAACTATTTGGCAGGTCTTCAGAATGTTATAAATACAACTTACCTCTCAATTAGTTCAGACAAAAGGAGGGGTGGGAGGGTGCAGAGAGAGCACAAAGGTGCAAACAATAAAGTAAATTGGATAAAATGTTAACAACTGGTGAATATGGGTAAAAGTTATGGGGGAGTTCTTCATACTATTCTTATTCTTGCATCTTTTCTGAAATTTTGAAATTATTCCCAAATAAGAAGTTTATAAAAGTTCTTAATAGATTAGCCAAAATGAAAATGTTAAGCACAAAGCTACCATATGATTCCGCAATTTCATGCCTAAGTATCTACCCAAGAGAAATGAAAACATATGTCACCCAAAAACTTGTACACTAATGTTCAGAGCAGCATTTTTTGTTGTTGACAAAATATGGAAAAAAACTAAATGTCCATCAATTGATGAGTGGATAAACAAAACACGATGTATCTATACAATAGAATACTATTGGCAATAAAAAGGATGAACCTTGAAAACATTCCGCTTAGTGAAAGAAGCCAATCACAGAGTGTGACTCTGTTTTTATGGCATGTCCATAATTGGCAAATACATAAAGACAAAGTTCGTTAGTGGTTGCCTAGGGATGGAAGGGAGGAAAATATGGAGTGACTGCTAATGGGTACAAAGTTTCTTTTCAGGATGATGAAAATGTCCTAAAACTAGACTAAAGTAATGGTTGCATAACTAGAAATATACTAAAAGCCACTGAATTGTACAACTTTAAACAGGTGAATTTTATAGTATGTGAGTGGTATCTCAAAAAAAGCTGTTTTTAAAAAAAAATAATAGATACCACATACATAAGGTTAAGTCATCTTGGCCACATCTGTCCTAGAGTAGCCACCATACCAAATTACATGCCTTAGTATACTATGCTCTGTCATATTTTCATAACATGGCTTAATGCTATTTCCTCTACCTAAAATAATCATCTCCCACCCCAATATCTCTGTCCCTTGCAAATACCTACTCCTTAAAGTCTCAGCTCTTAGTAAAAATCATTCCCACCACCTCAAGGCAGAGCTAGGTGCCTACTTCTCCAGGGGCCTGCTCTTATACCTTGTGCTTATAATAATAATAAAACAGCTAATATTTATTGAGCACTTACATGAACTAAGCACTTTACATTCATTATTTAATTTAATTCTTGCAACAATCCTATAACATTGTGTCATAAATTTTACAAATTTAGAGGTTAAGTAACTTGCCTTAGATCTCACAGCTAGTAAAGGGGAAGAGGCTAGATTTGGAGTTTGAGCTGTTTGATGTGAAAGCCCAAGGTTGTACCTCCACAGTACTACACCTTATCAATCTGAAGCCAAATGTTTCTAGGCCTGCCCATTCCTATATGGCAAGTCCATGATGGCCACACTGTTTCTTATTTACTTTTGAATACCCATCACATTCCACTGCGGGCAACAAGTAGATACTGAATAAATACTGCTAGAAATAGCAATTAACAAACATGATCCTGCAGGTAGGTATAAAATTTCACCTAAAGAATTCTCTTACACACAATCTGCATTGGATGATTTTAAAATATATTCGGTAGCAGCAAGTTCAAGTTTCAGATTCCCTAATATACCTTTAGAAAGGTCCCTTCCCATTCCTCTAACACTTACCAGCCTGAGAAACAGTTTTACCATTTGCCCCAGTCAGCCCACAATTTTTGCAGTGACTGGAGGGGAAGAAGTGAAACCTACTTTCCCAGAAAGCCTTTAATAAAATCTCATCTCACGTTATCAATGCAGGTGATTCTGAGATGTCACTTATAGTTTGTTACTTTTTCCGTAAAATGTAGGGAAACCAAGATACTTTCCTGCATTTTTTATTTTTACTTTTTGAACCCTGTGTTTATTTTTTAATTCCTTTCCTACTCTCCCTTCCCATTGTTAACTTACTCTACGAATCTTAATGGAAATCACATATACTGAACCAATTCTCATAACCTTCCCACTTTCAGCTCTTTATCAATAGGTCTCTAATAGTACTTCCTGAAATATACCAGATATTTTTTATTTTATTTCCTTTCTCAATGAACATCACACTTCCGTACTGTTAGATTGTAAATGCTAACCCTGAGCTCAAAATATGCTCCATTCCACCCCCTGCTCGCTCCCTTCCTCCCTCACCAAGCCACAGAACACTCACTCCCCCAACTGATAAAGCAGTTCTCAGAACAAAAGTTCCCAAAATGTTACTCCCTACCCTGAGTACTGCAAACCTGGCACTTCCCCCAAAGGTTGAACAGAGATACCATGTGGGGACGGGAGCAAAGTGAGATAGAGACCTTCAGCCTCTCCGGATCAAAGCACCACCTGCTCCTCCAGCATTCCAAGAAAACTTAACTCCCTAACCTACTACTCTCTTGCCATACAAGGGAAAATTTTCACCTCCAGGGCTTCCAATTGGCCCCTGCACCTCATTCAGCCCCTCGACCCCCTCCCACCAACTATCATTTCCCTGCCTACTGATGTACAAATTCACATCTGCCCCTTCCGGGGACAGGCTGAAGTCTCTCTTCAGACCCCTGCCATGCCATTGGGAGAGCGTCTCAATAAATTTCCTGCCTGCAATCATCAGTCTCCGTATCCTAGTGAGTGCCATTTTTCCCCAACAAGTACCAAGGTTTCTCCTATGACCCACATGTTCTCTAAAATCAAAGTAAGATTTCTAACTCATTTTTCCAAGCTGTCTAGCACAAACTGTCTGTGATGGTTAGGCTAATGTGTCAACTCTGCCACATAATTGTGCCCAGTTGTTTGGTCAAGCAAGCACTGGACTAATTGTAATACAAGGACATTTATGGGCTTTAGTCATCAGTGAGTTTACTGCATAGATGGTTGATTAGATCTTTGATCAACCAGGGAGACTGCCGTCAGCAATGAGTGACGCTTTATCCAATCAGTTGAATGCCTTAAAAGGGGAAGTGATTGCAGCATTCAGAGAGAATTTCTCAGCTTTTCTTTGGACAGCCAATGTCTCCTAAAAATTCATGAAGGACCTTCAATGGACTTTAATCAGAGCCCCTGGCTTGCAGCCTGCCTGCAGAACCTGGACTTGTGCATCCTCACGGTCATGTGAGAGACTAATAAAATCTCATACTGTTTACAGATATCTCCTGTTGACTGTTTCCCTAGAGAACCCTGACTAATACACTGTCAATAAAACTGACAATAAATTTTTCATAAACTGTCTTAATATAACAAAAAGAATTAAGTGAAAAGCTCAGGGAATGACAATTAAATGACTGAGCTATTTATCTGAAAGCTAAGCTAAAAGACCGTTCTTGTGGAAAATCTTTCTAGGATGGGTTGAAATTCTGTTTTTCTACTTAGTCAAGGAATCATAAAAAGAATTTTTTTTTTTTTTTTTAAAGATCTTGTAGGGCTTTTTTGCCATTCTAGAAGTCAGATGTCCACACACCCAGCTGTACATACAGTCTGGGCAAGTATGGAAATCCAGTATAACCCCTCCAAGTTGGTATGTTTTGCATTATTGATGGAGATTTTTGAAGCACTTAACAAACATAACTTACTAACAAATGTTACTAATTAACTGGTATTCATTGACTGAGGCTTTGACTTACTATTATTGATAATGGACAACAAACACCACAACCTACTAAGTACTATGTTATATTCACACAATACTAAGACCTGCTAAGTGCTTGAATTTTAAATACTTGAATTCATCAGAACTAAGGCCCACATTGATAGGGAAAAGAACCAAAAGAAAAACAACCACCTTCTAAAAAGAGAAAGGCAAAGAAAACTCTGTTAGATTAGAAGCATCATTGACATTTTCCAGATGTAGGCACAGCACTATCAGTGTGGAATTTGGTACTGCCTTCTCTCTAGCAAAACATGTGACAATTTAAACAAAGAAAAGGAAGGAGAAATACATAGCTTTCATGTTCAATATTATTTCTAATAGGAAATCTTTAACAGAATCACTTTGCATTCTTGAAAGTGCCTTTACAAATTTTTACTATTGGCTCACAAAAAAAAATCTGTGGGATCCTGGTGTCCCCATTTCATAGTGAGATTAGGTGTTCTGCTCAAAACCACAGAGTCCAGAAGGAAGATTGAGAAACTTATCTTTAAAGCAGCTTGTGCTAATAAAACCCAATAAGCAAAGAAATGCCATAATTAAGCTGAAATGGTAACCTGAGAAGTACCACAGAGTCAAAAGGTAAAAAGGACAACATCCTTTTGTATAAAAACTACTCCATAAATTTTAGGGACAGATGAGTTCATATGGGGATGGGGGGAAGGAAAAGGGAGCAGTAGTACTAAGTACCTTCTTAGTGCCAGGCATTTGTGACGGGGACACAGACACAGTCCCTGCCTTTGAGTGCCATATAAAAATCTTCAAAACAGACTCATCAACTCTGTCTGCTGAGATACACCTTCAGCTTTTTACCAGGTGTCAAAAAGTCCAGTTCTTGAAGAGGCTTTTCTTCATCACCATAAAGCTATCCTACAGTAGCTCCCTTTCTTCTTTTATAGCATTTTTAACAATTTCTAATTATCATTTATCATTATTATATAATTACGATTATCATTCTTTTTTCTCCAGTGCACTCTTAAAATGTGAGCTCCTCGGGAAGCTGCTGTGGCTCAATCAGTAGGGCTCCTGTTTACCATATGGGAGGCCCCGGGTTCGGTTCCCGGGGCCTCCTGGTGAAGGCAAGCCCGCCCGCACAGCGTGGTTAGCTGACCCAGCGAGCACAAGCAGCAAGGGGAGGATAAATGAATAAATAAATAAAATCTTTAAAAAAAAAAAAAAAGTGAGCTCCTTAAGAAATCACATAAGAAATTATGTCTGTTTTCTTCACCACTGTACCCACAGTGACTAGTACAGCATATAACCATAACAGTCATTTTAAATACTTTTTAAAGAAATAAAAACAAAAACTGACCAGGAAAAGTTTCCTGATGACCAACACTGCCCCAGGCTAGTTAGCCCTTAATGCCTAGATTTGGCTTCCTTGGTTAACAGGCGTTAATCTGGGTACTCACCTCCACCTGAGTAACATTAATGACCAGCAGCACGACCATCAACACTGAAAGCAGACAGCAGAAAAGCCGTAGTTTGAAGAAATTGGTCCGCATTTTCTAGCTGTATCTTGATCACCCATGGCCGACACTATGCTACTTTCACTCTTCAAAACTCCATGTCTTTGCTTTTCTGAACTACAGATGAGCTTTCAGTTTAATTTGCTTCTTTCCTGCTAGTATTCTTTAGAGTTCTTTGTAAAGAGGGACTGGAGTTGATTTAAGAAGTACATTTTTCTTCAAAGAACTCCTTCAAAGAGAATGAGAAGAGAGATTAATAATTGCAACAGCTTAGGGTGAAGTAAGAAGAAAAGCAGCATATTTCCTCTTCTTTAACCTTATCTAGGACCCAAGAGAATGAAGAGAAAGCAAAGGGCCAGAGCACAGTAATATCTGTTACTTTTCCAGACAATTGTCTCAAAGTTTCTTTTCCAACTCCAGGCTCCTGTATAAATACAGTAATATCAGCCATATTATCATTTTGGTTTTAACCTTTAAGAAAGTAAAGAATAATGTCTTTATTTTTTTTTTTTTTTTTATTATGGGTAAAAATCAAAATTCTCACAATACATACAAACATTTGTAAAATGATATATAAATGAATAATGTCTTTAAACTCTTAGAAATTGCAATATAAAAGTAACTTAAATTTCTACAGAGATACCACTTCACACCCACTAGAATGGCTGCCATTAAAAAAAAAAAACAGTAAATAGTGTTGATAAGGTGTGGCAAAATAGGAACTCTCATGCATTGTTGGTGGGAATGTAAAACTGTGCAGCTAACTGTAGGAAAAGGTCTGGTGGTTCCTCAGAAAGTTAAGAATAGAATTACCATATGACCCAGCAATACCATTTCTAGATACATACTCAAAAGAATTGAAAGCAGGGACTCAAACACGTATTTGTTCATACCAGCATTATTCACAACAACCAAAAGGGGGAGGCAACCCAAGTGTCCATTAACAGATAAATGGATAAACAAAATGTAGTACAGAAATACAATAGAGTATTATTCATTCATAATAAAGGAATGAAGTTCTGATACATGCTACACGGATGAACCCTGATGACATACTGAGTGAAATAAGCCAGATACAAAAGGACAAATATTGTATGATCTTACCTATATGAAATAATTAAAATATGCAAATTCATAGAATCAGCAATTACAATACAGTTTACCAGGGGCCAGAGTAGGGTAAGGAGTGGGGAGTTAATGCTTAATTGGTACAAAGTTTCTGTTTGGGATGATGGGAAAGTTTTGGTAATGGATGGTGTTGATTGTAGCAAAGCATCATGAATGTAATTAATCCTTTGAATTGTATACTTGAAAGTGGCTAAAATGGGAAATTTTATGTTGTAAATAAGTTACTACAATAAAAAAAAATTTTTTTAACTCATAGGACTACTGGGACTTCTGGGAAGATTGCATCAACGTAGGAAGTCAGGGCTCAACTCTCTCTCAAAAACAAGAGGCAAACAGCTATCCAAGGAAGCGGCTTCGGAGAGCTGCAGACCAGGAGAGTGTGGCACATCATCCAGGAGAGAGACAGACAGAGACAAAGAGGCCAAATGTAAACCCTGAGTTACTCGCCCCTGTGGCTGGGACCATCACATATACCCCACCCTCAAGGTGAAAAGCCTCGGTAAAACAACCCCTGGCTCACTGTAGCCAATTGAGTGGGAAAGAACATTCTCCTCCCTGGAAGGAAGAGGGATCTGGCAGAGGGCGGAGAGTGGCTTCTCTTCAGCGAGTTTAGCCAACTGAGCCCCCTTTAAAACTCAAAAAAAAAAAAAAGACCCCAGCCAGCACTGAAGCAGCCCCAGGGAGAGTGGAGGGGAGATCTGATCAGGTAGGCAGTGACACCCAACAGCCCTAAAAAAGAGAGGAACTAGGTCAGTAAAGGAGCAGTGTAGACAAGCGACTAACCAGTTATAAGCCCAACTTCCCTGAGGGGATGGGGGCAGGGAGAGCCAGATAAGCTTTCAAAAGCCTACCTAACGGCAACCAAGATGGCAGCAGAGTAAGGAGCTCCTAGAATCAGCTCATGCTACAGGGCAGTTAGTAATCACCCAGAGCTATCCAAAGCACTTGTTTGGGGGCTCCAGGAGATCAAAAGTGTATCCTGCAACATCCTTGAAGGAAAGGAAGGAGGAAACTGCCCATCTGCAGAGAAGATTCGTAAGTAGAACCCTCCATGCCACGGAGGCTGGTGCCCATCCTCCAATGGAGGCACATGCCTCCTCAGGAGCTATTCCGCGGCTGGTATTGGAAGCTCCACTTCCCAAAAAGGGGGAAGAAGAAATGGTTGGGCATCAACTTCAGCTACTGATTAGTAAACTCGGCAGGATAAAGTATAATCCTAAGAACATCTAAACTTTGAATCTGTCCAAGTTAGAACGAAGCCGGTAGCCACCATCTTAACTCCACATCTGACACGAGAGGAAGCAGGGCTGACTGAAAATCACAGTGCTGGTAGGGACCGGCTTCTTTCCATCTAGATCAGATTGAAGCTCTAGCCTAAGCCTCTGGCCCACCTTGAGCAGAGAGGAAGCTGGGGGGAGCTGTGCCAGCCTCTCCAGTAAACCACAGGCCACACTGTAGAGGCCAGTGATCATCCTACTTTGGCAGCGCAAGCCACCCCAAAAGCTATTCTGTGGCAGGAATCGGAAGCTCCATTTCCCAAAAACAGGGGAGGAAGAGATGGTTGGTCACCAATTTCAGCTACTCTTGAGTAAATTCAGCTGGCTAAAGTATAATCCTAAGAACAGCTAAAGTGTGCAAATATTCTCGCTGACCTGATTTTGAGATAATCAGGGTAAGCTAAACATTCACTATATTAGAAACTATGCATGTGTCCCCAGACCTAGTTTTTCTCCTTAAGTCTGGTTTTTAGAATGCTGGTGATAAACTAAGCCTGATTTATTATATGACCATCCTATATGGGAAAAGACTGTAACTCTGGGTATCTTTGGTCAACCTTAAGAGATATAGCAGGGGGACGGATATGGCTCGGGTGGTTGCGCATCCATCTCCCATATGGAGGGACCTGGGTTCAATGCCCGGGACCTCCCAGTAATAAAAAAAGAAAAATATAGAAGGCGCGTGGGCCACCAGACCCCATGTGCAGGTACGCCGTCAGGCCCCGCAAGCCCTGCAGCAAGATGATGATGTACCAGGAGAGTGACACAAGGGAGAACCAAGATGAGACACACCAAAAAAACAGGAACTAAGGTGCGCAGGCGGTAGGACACCTCTCTCCCACATCAAAGATTCCAAGGATTGAATCCCAGTGAAGACAGGAGGAGGAGGACAAGAAGAGAGGGCAAGAAACGGACAGAGTCGACCAGTGAATGGACACAGAAACAGCAAAAATGGGGGGGGGGGGTGTTAAAAATGGATAAAAGTAAATAAATATATAAATAAATCCTTTAAAAAATGTATAGAGGAGGAAGATACAGACTATAGTTAGTAGTAATACTTTGACGATGCTCTTTCATGATTTGTTAACAAATGTTTCACAACTATGCAGGGTGTTTGGGGGGGCATGCTGTGTGGGAGCCTTGTATGATGTTATGCATGTGTGTTTCATAAGTTCATGATGCTTACTCAACACTTATAGTTTATGTATGTTCATGTATGAATGATATACTTCAATAAAATGATTAAAAAAAAAAAAAACTACAATGGTGGGAATGTTCTTCTGGCAAATATGCAGGGCTTCAGAAGTGGGGGTATAAGCTTCTATGGAATATGAAAATGGCCATCTTGTCAAGGCGTGTTATCTCAGTGGATAGAGTCCCACACAATAAACAATTAAACTCCCATCCTGGGGAATCCTGCTATGTTATCAATTAGAGGAGCAAGAATCTTGAGAACATAGGGAGTGCCTAATAAAAGAAAGCAGACCAATATGTCAAGCTTGAGTATTATTGCATGTAACTATAAACCTTATTCTTCAAAAATTGAAACTTGGTGGTAACCATAGGTTCTGAGGGGAGGAGGAAGGAAGAATAGAACAGATGGAATATAGGGAAGTGGAATTGTTCTGCCTCTATGATCTTGCAATGATGGATACAGGCCATTTTAAATTTTGTCAAAACCTATAAAAGTGTACAGTGCAAAATGTAAACTGTAACGTAAACCACTGACCATGGTTAGTAGCAATGCTTCAATATTTGTACATCAATTGTAACAAATATACCATACACATGTAAAATGTTATTAATAAGGGAGGGGGGAAATGGGAAAGAGGGAGGGGGTTGTGTATATGGGAATCCCCTACATTTTCTATGTGACTTCTCTGTAACCTAAAGCTTCTTTGAAGATGAAGCAAAAAAAAAAACACAAGACACTGTGGAACATATAGAAAAACTGTCACTGTACATAAAAGATAACAGATCTTAGGTTGACAAAAGAAACATTGAAGAAAAATTTTTATTGTACTTTATTTTTTTATTTTCATCTTTTTTATTCTTTTTATTTTTGTTTTTGTGTTTTTTTTATTCTTTTCTTATTTTTATTTATTTTTTTAGCTTTGTGTTTGGGAAGGTTTTGGATCACAGAAAGGTCAGAACTAGGGCAGGGGAGAATCATTGGTGTGGGATGTTGGTGATGGGGAGATGTGTGGGGAGGGATGCACCTGGGGCATGCCTCTATGACGCATGAATATGTTCAAGTGGTCATGGGGCATTGTCTCAGTGGGTGGAGACCCACACAATAACCAAAGAATATTGAATTCCCATCCTGGGAAGTCCTGCTACATTCTCTAAAAAATCAGCAAGAATCCATCGAGTACATGGGCAGTGCTTAGTGAAGGAAGACAACCATTATCCTAGCCCCTTGGTATTGATGGATGTACTTATGAACCTTTTCTCCAGAAACTGAAACTTAGCCTAGTATTATATATTGCCTAAGAATTACCTCCTGAAAGCCTCCTTGTTGCTCAAATGTGGCCTCTCTAAGCCAAACTCAGCATATAAATGCACTACCATCCCCCTAGCATGGTACATGACTCCCAGGGATGAGCCTCCCTGGCACTGAGGGATTATTACCAAGCGCTAACTAATGATTCAACTGGAAAAAGACCTTGATCAAAGGGGGAAATATTAAACACAAATGAGTTTTTATGGCTAAGATATTTCAAAGTGAGTCAGGACTTCTGGGAAGATGGCAGACTATTAAGACACGGGAATCTCTTCTCCTCCAGAAAAACAGCTAAAGGACAGGCTGAAATGGCCCCGAAAAAGATCTTCCAGAGTTTAGAAAAGCAGCGAAGGCTGGACACCACCCAGAGGAGAGAGGAACAAAGGAGGGAAATCTCAATGACAGGAACATGAGCTGAAACCAGCGGCTGCTGGTGCTGGCATCATCCCCCACACTAAAGACACTTTAAAATTTTCGGGCCGCTAGGCCTGTGACTACAGACAAAGGGGGCTCCAGGGATTTACCACCCCAGGAAAGGGGAGAAAGAGGGACTCAGCTTCTGACCCACAAATTTGATCTGCTCTGTCCCACGAGCCCTTCCAGGCCAGGTGAGAACACACAGTGGTTTGCCCTGGGAGCCAGCGAAGAACTGGAGAAATCCAACCCTTACAATCTCCCTCTTTTCTAGCTGGGACAAATTGTTGAGGATGCCCCAGGAAAGGGGAGAAAGAGGTACACAGTCTAAGGCTGACTCAGCTTCTGACTCACAAATTTGGTCAGCTGTGTCCCAAGAGCCCTGCTGGGTGGGGCTGCGCCATTGTTTGCCTTGGAGACTGCAAGGGGGTAAAGATATACAACCCTGCAATCTCCTCATTTACTAACATGGACTGATTGTTGAGGACTCACAGGAGAGTGGAAATATTTCCTAGCCAGGAAAAAGGAGGGGTCTGCCAGAGAAGGCTGGAGAACTGTCTCAGAAAAACTTTGAATTACAAGGCTCATAGTCTCCAGACAGGAAGCTCTATCACAATGATCTGGTCTGTGTTGCAACAAATACACTCCTACCAGGCACTGAACTAAGAGCTTCCAAAGAGCACCCTATACTGGCAGACCAAGGAAGTGCACACAAGAAAATTAAAAATAAGTAGAAGAGGTTTTTTTCTGGCCTCTACGCCTCCCTGCCCAAGGCCCTAGGAAGCGAGTCTACAACCAATTACTGGGTCCAGTGCTCAATTTTAAGAAACCAGCAGGACCATCCTAACAATCCAGGTCAAGCCAAAAATCAAAGAGTAGTGCTAACCCACAGCTTCTTGACACTAAATCCCTAGAAAAGAGAAAGAAATTGAGCATCCAAGTAACATACATCCTACCAAGATGCCTAGATATGAGCAAAAAATTATGAGCCATACTAAGAAAATAGAAGACATGGCCTAAGAAGAGGAATATATCAAAGCCCCAGGAGAGATGCAGTTTTTTGAGAGAACTAATCAGCGAGATACGCAAAAATTTCCAAAATCAAATTAATGAGTTGAAGGACAATATGGTTAAAGAGATAAATGACATCAAGATAACATTGAAGGGAAGCGGCTGTGGCTCAATCAGTAGGGCTCCCGTTTACCATATGGGAGGCCCCGAGTTCGGTTCCCGGGGCCTCCTGGTGAAGGCAAGCCCGCCCGCATGGCGTGGTTAGCTGACCCAGCGAGCACAAGCAGCAAGGGGGGGATAAATGAATAAATAAATAAAATCTTTAAAAAAAAAGATGACATTGAGAGAGTGCAAAGAAAAATTTGAAATCCAGAACAGAAACGTAACAGAGCTCATGGGAGTGAAAGACACAATAGGTGAGATCAAAAACACACTTGAGGCATAGAACAGCAGACTCAGAATGACAGAAGACAGAATAAGTGATACCAAAGGCAGAACACCTAAAAATGAAAAGAAAAAAGGAGACAGAAAAGAATGGAAAAAATTGAGTAGGGATGCAGAGAGTTGAATGACAAACAAAATGCAACAACATACGTGCCATGGGAGTTCCAGAAGGAGAAGAGAAGGGAAAGAGGGCAGAATGAGTATCTGAGGAAATAAAAGCTGAAAATTTCCCAACTCTCATGAAAGAAATTAACTTACATATCCAAGAAGCACACGGAACCCCAATCAGAATAAACTCAAATAGGCCTACTCCAAGACAGATACTACTCAGAATGTCAAATGTTAAAGATAAAGAAAAAATTACCAGAGCAGCAAGGGAGAAGCAAACCATCACATACAAGGGATGCCCAGTAAGACTTAGCTCAGATTTCTCCTCAGAAACCATGCAGGTGAGAAAACAGTTGTATGATACAATTAGGATACTGAACGAGAACAACTCCCAGCCTAGAATTCTTTATCCTTCAAATATGAAGATGAGTAAAATATTCACAAACAAACAGAAACTAAGAGAGTTTGCAAAAAAGAATTCACTTTTGCAGGAAATATTAAATCTTAGAACCAAGAAGACAGGAGAGACAGGCTTCAAGGAGAGTATAGAAGAGAGAACAGCAGAAAGGATAACCAAAAGTAAAAAGACAGACAAAAATAAGATGACATATGAAAACCAAAGAATAAAATGGAGGAAGTAAATAGTGCATTTAGAGTAATATCATTGAATGTGAATGGATTAAACTCCCCAATCAAAAGACACAGGCTGATAGAATAGATTAAAAAACAGGTGCCATCCATATGCTACTTACAAGAAACTCACCTCAGACCCAGGGATACAAACCGGCTGAAAGTGAAAGGTTGAAAAAAGATACTCCACACGATTAGTAACCAGAAAAGAGCAGGGGTAGCTATACTAATATCAGACAAAACAGACTTTATATGCAAAAAAGTTATGAGAGATACAGAAGGCCATTATATATTAATAAAAGGGATGATCCTCCAGGAAGATATAACAGTCATAAATATCTATGCACCTAACCAGGGTGCCCCAAAATATATGAGACAAACTCTGGCAAAACTGAAGGGAGAAATAGACATTTCTACAATAATCGTTGGAGACTACAACACCCCTCTCACACCATTAGATAGAACAAGACAGAAGATCAACAAGGAAACAGAGAATTTGAACAATATGATAAACAAGTTAGACCTAACAGACATATATGGAACACTGCATCCAAACTCAGCAGGTTATACATTCTTCTCAAGTGTCCATGGATCTTTCTCCAGGATAGACCACATATTAGGTCACAATACAGCTCTCAATAAATATAAAAAGATTGAAATTATACAAAGCACCTTCTCAGATCATAATGGAATCAAACTAGAAATCAATAACAGACAGGAAAAAAGGAAATTTGCAATTGTGTGGAGACTGAACAACACACTCCTAAATATTCAGTGGGTCAAAGAAGAAACTGCAAGTGAAATCAGTAAATGTACTGAGACAAATGAAAACGAGAACACAACATATCAAAACTTATGGGATACAGTGAAGGCAGCCTTGAGAGGGAAATTTATAGCCCTAAATGCCTATATTTAAAAAGAAGAAAGAGCTAAACTCAAAGATTTAACTGAACAACTAGAGAAACTAGAAAAAGAACAGCAAAACAATCCCAAAGCAAGCAGAAGGAAAGAAATAATAAAGATTATAGCAGAAATAAATGAAAATGAGAACAAAAAAACAAAAGAGAAAATCAACAAAACCAAAAGCTGTTTCTTTGAAAAGATCAATATAATCAACAAACCCCTAGCTAGACTAACAAAGAAAAAAAGAGAGAAGATGCAAATAAACACAATCAGAAATGAAAGGGGGGAAGTTACAACTGACCCCACAGAAATAAAAAGAATCATAAGAGGATATTATGAGAAACTATATGCCTACAAAGTAGACAACCTAAATGAAATGGACAAATTCCTAGAAATGCACAACCAACCTATGACGATGCTACAAAAAATTCAAGAACTTATACAAACCAATCACATTTAAGGAGATTGAATCCATCATCAAAAATATCCCAGTAAAGAAAATCCCAGGACCAGATACCTGTACAGGTGAATTACACCAAGCATTTAGAAAAGAATTAACACCAATTCTGTTTAAACTCTTCCAAAAAATTGAAGAGGAGGGAAAATTACCCAACACATTTTATGAAGCCAACATCACCCTAATACCAAAGCCAAATAAAGATACTACAAGAAAAGAAAATTACAGGCCAATCTCTCTAATGAACATAGATGCAAAAATTCTCAACAAAATACTTGCAAATCGAATCCAACAGTATATCAAAAGACTTATACATCACAACCAAGTGGGATTTAATCCTGGTATGCAAGACTGGTTCAACATAAGAAAATCAATCAACTTAATACACCACATTCACAAATTGAAGGGTAAAAACCACATGATCATATCAATTGATGCAGAAAAGGCGTTCGACAAAATCCAGCATCCTTTTTTGATAAAAACACTTCAAAAGATAGGAATAGAAGGAAAATTCCTCAATATGATAAAAGGCATATGTGAAAAACCCACAGCCAACATCATACTCAATGGGGAAAGGTTGAAAGCTTTCCCTCTACAATTGGGAACAAGACAAAAATGCCCACTGTCACCACTGTTATTCAATATTGTACTAGAAGTTCTAGCTAGGGCAATTAGACAAGAAAAAAAAAAAATTAAAACATCCAAATAGGAAAAGAGGAAGTAAAACTCTCACTGTTTGCGGACGACATGATCTTGTACTTAGAAAATCCTGAAGTATCCGTGACAAAGCTACTTGAACTAATAAATGAGTTCAGCAAAGTGACAGGATACAAGATCAACATGCAAATATCAGTAATTTTTTTGTACACTAGTACTGAATAATCTGAGGATGAAATTAGGGTGAAAATTCCATTTTCAACAGCAACAAAAAGACTCAAATACCTAGGAATTAATTTAACCAAAGAAGTACAGGATCTATATGCAGAAAACTACAAACAATGCTAAAAAAAATTTTTAAAGACTTAAACAAATGGAAAGACACTCTGTGTTCATGGATTGGAAGAATAAATATCGTGAAGATGTCAATCTTACCCAAACTGATTTATAGATTCAATGCAATACCATTCAAAATCCCAATAGCTTACTTTACTGAATTAGAGAAAGCAATTACCAAATTCATCTGGAAGGGTAAGTGCACCCAAATAGCCAAAAGCATTCTAAAAAAGAAGAGTGAAGTGGGAGGAATTCACTGCCAGGCCTTGAAACATATTACAAAGCTACAGTGGTCAAAACAGCATGGTACCTGGCATAAAGATAGATACATCAAGTAGTGAAATAGAATTGAGAACCCAGAAATAAACCCTCACCTATACAGTCAACTGGTTTTTGACAAACCTACCAAGTCCATGTTAACAGCACAAAACAGTCTTTTCAAAAATTATGTTGGGAGAACTGGATATCTATAACCAAAAGAATGAAAGAGGACCCCTATCTCACCCCCTATACAAGAATCAACTCAAAATGGATCAAAGATCTAAATATAAAAGCCAGGACCATAAAACTACCAGAAGAAAATGTAGGGAAACATCTTCAAGACCTTGTAGTTGGTGGTGGTTTCTTGGACCTTACACCCAAAGCATGTGCAACAACAAAAAAATAAACGAGACCTCCTCAAAATTAAACACTTTTGCACCTCACAGAACTTTGTCAATAGGGTGAAAAGGCAGCCAACTCAATGAGAAAAAATATTTGGAAATCATATATCTTATAAGGGTTTAATATCCAGGATATATAAAGAGATGTTACAACGCAACAATAAAAAGACAAACGACCCAATTAAAAAATGGGTGAAAGACTTGAATATACATTTGTCCAAAGAAGAAATACAAATGGCAAAAAAACACATGAAGAAATGTTCAACATCATTCATGATTAGGGAAATACAAATCAAAACTACAATGAGATATAATTTCACACCTATCAGAATGGCCACTATTAAAAAGACAGAAAACTACAAGTGTTAGAGAGGATGTGGAGAGATAGGAACACTTATTCACTGTTGGTGGGAATGCAGAATGGTACAGTCACTGTGGAGGATTGTTTGGCAGTTCCTAAAGAAGTTGATTATAGACTTGCCACGTGACCCTGCAATACCACTATTGGGTGTATACCCAGAAGAACTGAGAGCAATGACAAGAACAGACATCTGCACACCAATGTTCATCGCAACATTATTCACAACTGCCAAAAGTTGGAAACAACCCAGGTGTCCTTCAACAGACATATGGATAAACAAATTGTGGTCTATTCACTCGATGGAATATTATGCAGCTGTAAGAAGAAATGAAGTTGTAAAGCACATGACAACGTGGATGAACCTGGAGGACATTATGTTGAGCGAAGCTAGCCAGACACAAAAGGACAAATACTGTATGACTGCACTACTATGAACCAAATATAATGTGTAAAATATTTTTTCATTCAAAATAAAATTTATATCATCCAGTACATTTAATTGAGAAATGTATGTATTTATTCATCTGTGATTACTTTTTAGTTTTTAATTGTTTATATTTTCAATTATTAAATGTACAAAATAAAGTTAAAAAAAAAAAAGATAGAAAGAAAAAAAGCGAGTTGGGAGGTCCTTCCAGAGGTTACACTCATAAACATCTCAGCAGGATCTCACTGACTGCCACAGTAAACAGTGCCTCAAACAGTGGGGCTCCTGAGGGTTCTAAAGACATCTAGTCACTAGAGGCAAGGCAAACAATCTCAAGAATTCGGCACCAAAGTAAGGAATTCAAGGCTTAACTTTTGTATATATGCCGCGTTTAAGGGGCAGAAGAGACTATAATTAATATAACTATTTGAAACTATTAATTAGCACTATACTCGTTAAATACATGTCCCAGATTCTATTCATATGTCAGTTGAGTCCTGAATCTCAGCAGAGTTGCAGCCAACACCTACTCTCTGGTTGTACTTGCCGAGGACAACTAACAAAAGGACAATGCCCATCCCCCCCCAAAAAAAACAGAGTATCTACCCCATGGGATCTAACCCCTCTCAATCAAAACGTGGGCATCACCATACCCAAATCCTCAAGATTGAGGAATGAACAAACATAAGGGGGGAATGCAACTATGGACCTTTTTTTTTTTTTTTTTTTTTTTTTTTTTTTAAAACCGGGAGATCCCGGGGATCAAACACCGGAGGGATGCCTAACCGTTTGAGCGACATGCACCCCCCCCAACTATGGACTTAAGTAGACATTGTTCTAGTAATGGAAGAACTTGTATCACTGATATAAAGGCAGTAGCCACCAGAGGTTATGAAGGGAGGGAGATGGAAGAATAGGCGTAACATGGGGTACTTTGGGGACACTAGAATTGTCCTGCACAACATTGCAATGAAGGATACAGGCCATTATACATTCTGTCAAAACCTATAAAATTGTGCGGTGCCAAGTGTTAACTATAAGTAAACTATAGCCCATGATTAGTAGCAATGCTTCAATATGGGTTCATCAATTGTAACAAATGTACTACACTAATGAAAGATGTTGTTAATGGGGGAAAGTGTGGGAGGGGAAGGGGGTGCGATATATGGGAATACCCTATACTCCCCCCGCCCCCCCTTGATGACTCCCTCATCTGTTTGCTCGTTGTTTTGGTTCATTGTCTGTTTTGAGTTTTTTTCTTTAGGAGGCACTGGGAACCGAAGCCAGGACCTCCCATGTGGGAGGTGGGCACTCAACTGCTTGAGCCACATCCGCTCCCTTCCCTATATTCTTGATGTAACATTTATGTAATCTAAAGCTTCTTTAACAATAAAAAATTAACTTAAAAAAAAAATCATAGGGAGGCGGCTGTGGCTCAATCGGTGGGGCTCCCGTTTACCATGTGGGGGGCCCCGGGTTCGGTTCCCGGGGCCTCCTGGTGAGGGCAGGCCTGCCTGCACGGCGTGGTTGGCTGGCCCGGCGAGCACAAGCAGCAAGGGGGGGATAAATGAATAAATAAATAAAATCTTAAAAAAAAAAAAAAAAAAAAAATCATAGAACACTACAACACAAAGAATAAACCCTAATATAAACTATGGGCTTCAGTTAATAATATAATCTATCTGTATGTATTTCTTATCTCTCCACCTGAACTATACCAATTATGATATTTTAAAAAAACAGAAAGCAGATATTAGAGACAAAGTACCTTAATCATAACAATGTATCATACTTTTTAAATTCCCTCAGCATATTTAGATTTTTACTATACCGATTCAACAATTCATACAACAAATAGTTATGGATGCCTACTCAGTACCAGGCACTGTACTAAGCACTAAAAATTCCCCTTGAAGACTTACACTCATATTCAAGAGATAGTTTCCCCTTCTTAAATTAAAGAGGAATAAGTCCACCACTCATGACCTCCTCAGCAGGAAGCCAGGCACTACAGAAGACTGCACTTAACCATCTCATGACCCCAACACCACCCCTTTACAACACTCACACTGAAGTGTCTGTAAATTCTGGGAAGGCAATGGTTGTGAAACAGAGGAAATACTCTGTCACCAGGGCCCCAAATGCTCTGCTGTAGAAACCCTCCTCAAAAAGTTGGTCATAGATATTATGGATTTTCCTAATGACCAGCGAGAGAAAAGACAAAGATGACACTCCACAAGAATTCAGCTACAATATGGGCAGGAGTGGTTCATTGGCTGGGTGGACATGGACAGCTTAGAGGATGTCAGTGTGGTTCGAGGGTAGTCAGCAGCAGCACATTAGTAGTCAGTGGTGCAGAAGGACGGCAAGGGCAGCAGACGCCAAAGCTAAAGACAGTACAGGCTAAAGGTAGTAATGTAAATATGCAAGAAGCCCCTCATGGCCAGGGACTCCTACTGAAAATCATTATGTAAGGTCATGCCAGGAAAAGACCTGACTTCCTGCCAAGCAAGTAGAGCACTGATATTTGAGAGACCTATTTGTACACCTAAGTAGATAAAGCCTAAAGCACACTAGATAGCCCTTTCTTTGAAAATAAATATACTAAAATGTTAATAAATCAACTCTGAGCAGTTTTTGTTTTTCTCCTTTAGATTTATGTCCAGATACAGTGTCTGGTGTCACAAATCCAAATATAAAAATAAAGTTGGGAGCAGATGTAGCTCAAGTGGTTAAGCACCTGCTTCCTATGTATGAGGTCCCAGGTTTAATCCCCAGTACCTCCTAAAAACACAAACAAAAAAAACAACAAAACAATTCTCATTGAGAGTGGATGTAGCTCAATGGTTGAGCACCTGCTTCCCATGTATGAGGTCCTGGGTTCAATCCCTAGTACCTCCTAAAAATAGATAAATAAATAAATAAATAAATAAATAAATAAATAAATAAATAAATGTGAGTTTTAAAAGTAAAAATCTATGATAAGACATAAGAAGAACAGCATTAAATCAGATTTAGAAAAAAATTTCAATTTAAAATGAAAGATTTATAAGTCACAGGATTCTTTATTTTCCTACAAATTATTTGTAGGAAACAATTATTTGTAAAGGGAGCAGGAAAATATCATTTGGTATCTCAAATCATCTTACAACCAACCCAACAGTGCAGGATGGGAATAACTCTGGAAAAAAGTTTCCCAGACCAACCAAAATATAAAAACATATCACCAATGTAATTTAGCTTTTAGGAAATGCCCAGTTACAAAAAGAAATGTTTATTCGAGCTAACACATTACAGTTTACATCTAACTTTCCTTCCAGTATGAAATCCTGAACCCAAGCAATAGTGACAGCAGCCCTTATTTTTTTCTTGCCACATTCGAAGCACACGTTGATGACTTTTCATTTTTATACCATTCTTCCTGCTTCAACAGAATAACCATATGATTTAAAAGATCAAAGATACTGAAAGTGAAGTAAACAAAAACATATTTGCAATTTAGAATACAACTTTATAGAAACAAATGTAGTAGAATGTTGTGAGGCAACTGAGGACTGGAACATTTGCTTTTCCTACCAATAAAAAACAATAACTGACTATCTATATACATTAACTTCAAAATGGCAAGCCATTCTCAGACTTTAGCTGAAGGTAAAAACCTTAAAGAGCAATGTAACTAAAAAAAAAAAAAAAAAAAAAAAAAAAATATATATATATATATATATATATATATATATAAACCAAAGAGTAAAGCTTCATATGTGATTTTTCTTAAAAATTAGATAATTTAGTTTGAGGATCCTGCTTCTAAAGTAAATAAAAAGTATCTGAAGTAGATAAAAGTTATGATTACTCCATGAAGAACAGTTCTATTCCTGCTCTAAAAAGGTTAAAATGATCTTTGGAATCTGCTTCTTTATCTATAAAATAGGAATAAGAAAAGCTTGCATCTCTTCATGCCTAGAGCATGGAACACACAAAGTATGAGAAAAGATTCTAACAGGAGAGCATAAGATAAATGTAAGGATTTATTATAGAGAGGCCTCAGGTCTACAAAACTTAGATGCAACGAGTCCATGGTCTCTTCTTGATCTTTTCTTTACACTTTCCTGCTGTTTGCTCCTGGCCATGTCCCTCACACAAACACTAGTAAAATCCCATTTATTCAAAACTGCAACTATTAAAAGCTCATCCTTAAACTTGGCCCGAAACTTGATGTCAGTTCATCACTTGTCAGTTCATCACTTACTCTTGCCTTTTTTATGTGCAAAGGACAAACAAAAGGTAAAATGCATAGCCTGTCTTGCATTTGGAGCCCAGAATCTGTTGGGACTCTTGTACCAAATTTTGAATTAGACAACTTCCAAGTATGAGATATGCTCCAGCCAATCTGGCCTCTTTATGGCCTGCAACAACAATCCTAGGCTGCCATTTAGCTGTCCAACTTCCTATTCTCATCCCACAAAAGAATTACAAAGTGGTTACTTACATCACTTGGAATTAAATTGTCAGTAACACAAATCAAATACTTGAATTCGATACTAAATAAAGAAAATTAGACTGCAAACCCCACCTTCTTGGGAGCTGATGTTCTTGGGCAACCATTTCATAAAGACACTATTATTATAAGACAACCATACATCTCCAGTTTCTGGGAGAGTCTCCATCATAAGTCCTCTGACCTGTTATCAACATAAATGTAACTGTACTCCTCAGAGCAAATTTTAACAGAAAATATGGCCCTTATATAAAAGACAAAAGCATAAGTTTACAAAGAACATGTCCAAATTGAAAGGTTTACATTTCAAACTTTCCAAAAAGCAGTTTTATCTCATAGGGTGCTAACATCTTGAAAGTTAACAGACCAAGGTCTAGAAAGAGAACTGGAGACCCATCCAAAATTATAACAATGATGGGTCAACCAAACAGGGTCAAACACTGGACAAAACTGAAGCAGGGACACTTACCTGCAGGGCTTGTTTCCCCAGATTCCAATTGTCCTTCACCTATGCTCACCTCATGTCCAAAGTGCTGACTCACCTAGGCCTTCCCTAACCCTTCTCCCAAAGCAGGGACCCATGCTTTCATGAGATTACACTGAGGGTGGAGGGTGGAAAAGTACTCAAACAAATCAGTTAAATAAGTCACACAGCAGTAAATGCTATAAGAAAAATACAGGACATGTTGATTATTGGTTCTCAACTCTAAAGCGCACATTACTATCATCTGGGAAGCTTTTAAAAACATCAATCCCTAGGCTCAGTCTGACCAATTAAATCAGAATCTGTGGGAGTAGGGCCTAAGAAACATTTTAAAAAGATCCCTAATTAATAAAAAAAAAAACAAAAATAACATAAAAAGATCCCCAGATATTTATAATATACAGCCACGTAAGAAAACCACTAGTAAAGAGGGGCCAGAAGGTGCTATTTGTTTCGGTTGGTCCAGGCATAGTCTCTCTGAAGTGACGTCTGAATTGTAACTTACACTGTCCTCTCTGGACAATCTGATTCGGGAGGCAATGGGGACAGCAACTCCACCTCAATGATATGTACCTTTGTTTCCTTTCTCAGTAACAAATAACAGCATCTTATCTGCCCCAAGAAGCTTGTGAGGGTAAAAGACACGGAGAGAAGGCATAAAACATAGTCAAAGGAAAGCGAAACCCAAACATTATGGAATAGTGTGCTGCTGCCTCCACTGCGTGAAATGAGACGAATAATTAGCAGGGACTGGGAGTTCCGCCAGCTTCCAACACCCGCTGATGTTCCAAATGATAATTAGCAACAGTGGGGAGAGGGGAGGCCCACCAGAGCAGTATGAGTCTTCATCGTTAAGAGAATGTGGCAGCTATCCTTCTTTAGAGTAAATAATGAAAAGAAAAAATTCACAGTACAATTAAACACAAACGGTGTATAATATCAGGCGGTTCCCAAACACCCTACCTAAGAACCCCTCACCACCATCCTAGTAACCTTTGATGAGGTGGCGATGCGCGACAGGGTCTCTACCTCACACCCTTTAGTAAAGGGAAACTCCCCAGGCGACGAAGCTGATCCCCTACGGTATCTCACTAAAGTCCGAACAGTCCAATGTGTAAGAGCACCGCCATCCAAGATGAGCTAGTGCCCTGAGCAACGACGAGACTGGAGAAAGGGACTGAAGGGAGAGGCGTCGCCAAGCGTTCCGCTAAGGGTTGGGAAGGTACCAGGAAGAGGGATATCTCCACCTGTCGCCCCGAGGTCCTGCCTCCACCGCGTTGCGGCTGCACCGGCCTGCAGTGCAGCAACTCCAAAAAACTGAGGTAAGAGATGCTCGCGCCCAGGCCGCCTCACCCCAGACTTGCGGCGGCACCGGCTCCTCCCGTCCGAGACTGCTGCAGACTAAAGCTCCAACTCTGGCTTCACCTTCGGCCAGAGCCTCCGCTTTCAGGTTCCAGAGCCCCATGCCATGGCCCCCAGGGCTGCACCGCATCCGCACCGGGCCGGGGACTCACGAGAGAGCGCGCAGGGAGGAGCTTTGCAGGCAAGGGGTACGCGTAACGCACCCGGCAACGGGCCGTTCTGCAGGAAGGGGCCCCGCCCGGCGACCGCACACAACCGAAACCCCGCACTCACCTCCAGGTTCCTCCTCGCCCTCTCCCATGGCCGGGACTCCGGACACCCAAATGAGTTGCCGCTGCGCCAGGCAGCCGACTCCTTGTTTCCCTGACCCCGCTACGTCGTCTCACCCCCGACCCCCGGGTTACGATTGGTCGAGTTCCGGGAGGGGCGGGGCGAGGACGCTGACTGACATCCACGAGCGCCGTGAGAGGGATCCGAGCGAGGACGCCGAGTCAGCACCTCTTAAGCTCGTGGAGAGATCCCTCAATTCTCACCTGTCTGAGGTCTGGCCCTTCTCTCAATCCGGCTTCTCGTCTTTTTCGTCGGGTTTTCCCAGGGAGCATCTGCCTCAAGGCTTTTTACTTGTCAGCGAACGTGACTACAACCAGCAGAGTTCCTACTTGGACCGTCTTCTGCAATTGCGGAATTTATTGTTCCCTGTACCGGAGAAACACGATTTGCCAGGCACTAGCGGGGAGACAGCCGTTCCTTGAGCCAGTCTTTCCTTGCTTTGACATGCGTCAACTTATTCTATTTGTCTTTTTACTCTCCCTGTACATGATGTGGATGATTCCCAGGACTTCTGGCAAAAATGCCAGAATACTTTTTTTCTTTCAGTTCTGAGTTATGTTATTTTGAACATTCTTCTAACCTGTAAAACGACGGTTATCAGTTGTGAACTCCCCTTTGTTGCTTAGTCCTCAGAGCACAGTGGCGTTAACTGAATTTATCCGAGGAAAACGTAGGCCTGAAAAGTGGACCTGCCTGAGAATATAATACCAATGTTGGGAAAGGATACATATAAATTATAACTGACATTAATTATTTTTACATTAATTAACCACAATGAACTCTGCGAGCTCATTCAGATGTTTTTGTTGCAGGACTACATGCATGAGTGACTAGATCCATGAATGGGATAAAAGGAAGTTCTTCCATAGGACAACCTCTTCTTTTTAAGGAGCTATTTCATTCTCCTTCCTCGAAGAAATTCAGCCTTCCTGGACATTTTGTAGTCATAAAAGGAGGCTACCGTGCCTCTCTGCCTGAGGAAAAAGTATCCCATATGCTATGCTTGTACTCTGTTTAAGGCTTACCTTCCAGCAGATGGACCCCCAGTCACCCATCTTTCATAGTTGGCTGGCTGGTTAAGAGTGGAATGCTTAGTCAGGACATGATGACTTCTAGGTCATAGTTCCGAGTTGCTTTAGTGATCTTTATTCTCATTCACACAAGCACTCATAACCCTGAGGCATTTGAGTGATCTTACATATATTTTACAGTCCTTATAGCTACAAACAAGAGCAGCCCAGACCAGAGAGGTCTATCCCACCCAACCAGATTCTTTAAAAGGTCTCTAAAAGGCTATGTCAACTCCGCCAGGTAATGGTGCCCAGTTTGGTCAAACAAAGCACTGGGCTAATTGTAAAACGAGGCATTTCATGGATTTTTATCATCAATAAGTTGATTGCATAGTTAGCTGGTTACAGCTACTATCAATTGAGGAGATTGCCACCAGCAATAAGTGACATCTAATCAGTTGAAGGCCTTAAAAGGGGAAGTAATTTCAGCATTCAAAAGAAGAGAATTCCCATCTCTACTTCAGACAGCCAGCATCTCCTGGGAACTCATCAAGGACCTTCATTAGAGCCCCTGGTTTGCAGCCTGTGCTATGGAATTTGGGTTTGTGCATCCCCAGGATCACGTAAGGCAATTTTATAAAATCTCATACTATTTACAGATGTCTCCTGTCGGTTCTGTTTCCCTAGAGAACCCTAATACAGTCTCTGACTGCAAAGTCACCACATTTCCAATTCAGCGTATCTAACGCAAAATGCTACCACGCAAAGAACATGCACTTTGGATCCTAGTGAGGCAGGTAAGCCAGGGAAACGAGAAGATGAGCCACAATATGGCCTACAGACAACAGGGCTGCAAGATCCCACTGAGACCTTGAGTTTAACCTTGAGGTCACAGTTTCTTTCTAGGACCTCCCCTTGGCCCTGGATATTACAAACAGGCCTCACCATTGGTCCCCACCATTGGTGGGGTAACCAATAACAGCTGGGACCCCTCCCCTTAGCATTAGCAAGAGGGAGGAATAATTAACAGTTTGAAAGGTAACCACACAAGGCAGAGCTTGCGGTCTCTGCCTAGAGGACCTCGCACCAAATCTCAGTGTCTATGTCCAGCCTTCTTTCCCATTTCTCAGCAAGCTGTTTTTTCCCCAATTTCCCAATAAATGCTTTTTACTGGCCTAACTAAACTGGCATGTTCTTACATTTTTTTATGCAACATAGCCAAGAACCTAGAGGAATCCAACACTTCCCCGTCGTCACTAGCCTGCCTGAGTCTGGCACACAGCTTTGCCTCTTACAAGCAGGGCCATCCTATAACTTGTCTGAGCTCTGGTTTCCTTGATTGTAAATTAGAGTCAACACCACCTGCTTTTAGTAATAAATTGGATGGCAAAAAGTACCTAGCACAGTGTCCTAAAGCTCTTTTTCTTGAATTCCCTATTTCAAGTAGGGGCACAGCATAGGGATTTTTTGAACATTCCATTTATGATAACCTCACCTTGAGAGCTGGGAAAAAATGAGAGCATAAGGTTTGTATGTTATGAAACAAAAGGAACTGGTCATTTCTATGTAAAATTGGTTTAGATGGTAATGCTGCTAAACTTTATAATTCTCTAAGCAAAACAAAGGGAGGATCTTAAGGGTGTGTAAGCCAAAGTAAAGTAAGTCCTGTTTTGTTTTTTTCCCGAGGTACCAGGAACTGAACCTAGAACCTCATATTTGGGAAGCTGGCATTCAAGCACTGAGCCACATTAGCTTCCCTGAGTTGGTTTTGTTTGTTGTTCATTGTTTTTTTCAGGAGACACCAGGAACCAAACCCAGGACCTCCCATGTAGGAGGCAGGTGCTCAACTGCTTGAGCCACATCTACTCCCCTAAGCCCTGTTTCTGATGTAGTTACCTTGGGAGATATTCACTAGCAAATCTGGCTCTGCTGATGGTAGATTAGAGTACAAGTACTCCTGAGCCATCATCAGTTCCTGATTCAGTCTCCTTGCTACCTCCCTTTGAACAAGTGACTGAAATTTGGGCCCCAAGAACCATCAAATCATTGTTCAAAATAAGTTGCTGCAGTTAAATTAGGTACCAGCCACTCTATTCCAAAGATATATGGGACTGTGAGAGGATGCTGCCAAGGTGGGAGATTGGAGAGGAGATGTAAGAGTTCCCTAAAACCCTTTGCTCACTTTCCTTAATGTTAACATCAAAACTGAGAAACTAGCACTGATTTAATACTATTAAGTAAACTACAAACTTTTTGGGTTTCAGCAATCGTTCCATTAATGTCCTTTTTCTGATCCAGTATGCAATCCAGAATACCACATTGGATTAAGTCATCATCTTTCAGTCTTTCCATGTTTTTCATGAACTTGATATTTTGGAAAAGTATTGGTCAGGTATTTTGTAGAATGTCCCTCAATTTGGGTTTGCCTGGTGTTTTCTCATGATGAGATTGAGGTTTGGATTTGGAAGAATACCAGAAGTGAAATACCTTTCTCATCACATCAGATCATAGGACATCTGATATCAACATAACTTACCATTGCTGATGTTAACTTTGTTCACTTGGTTAAGTGGTGTCTGCTAGGTTTTTCCACAATAAAATTTCTATTTTTTTTCCTTTCCAAACTTTATTTATTAGAAGTAAGCCACTTAGTCCACATTCAGGAGAGGGAAATTAAGCTTTCCCTTCTAAAGGGAGAAGTAGCAAAGAACTTTACCTCAGTAAAACCTAAAAGTTTTGCGCACTAATTTTAGCCTTCATCAGTGAATCCGTCCTGTAGAAATTATTACTGTGGTATTCTTATGGTGACTTTCTATTTCCCTCATTTCTGTTACATTTATTATTTGGAAATCTTCTGTAAGGGAAAATTGTCCCTTCATCCCTGTTTACTCAGTTTCTTTACATGTGTGCACTTATTTTATTCTTTTGGTTAAAATCCAATACTATTATTTATTTTGTTGCTCAAATTGTTCCAGCTTTGGTCATTGGGAACTCTTTTGGGTTGGCTCCTATGTCCTATAGACATACCCTAACCTTTTTTTTTTTTTTTTTTTTTAATCACTTCTTTACTTCCTAGCACCATAAAATGCTCCAAGCTCATCTTATATTTTCCCTACTCCACCATTCTTCCGAGGAGACCTGGTCCCTTTTATTAAAGAATTATATTTAGAGACCAAGATTTGGGTGCTAGGCGTGCTTGTTGCAGCTGGGGTGTCACTCTTTCTAGGCCCTCTCATCAAACAGAGCTAGGAAATATATGTGTATATACTAACCCATGTATATACACATATCTTTATTTCCATAACTATCTGTGTATATATGTATATACATACATATATATATATATACACACAAGTTCATGCTGCTATCTCCAACTCCAGTCCAACACCATAGTTCATTTTAGTACCCGCCCCTTTGCTTATTTGTAACTTCTTTCTCCAATAGTGAGATATATGGTTATCAATATATTTTTTGTTCAACCCTAGTATACATGTAGTTTCAGCATTACTAAACTGTACTTCTGTAAAATACAAATTTACCAACTGCAGTACAGTGTTTATGTACTGGATTTTTTGTCTTTAGTCTTACATTATCCAGTGAAAACATTATTTTCCAAAGTTACTTAGGTTATTTCCCTTTTTCCTCACTCCCTTCATGTGAGGTTGTCATACATTTGTAATACAGCTGTATTCATTTGTCATACTCTGCATTCCATCCTGAACTCCTATGACATCCTAGTTGACTTTTTTTAATGAATTTGCATAAAGTTCAGTCTTTTTGGGGTACTGCTCTATGGGTTTCAACAAATACACAGAATCATGTATCCACAGTAGCATACAGGATAGTTTCATTACCCTAAAAATTCCCACGTGCAACCCCTTTATGGTCAATCCTTCCCTCAAACTTTGGCAACCACTAATCTGCTTTCTGTTCCCATAACCTTTTCCAGAATGTCAAATAAATGGAATTATATACCATGTGCTCCCCAGATTTTGATTACCAGTAAGTTTGGGAATTCTGAAAAAAATTCTGAAAATTTTCCAAATTCTAATTCAGGTAATAATCTAAAACAAGCACCAACATCTACCAGGTCACCAAGCTGGGAATCAGCTTCAATTTAGATTTATTTTTAAAGGATATATCCTCTTAATTCTACAATTATTAGATCATCTAAATTTGGAAGACTCTTGTTTGAGGTATAAAGTTTTCTTTTCCTTCAAAGACAAATGGGAAACTACAAGAAAGGCTTTGTTTGCTTGCTGACTTGCTTTTTACTCCCTCTCCAGAGTGTTCACTTCCACTCCCACCAATTTGACTTGTGCTTAGTTCCAAACCAGTTTATGCCAGTTATACTATTATTGTAATTATATAACTTAATTACCTATTACATGAGCCTTTGTAATAAAGTGTAAAAGAGGAAATTACCAGCAAGCTTTGGTAACACTCAAAGGTGAATTGCCTCAAAGAGTAAACAAACAAAAACAAAAATGGCTATGGAGTTAGGTATGGGCAAGATAATTATAAAATATCAGAGGGAGGAGAAAAATCTAGAAGCATTCTGCATTCAGATGGCTTTACAAATACTTTTAAATTCTCCATTAAATTTAAATTCAAATTGGAAGGGAACAGATGTAGCTCAGTGACTGAGCACCTGCTTTCTATTTATGAGGTCCTACGTTCAATTCCCGGTACTTCCTTAAAAAAAAAGAAATTCAAATTGGAAAAGTTGTATTATAGGTAGAATTGACATACAAAGCCACAGAATGCAAGAGCATCTATACTCAAAGAAAGCATTGAAAAAGAACAACACTGGAGGGCTTATTGTACCTGATTTCAAGACTTATTATAAAACTATAGCAATCAAGTGTAATAGTGATGGAATGGAATGGAATGGAATGGAAAAGGAAATGGAAAAGGGAATGGAAAAGGGAATGGAAAAGGGAATGGGAATGGGAATGGGAATAGGATGGGAATGGGATGGGATGGGATGGGGATGGGGATGGGAATGGGAATGGAATGGGAATGGAATGGGAATGGAATGGAAATGGAATGGAAATGGAATGGAATCCAGAAAGTAATTTTTAACAAAGTGCCAAGGCTATTGTTGAATGGGAAAAGGACAATCTTTTCAATAAATGGTGCTGGACAACCAGATAACCATATGCAGATAATAAATAAATAAATAAACCTCAAACTTTATCTCATATCACATAAAACATTTAACTCAAAATGGATCATAGGCTTAAATGTAAGAGTTAAAACTCTAAAACTTCTAGAAGAAAATATAGGAGATAATCTTAGTGACTGTTATGGATTGAATTGTGTGCCACCCCCCACCCCCTCAAAAAAATTAAGTTCTAATCCCCAGTATCTCATAATGTGACCTTATTTGGAAATAGGGTTGTTGCAAATGGATTTAGGCTAAATTAAAACTGGAGTAGAATCGGCCTTTAATATGACTGCTGTCCTTTTAAGAAGAGATTTAAATACAGACAGAAGGGAGAATGTCTCATGACAAATGAAGCAAGGAAAGCCATGGATTGCTGGCAAGTCACTGGCAGAAACCAGGAAAGAGGCATGGAATTTCCCTACACACTTTCGGAGGAAGAATGACCCTGCTTGATTTCAGACTTCTAGCCTCCAGAACTGAGAGACAATAAATTTCTGTTGATTTAAGCAACCCAATCTCTGGTACTTTGTTACAGCAGTCCTAGGAAAATAAGACAGTGACCTTGGGTATGGCAAAGATTTCTAAATACAACTCAAAAACACACACACACACAAAAAAAAAAAAAACCCACAAACTATAAAAACAAAATCAATAAATTAGACTTCATCAAAATTTAAAAATTTGTTCTTCAAAAAACATGATTATGAACATTAAAAGGCAGTCCACAGACAGGACAAAATATATATAAAATTCATATTCAATGAAGGATTTGTATCTAGGCTATATATATAGAACTCTTACAACTCAAAATGATGAGAAAAACCATCCAATTTTTAAAATGGTCATATATTTTTTTAAATTTATTTTGTACATTTAATAATTGAAAATATAAACAATTAAAAACTAAAAAGTAAAGACAGATGAATAAATATATACATTTCTCAATTAAATGTAATGGACACATATAAAATTTTTTTTTTTACATCAAACAATATATTACACAATATATTTGGTTCGTAGTACCGCATTCATACAGTATTTGTCCTTTTTGTGTCTGGCTTGCTTCACTCAACATAATGTCCTCCAGGTTCATACATGTTGCCATATGCTTTATGACTTCATTTCTTCTCACAGCTGCATAATATTCCATTGTGTGAATAGACCACAGTTTGTTTATCCATTCATCTGTTGATGGACACCTGGGTTGTTTCCAACTTTTGGCAATGGTGAATAATGTGGCTAAGAACATCGGTGTGCAGATGTCTGTTCGTGTCACTGCTCTCAGTTCTTCTGAGTATATACCCAGTAGTGGTATTGCCGGGTCATGTGGCAAGTCTATATTCAACCTCTTTAGGAACTGCCAAACAGTCCTCCATAGTGGTTGTACCATCCTGCATTCCCACCAACAATGAAGAAGTGTTCCTCTCTCTCCACATCTTCTCCAATACTTGCAGTTCTCTGTCTTTTTAATAGTGGCCATTCTGATAGGTGTGAAATGATATCTCATTGTAGTTTTGATTTGCATTTCCCTAACCATGAGTGATGTTGAGGATTTCTTCATGTGTTTTTTTGCCATTTGTATTTCTTCTTCAGAGAAATGTCTATTCAAGTCTTTGGCCCATTTTTCAATTGGGTCATTTGTCTTTTTATTGTTGAGTTGTAACATCTCTTTATATATCCTGGATATTAAACCCTTGTCAGATATGTGATTTCCAAATATTTTTTCCCATTGAGTTGGCTGCCTTTTCACCCTTCTGACAAAGACCTGTGAGGTGCAAAAGTGTTTAATTTTGAGGAGGTCCCATTTATCTAATTTTTCTTTTGTTGCATGTGCTTTGGGTGTGAGGTCCAAGAAACCACCACCTACTACAAGGTCTTGAAGATGTTTCCCTACATTTTCTTCTGGTAGTTTTATGGTCCTAGCTTTTATGTTTACATCTTTGATCCATTTTGAGTTGATTCTTGTATAGGGGGTGAGATAGGGGTCCTCTTTCATTCTTTTGGTTATAGATATCCAGTTCTCCCAACACCATTTGTTGAAGAGACTTTTTTTTCCCATTACCGTGCGCTTGGTAGATTTGTCAAAAACCAGTTGACTGTATAGGTGAGGGTTTATTTCTGGATTCTCAATTCTATTCCACTGATCGATATGTCTATCTTTATGCCAGTACCATGCTGTTTTGAACACTGTAGCTTTGTAATATGTTTCAAGGTTGGGCAGTGAAAATCCTCCCACATTGCTCTTCTTTTTTAGAATACTTTTGGCTATTCGGGTGCACTTACCCTTCCAGATGAATTTGGTAATTGCCTTCTCTAATTCTGAAAAGTAAGCTGTTGGGATTTTGATTGGTATTGCATTGAATCTATAAATCAGTTTGGGCAAAATTGACATCTTCACGATATTTATTCTTCCAATCCATGAACACGGAATGTCTTTCCATTTGTTTAGGTCTTTTTAAATTTCTTTTAGCATTGTTTTGTACTTTTCTGCATATAGGTCCTGTACTTCCTTGGTTAAATTAACTCCTAGGTATTTGAGTCTTTTTGTTGCTATTGAAAATGGAATTTTCCTCCTGATTTCCTCCTCAGGTTGTTCAGTACTAGTGTACAAAAACATTACTGATTTTTGCGTGTTGATCTTGTATCCTGCCATTTTGCTGAACTCATTTGTTAGTTCAAGTAGCTTTGTTGTGGATATTTCAGGATTTTCTAAACACAGGATCATGTCATCCGCAAACAGTGAGAGTTTTACTTCCTCTTTTCCTATTTGGACGCCTTTAATTTTTTTTCTTGTCTAATTGCCCTAGCTAGAACTTCTAGTACAATGTTGAATAACAATGATGACAGTGGGCATCCTTGTCTTGTTCCTGATCTTAGGGGGAAAGCTTTCAACCTTTCCCCATTGAGTATGATGTTGGCTGTGGGTTTTTCATATATGCCTTTTATCATATTGAGGAATTTTCCTTTTATTCCTATCTTTTGAAGTATTTTTATCAAAAAAGGATGTTGGATTTTGTCAAATGCCTTTTCTGCATCTATTGAGATGATCATGTGGTTTTTTTCCTTCAATTTGTTAATGTGGTGTATTACATTGATTGATTTTCTTATGTTGAACCAGCCTTGTACACCCGGAATAAATCCCACTTGGTCGTGATGTATAAGTCTTTTGATATGCTGTTGGATTCGATTTGCAAGTATTTTGTTGAGAATTTTTGCATCTGTGTTCATTAGAGAGATTGGTCTGTAATTTTCTTTTCTTGTGGAATCTTTATCTGGCTTTGGTATTAGGGTGATGTTGGCTTCATAAAATGTGTTGGGTAATTTTCCCTCCTCTTCAATTTTTTGGAAGACTTTAAACAGGATTGGTGTTAATTCTTTTAGAAATGCTTGGTAGAACTCACCTGTGAAGCCATCTGGTCCTGGACTTTTCTTTGCTAGGAGATTTTTGATGACGGATTCAATCTCCTTAATTGCGATTGGTTTGTTAAGTTCTTGTATTTCTTGTTCTGTCAGTGTAGGTTGGTTATGAATTTCTAGAAATTTGTCCATTTCATCCAGGTTGTCTAGTTTGTTGGCATATAGTTTCTCATGATATCCTCTTATGATTCTTTTTATTTCTGTGAGGTCATTTGTAATTTCCCCCCTTTCATTTCTGATTGTATTTATTTGCATCTTCTCTCTTTTTTTCTTTCTTAGTCTAGCGAGGGGTTTGTCAATTTTATTGATCTTTTCAAAGAACCAGCTTTTGGTTTTGTTGATTTTCTCTATTGCTTTTTGTTCTCATTTTCATTTATTTCCGCTCTAATCTTTATTATTTCTTTCCTTCTTTTTGCTTTGGGATTGGTTTACTGTTCTTTTTCTTGTTTCTCTAGTTGTTCAGTTAAATCTTTGAGTTTAGCTCTTTCTTGTTTCTTAATATAGGCATTTAGGGCTATAAATTTCCCTCTCAAGACTGCCTTTGCTGTATCCCATAAGTTTTGATATGTTGTGTTCTCATTTTCATTTGTCTCAATATATTTACTGATTTCACTTGCAATTTCTTCTTTGACCCACCGAATATTTAGGAGTGTGTTGTTCAGTCTCCACACATTTGCAGATTTACTTTTTTCCTGTCTGTTATTGATTTCTAGTTTCATTCCATTATGATCTGAGAAGGTGCTTTGTATAATTTCAATCTTTTTATATTTAATGAGAGCTGTATTGTGACCTAACATGTGGCCTATCCTGGAGAAAGATCCATGAGCACTTGAGAAGAATGTATAACCCGCTGAGTTTGGATGCAGTGTTCTGTATATGTCTATTAGGTCTAACTTGTTTATCATATTGTTCAAGTTCTCTGTTTCCTTGTTGATCTTCTGTCTTGTTGTTCTATCTAATGATGTGAGAGGGGTGTTCAAGTCTACGACGATTATTGTAGAAATGTCTATTTCTCCCTTCAGTTTTGCCAGAGTTTGTCTCATATATTTTGGGGCACCCTGGTTAGGTGTGTAGATCTTTATGACTGTTATATCTTCCTGGAGCATCGTCCCTTTTATTAATATATAATGGCCTTCCGCATCTCTTATCACTTTTTTGCATTTGAAGTCTGTTTTGTCTGATATTAGTATAGCTACCCCTGCTCTTTTCTGTTTACTATTCGCATGGAGTATCTTTTTCCAACCTTTTCTTTCAGCCGGCTTGTATCCTTGTGTCTGAGGTGAGTTTCTTGTAAGCAGCATATGGATGGCTCATGTTTTTTTATCCATTCTGTCAGCCTGTATCTTTTGATTGGGGAATTTAACCCATTCACATTCAATGATATTACTGAAAATGCACTATTTATTTCCTCCATTTTATTCTTTCATTTTCATATGTCATCTTATTTGTCTTTCTTTTTACTCTTTTGGTTATCCTTTCTGCTTTTCTTTCTTCTATACTCTCCTCCAAGCCTCTCTCTCCTGTCTTTTTCTTTCAGGTTCTAAGGCTTCCTTTAATATTTCCTGCAAAGGTGGATTCTTTTTTGCAAACTCTCTTAGTTTCTGTTTGTTTGTGAATACTTTATATTCACCTTCATATTTGAAGGACAGTTTTGCTGGATAAAGAATTCTCGGCTGGCAGTTTTTCTCTTTCAGTTTCCTAATCGTATCATACCACTGTCTTCTCGCCTCCATGGTTTCTGAAGAGAAATCTGCACAAAGTCTTACTGGACGTCCTTTGTACGTGATCGTTTGCTTCTCTCTTGCCCCTCTGAGAATTTTCTCTTTATCTTTTACGTTTGACATTCTGAATAATATGTGTCTTGGCGTAGGTCTATTTGAATTTATTCTTATTGGGGTACGGTGTGCTTCTTGGACATGTAAGTTCATTTCTTTCGTAAGAGTTGCGAAATTTTCAGCTATTATTTCCTCAAATACTCTTTCTGCCCCTTTTCCTTTCTCTTCTCCTTCTGGAACTCCCATGACACATATGTTCTTGCGTTTTGTGTTGTCATTCAACTCTCTGAGCCCCTGCTCAATTTTTTCCATTCTTTTCTCTCTCTGTTCTTTTCTCTCTTCAATTTTAGCTGCTCTGTCTTCAGTATCACTTATTCTTTCTTCTATCATTTCGAGTCTGCTGTTGTATGCTTCAAATGTATTTTTTACTTCACCTATTGTGTCTTTCATTCCCATGAACTCCGTTACTTTTCTGTTCAGTGTTTCAAATTCTTCTTTGCGTTCGCTCAATGACTTCTTGATGTCATTGATCTCTTTAACTATATTCTCTTTCATCTCATTAATTTGATTTTGGAAATTTGAGCTCATCTCACTGATTAGTTCTCTCAAATTCTGCATCTCTTCTGGGACTTTGCTGTATTCCTTTTCTTGGGCCATGTCTTCTATTTTCTTAGTATGGCTCGTAATTTTTTTCTGGTGCTTAGGCAACTGGTTAGTTTGTATTTTACTTAGATGCTCTATCTCTTTCTCTTTTATAGGGTTTTAGTGGCAGGAGACTGTGAGTTACCACAGCTCTTTGATTTTTGGTCCAACCTTGATTGTTAGGATTGTTCTGCTGGTTGCTCAAAATTGGGCACTGGACCCAGTAATTGGTTGTAGAGTCGTTTCCTAGGGCCATGGGCAGGGAGGCTATAGAGGCCAGGAAAAGCCTCTCTTACTTATTAATTTTCTTATGTGCACTTCCTGGTTTGCCAGGAGATGGCGCTTGTTGGCAGTTCTCAATTCAATGCCTGGTCGGAGCGTAATTGTTGTGACATAGACCAGATCAATGTGATAGAGCTTCCTGTCTGGCGGCTAAGAGCCTTGTAATTCAAACTTTCTGAGACACTTCTCCAGGCTTCTCTCGTAGCGCCCCCCTTTTCCCAGCTACGAAATATTTCCACTCCCTTCTGAATCCTCAACAATCAGTCCCTGTTAGTAGAGGAGGAGATTGGGAGGTTTGTATATCTTTAGCCCCTTGCAGGCTCCAAGGCAAACAATGGCGCAGCTCCACCCAGCCTGGAAGGGCTCTCGGGACAGGACAGACCAAACCTGGGAGTCTAAAGCAGGGTCAGTCCCAGGCTCTCTCTCCCCTCTCCCGTGGAGTCCTCAACAATTAGTCCAGGCTAGAAGAGAGGGAGGTTGCGAGGGTCGGATTTCTCCAGTCCTCTCTAGGTTCCCAGGGCAAACCGCTGTGGAAGGGTCCGTGGGTTCCGCAGCCCAAATTTACAGGTCAGAACCTGAGTCAGCCTAAGGCTGTGTCCCTCTCTCTCCCCTTTCCTGGAGTGGTAGATCCCTGGAGCCCCATTTGTCTGTGGTCGCAGGCCCAGAGGCCCGAGAATTCTGAAGAGTGTGGGGAAGGGTGCCAGCAGCAGCAGAAGCTGCTACTTCCCACTCACGGTTCTGTTGTCGCGATTTCCCTCTTCTGTCCCTCTCCCCTCTGGGTCGTGTGCATCCTTCGCCTGCTGTCCTAAACCCTAGAAGATCTTTTTCTGGGCTGTTTCAGCCTTTCCTCTAGCTATTTTTCTGAAGAAGATATTCCCGTGTCTTACTAGTCCGCCATCTTCCCGGAAGTCCCCTCATATTTTTTTAATTCTTCACCAACTTTGGACACTGACCCAAAGAAGACATATAGATGACAAATAAACAAATAAAAAGATGCTCAACATCATTAGTCATTAGGGAAATGTAAATTAAAACTGTGTTGAGATATTACAATACACCCCCTAGAATGGCTAAAATTAAAAAAGACTAACCATACCAAGTGTTAGGGAGGATGTGAGCAGCTGGAACTCTCATACAAAATGATACAACCACTTTGGAGAACAGTTTGGTAATTTGTTGTAAAGGTAAGCACATACCTACCATATAACAAGCATTTTCACTCCTAGGTTTTATCAGAGAGAAAAGTAAACATAAGTCTATACAAAGACCTGCACACAAATATTCATAGAAGCTTCATTTCTAATAGCCAAAAACTAGAAACAACCTGAAAGTCCATCAACAGATGGATAAACAAATTGTGGTAAATACATGCAATGGAATACTAAATTTACTGTATGTGAATTATATCTCAATGAATATATATTTAATTTCAAGGCATACATATAATTTTTTATGATTCCCTGCTCTAAACAATCTTTTGATTAGTCAGCCAACTGTAGGTATTACATTTATTCACCCCCTACCACTTTCAGCACTCATTGTCTTCTCCAGTATCTGGCTGGGTCAACTGTGGTCTTTGAAGGATAACATCTGCTCATCTCTACCCTGAGAATTACAGTGACTAAACAGTAGGTAATGAAGTCTATACAGAATAAAACTAAATTAGAATACCTTTCACTTTAGATCCCTTTTTTTTAATAGGAGGTACTGGAGATTGAACCCAGGACCTCAAACATGTGAAGCAGGTGCTCAGCCACTGAGCAACACCCACTCCCCTCACTTTATATCTATTTTAATAAGCCTAGGGCTATTTTATTGTAAGTTCACTTATATTACAACAGTACTCTGGACCATCCTTAGTAGAGTTCAATTTGCAATTTGTTTTAAATTTTATGTACCCATTAATTGCAAGCACAATGATTAAGAACCATTACTGCTAATCACTATAATAAACAGATATCACAAACAAATGTAAAATCCTTTTATTTAAAATTAGAACCTCAAATACAAATTAAATAAGTATAATATATAATATTAACCCTCCATGAAACAGACCATACCCACTTAAATCACCCACTATTTCTACAACAAAATTAAAGAGAAATCTAAAAATAGTCCACAATCAAATTATTTTTAAACTCTTATTGTCAACATTACAATTACTATAAAACACTCAAATTTAATTATAAATTCAACAAAGCCACTACGAAGTGATTCCTGCTATCCACTAAAGTCAATAAAGAAATTAAAATTTAGTATGATTTTTTTATTCACTCACATTAAAAAAACACCTTATTTCTCAAAGACAATTATTATTTATTTTCTCTCCAAGGCATGTAAGGACTGCTTTGTTTACTTGACTTTTAATTTTAATGTGGCACAAGTGGATTGATCAGGAAAAGCAATCTCATTAAAAATGTTTAGAATATTCTTTACAGACCCTTTCTGGTTTTACTTCATGAATGAGGGAGTCATATATGTATAAGTTAAAACATTACAATATAATAAATATCCTTTAATAAGTGGTAAAATGAAAATATAAATTGAACAATGAAGTCCCTTTTCCTTTTCATTTATGAATGGGAAATTGATCAGATTCATCCTACATTCCCCTTTTTATTGTGTCTTAATTCTCCAAGGGAAAAAAAAGGTTTTATATTTCATATTATTAATGTTATATATTCAATTCCAGGAATTCATACCAAAAAATGGGGGGCGGGGGTATAATATCTTAAGCCTGTATTGTTCTTGAAAATATTTATAAAAAATAGAAATATACTTGTCTTGAGTAGATAACAGGAAAATACACTATTATAGTGTCTATGTATTTAAAATAATGCAAAACAAATAAAATTAGAAATACATACTCAAGAATGGCACTCAATTATTCAGGAATAAAGTTATAAGCATATATATATATATATATAAACAACTGTGTGCTAAATAAATGAACCTTTTCCTAAAGCATGCATATTTATGAGCCTTTTAAATTTATAAAATAAAACTAAATTGTGTATGTATCAACTGTCATGATCATGGCTATCTGCACACCAAAAGAGTTAAAACTTTAACACCTATTGTTCTGTAAAACTGAAGATGAAACATAATCAAACTCGGCATTTCACCATAAAATTTTATCTATCTCAGCACCCTGTTACACTTCCACCTTGTCATCAGATAAATGGACTCCAAGATGCAGTTATTCTTTTCTATTTTTTTCTACTATTACCTATTATTGCTTTTTAAAGCCATTTTAATCAAATAACATTTCTTGGAGAAAATCCACTCAAGGTTCTGAGAACATTAGTTACTTTCTACAAACAACTCTACCTTGAGTGGTAGAGTTTGAGTGCTTTCAGAACTTTTTTCTCTTTTAAAGAGAATGAAAAACATGCAATACTTCTCTACTGAGAATCTCTCAATAAATGTAGAGATTAATAAAGAGGGTATATTAAGATTTTTCAAATACAATAATATTTAGGTTTTAAGCTTTATTTAATACTAACTAGTGGTAACTTTAGACAAGTCATTTAACTTCTCTGCTACTTAGTTTCATCTTTAAAACAAAGAGATTCGAATAGATAATCTCTACATTTCCTTACAACACTCCCATGGTGTGATTCTGTACTTCTAAAAGAATTTCGAATTGACACACTCAATTTTTCATAAATCAAGAGAACTGATATGACCTAAAATAGCACAGCTGAACTAAAACTCTCCAGTTAGAAAAATCACAAAGACCATGGTAAAAACTCAACCTTCCAAGCCTTACTGGACCTATTCCCTCTTGACCAGACTAATAAATAGCCCATAAAATTAAAGTTAAATATCTATTTACATAAGTACTTTTAAATTACATTATAAGCCTATCAAAATATATTAAGTCTATGCCAATGATTTCTGTATTCTAATTTACATTACTTTCATTCATCTACATTCAAGATAATCTATACAATTAGGGTGGGGGGGACTAAATATTTTTGTACTTCAAACTGTAGTAAAAGTTAAATAAAATACAGATGAAAAGCAGAATATTAATTATCATATTCTATCAATTTTTTTATAAAAGTATTCTGAATGCTGTTTATGGGCTAGAAAAACAAGGCAAAGGTAGAAAAGGTGGTTTTTCACTACTTCTTATCAAAAAAAAAAAAAAAAAAAGAGTAAGGCAAATATATTAGTGGAAACTTACGTAATACTGAACCATGACATTTCAGCAGCTTTTATGAAAAATTAATGTATCATAAAGTAGCACTTTGGTACTAGTGCAATGCAAGTTGGGGTTTTTTTTCTTTCCTAACTATGGGCAGCAAATGAGGCACTTAACTGTAAAGTAGAAAAATAGGGTATATTTAAGAAGAAACTCAAGATCATTCATGAAAGATAATTAGCATTATTCAAAAAGGAAATATTCAATTTTTATTTAATATGCACCCAACGTTACATATGCTTCACTAGGGAAAATCGTTTTGAAGGTAAGACTGCTGTTTTGGTGATAAGAAAAAACATTTCCTTTGTAAGAGATTCTGGATTTCTGAAAATGAAAATCCAAGTGTTCTCAACCTGAGTGCTAGAAAAATACATTTCACTATACTGGAGAAATGTTTCTAACTATCAACTAAGTATAACATGTGATCCCTGACTTTATTCTTAAAGGGGTGGAAGTTTTTACTTTATATTTCAAAGATGGGGACAGACCTAGTGACTGTAACAGAATAATGAATAGATATTTAGCACCTAAATTTAGAGAACACAAAAGTATTGCCATAGTTTTAAACAGGTGTGTATGTTCATGGATAGGGGAAGTAAGATATATGTTATTTAATTATCTTAGAACATTCTCAAAGATTAAAATATTAAGCTTCCAAAAATGATCCTTGATTTGCAAATGCATCTCATCTATAACATTCAAACACAATCTTATCATTTCTTCTTGAAGTTATATATATTCTTTTTTTTAACAAGTAGAGAAATAACTGAGGTTTTGTTTTTCTTACCCATCATTAAATTGTCTTCCAAAAGTGACACTGTTTCAGAGATTTGGATAGAAAATAGTTCTTTTCTTTAAAAAAGTTATTCATATTCTACCACTAATATTACTTTAAATGTTCTTCACTATTGAGCAGAGGTCAAAAATGAAGTGAATGGCCATGGCTCTTCTGCTGAAATATGTGAACAAATACAAGCAGAAACAAAGAAGATGAATATACATTAATTTCTGGCAATGTTTTGGCACATAAATGCTTATCTGTTGAGTGAAAAAAAAAAAAAAAACACTAAATGATAAGAAAATAAATGTTTGCCGTGACATTATTCCAAGTGAATGGAGCTTAGCATCTGCTTTCTTTGTATCTAAGAGAAATATTCTTGTGTTGTTTTAAGAAAGATTTTAATCCTGGACGAAACATTTTACTTCACATGATGCATGACATTAACTAAAGTTTTCCATGAGACAATCTAATCATGCCCATTGAGAAATCCTATACTCTTACCTTTACTTCCTAAATTTACCTATAAGAAGGCTTTCTTTGACTAATATTGACCATGAAGTCTGTCTGGCAATTTTAAATAGTTCATCATCCTCATGTTCATCATTTATATTCATTTTTACAAATTACATTCCTTACTACATAATTAATTTCCTCATATACAGAAGAATCAAAATTCTATTTTTTATAACTTTAAGATAAAATTTCCTATTTTAAGATATTATAATTTAATTATTTTCAAATAAAATAATCTGAATACATAAAAGAAACAGGATTGTTGATACAATTCATTTGTTAAGAAATAAAGTGCATTTGGCTTTCAATATATATATTGTTTGGTACATTACAGCTAAGTAAAACGTTAGCAAAATAAAAATGAAGGCTCAACTTAGTATCTAGAATCTGGAAAATATGAGATGAGAATAAAAATTCTATATAAATAATAACAAAATTGGGGGGATACTCCCTCCCCCCCCCCCCAAAAAAAAAGGCAACTGAAAGCATTTTTAAGAAAAGTTAAGTGGACTTCTGCTTCCCAAGTGATCAGAGACATGCTAAACAGTAATACCAACATTTAATACCTGAAATGTAGAATCACATTCTGACTGCTGCTCTTGAACTTCTTTATTTAATTTACAATTCTCTGGTGTCTGGCTGATTTCATCTTGCAAAACAGCAGATATGCCATGAGTCTCACCTACAGCGGCACTGTCAGACAGGGCTTCTAACTTTTCTGGAAAATGAGTTATGGGAAGCTTACTATCTCCTATCCCTTCATCAAAATTTGTCCTCTCGTCAGCATCTTCTAGCTGTTGAACTGAAGTTAAATACTGTTCAAGCAGACTATTATCCTGCTCATTGTTTGAGCTTTCTCTACTCCATTCAACATGTTTTTCACTAACATCCCCTAAATCTGATTCATTGCCATATTTGACTGTGTCAATGGAATTCCCCATTATGGAACTTTCACTGCCTTCTGTAGAACTTTTTTCAAAATCCAAAGAATCCTGCAAATAGTGAACTTGTTCTGCTAGGGAGGAATGAAAACCAGAGTCTGGAAATTCTGGTAAGGATTTCTCTTGAGGAGCTTCATCAGGAGCAATGACCCAGTCAGAATTTTGAACAGAAGAGGGCTCCTGGTTTTCGGTGGATAATGGAGGCTTACATGATACCAAAGTACTTGATATAGGAATATCAGTATGCCAAGAGCTGAGGCGCTGGTCCACCATCTGTTGCCAAGCCTGTAAAGACCTTACCTAGAAACCACAGGATATAAACAAACAAAGATATGAAAAGAAAAACATAAAATTTTTTTAAAAAACCAGAGGATATATAGTTTTATTACAAAATAAAAATCATACCTGTTTTACAATTGCCCTTTGAGCTCTTTTCCCAGGAGTCATGAAGCTGGTAAATGCAGAACTAGAATCAGAAGCTGCCTGACTCCAAAGCCCTTGCCCTTTTCATAGTACCCCCAATCTAAACCAGTCTGGCACAAATGGTATGTGTCCTTGGTTACAAAAGGTCCTCCCTCACCAGGAGAATGGGGATGGGCCAAACAATTCTCTTGCTTCTACTGGAAAAACAATCTAAAGCCCAACAGTATATATTCAGCTGACTAAGGGGTCAATAATGTGCTCAATATATACTGATATCTAGTCAATAAGACAGATTAGAGCCTAATATAAGTAGATCCTATAAAAAGTCTCACTTAGATATCCATGTAAGGAAAGTTTTTAAACATTATCTAACAATATACTACATGCAACTTGCTAAAATGCCTAAAAATATCCCAAGCTCTTAATAATATGATCTTAACATTTTAAAAATATTCTTAAAATTTCACAAGAAATACTGTAAAAACTGCAAGCAAGAAAGCAATATATAGTCTTTTTTAGAGTTTCTCTTTGCTCTCTGAGGTAAATCACTGATAGTTTAACGTGTATCTTTCTAGACCTTTTTATACATATTTCCAAATACGCAGGTTTAAAAAAAATAAATAAGTGGAATCCTAATAGACATATAGTTCTGCAACTTGTTGTTTTTTACTGAACAATATTATTTTGGAGATCTTGTCATGTTATTTCATGCTGTTACCTTACTTTTTTTTTAACTGCTCCATTGTATTCCATAGTATTGTTTTTCTATAATTTATTTAACCATTCCCCTGCAATTGTTAATTATAAAAACTTAAAATCAATAATTAATTAATTTTGTAGATAAAATCATTTAACAAATTCTTCTGTAAAAATGTTCCCAAGAAATTATCAAGTATTTGATGCAATACAAGACTAGTAAAACTGATTGTCTAAACTATTCCTGAAGTATGCTACTACAGAATTCCAACTCTCTCTCCCAGATACTTTGCTGTACATGTTAAGACATACATATCATAGCTATATGTGGTGGACTGAATTGTGTACTTCATTTTGAAACATGTTCTTGGTCTTGGTCTACATTCTGGGAGATATGGACCCATTGTAAATAATATCTCTTCAAGATATTACTTCAGTTAAGGTTGTGGCCCAACTGAGTCAGGGTGGGCTTTAATCCGGATTACTGGAGTCCTTTACAAATAAGAGTGAAACTCAGGAGAGAGAAGCCACGGGGAGCAGCTGCCAGAAGCTTGAAGTTAACGGAACCCAGAAGAGAAAGGAAAAGATGCTGCCATGTATATTGCCATGTGACAGAAAAGCCAAGAACCAAGGATTGCAGGCAGCCGGCATCAAAACATCACTCTTGGGGAAGAAAGTGTCACCTTGCTAATACCTCAATTTTGAACTTCTAGCTTCAAAACCAAGAGCCATACAATGGGTTGGCTTACAACAGAATTTCTGGCTCACGGTTTTGAGGCTACGAGGCATCAGCAAAGCGATGCTTTCTGGCGTTCTGGGGCTGGCTGCCAGCCATCCTTGGTTCTTGGCTTTTCCATCACATGACAATGCATCTGGCAGCATCTTCTCCTTTCTCTCCCTGGTCCCATTTATTTCCATCTTCTGGCTGCTCCCCATGGCTTCTCCTGAGTTTCAATGTCCTTTGCTTATAAGAACTTGAACCATATTGGACTAAGCCCCACCCCCCATTCAGTTTGGGCACACCTTAACTAATAACATCTTCAATGGTCCTATTATGAATAGGTTCAGATCCACAGAAATGGATAAAGATTAAGAACATGTTTTTCTGGGGTATATAATTCAATCCCCAACCCTGTCTTATTCACTTTTCATTCAAACAGTCCCAAAATAATATTTAACAAGATAAACCAGAATAGACAGTGACATCAAATTTCAAATTGTGTTTTTTATACATAATGGAAAATTATAACATCACCTCTCAATTTAGTCACCTCCCTTCAGCTTTTCTTCCTTCTCAAACTTATGAAAATATTGTTCTTCAGATTAAAAATGATGTAACAAAATACACAGTCCTAGTAATGGCAACAAACACAAACCATACCCTTAACCTTAAGAAAGGATGTTTAATATGCCTGACTACTCTATGTATCTCAATAAATCTAGAATTTACCTTTGTTCCTACATTAGGTAAATCAAAAGAAAGGGGTTTACCTGATTCCAAAGGAATCTGACGGCCTCTTCTTGTACAAATGTTTTAACACGTTCTTCATCTCTTTCTTTTCTCAATCTACAAAAATTCAAAATATATTTCGGGTACAGGAAGGGTGCTTTGACTTCTACTTCCTGTTAAAACTACTAACACATGCAAAGTGAAGAGATTAATAGTCTTTTCCATTTTTAGAATATCTGAGCTGAAACTTTATTTATTTATTTATTTATTTATTTATTTATTTTTAATTTACCGGGAGGTACCGGGAATCGAACCCCGGTCTCTCCATATGGTAGACGGACGCCGAACCTCTTGAGCCACATCCGTTTCCCATGAGCTGAAACTTTAAACTATGACTCAAAGTAGAAGCTAAATGAGATATGACTGACAGAATATATTAGTTCTATAAAGTATTGCCAGTGATAAAAAATAAAATAAATATCAAATGGCTCTTCATTTGGCCTCAATTTCCCAGCTACTACACCAAAGGGGATAGAGCCATAGAAAGGAGCTCTACAGCTTGAACCACCCTCTTCTAAGAGACCAGCAGGGTAATCCTATCAAGCTTCACATCCCTGTTTGCCCCAGCTCCCACCCATACTCCTTGTTGTCATTAATGTACCTCCCTATTAAAGTCTTAGCTCTGTACTCACTCCTGCCTCCTATATACTTACACTTATCAAAAACCTAAAGCTCCCTGGTTATTTATTATCTCCCAGACTGTCACCACCATTCTGCTCTGAACCCCTGATGCAATTGTCTACTTTCTCTGGCCTCCAAAAACCTTCTCCTGTGGCATCTGGGACTCCTGAATTGTAATCAGCAAACTCCCTTATATACTCACCTCTTCTATGAACTTTTACAAAACCCAGATCATCTTTTGAGGGCACTGTAGCCCTCTCAAGTGGAGGCTATTTTTTTCTCTCATTCATCAGTCAGAATATTGCTTTCTGACTGTTGTTTTCAAATTGTTCTTTATTTTCTTCCTTCAAGAACTCCAGCTCCTGCCTGCCATCCTGCTAAATTGCCCAAAACTCCTTGTCAACCACTGGCCTCCCATTACTCACCCCCATTCACTGAAGTTTCAGCATTACTCAGGGCCTCTCTCTCTCATCCTGTCATCAGTTTCAGAGACCTCAACATTCAATGACTCCCTGCCTGTATTCATTTCCCTTTTTACCTGGTTTAAATTCCAAGATCCATCATTATAATCATTCCCTTGGAAATATCTTCAGCTCCCTTGCCCTTCTCTCTCCCTCCACCACATGCACCTGTAAAAACCCACTCCTGGCTGAACCCAATTAACCATGTCTGCATCAAAGCAGAACAATTGAGACATGCTGATAAAAATCATACCACCTTATCTACTGTTCTGCACTTTAAGTTCTTCCTCACACTGTCCAGCAATCCTACTCCATTTCCCTCATAAGCTCATTTTTAAGATGATTACCTCACACACTTGACACTTCTCTCCTCAAACCTCTCACACCTTCACCCTTCTCCTCATTCCTAAATTTTGACCATATCTTATATGTTATTGGAAAAGAAAAAGCATCAGAAAGGACTTCCCCATCTTCCCACCATCAAACCTACCACCTTGCCTGCACCTGCTCCTATCTCAGGTCACTCCCTCTACTTGTGCTCCGGATTCCTTCTTCTTTCACCTCAAGAGTTTTAATCCTGCCTTTATCCCTTCTATCCTCTGCACCAAAAGTTTTTTCCTCTATTCCAGGAGTTCTTAACCGGGGGTCCACGAGCTTGAATTTAAATTCAAAAAAACATTATTCTCGGGAAGCGGCTGTGGCTCAATCAGTAGGGCTCCCGTTTACCATATGGGAGGCCCCGGGTTCGGTTCCCGGGGCCTCCTGGTGAGGGCAGGCCTGCCCGCACAGCGTGGTTAGCTGACCCAGCGAGCACAAGCAGCAAGGGGGGGATAAATGAATAAATAAAAAATTTTAAAAAATCTTTAAAAAAAAAACAAAAAACATTATTCTTGTGGGGACATGTTGGTGCGGGTGTGATATATTTATTAAATAATACACAGTATAGTGTGGACTTAGTAAGGGGTCTGTGGTTTTCACCTGACTGGCAAAGGGGTCCGTGGAACAAAAAAGGTTAAGAACCCCTACATTCTACCTCATCAATACCTAAACATTCTATAGTAACTCTCATTTTTAAAAAAAGAATCTTCCTTGACCCCACATCCTCCTCCAGCAACCACTCTACACTCTTCTCCCTCAGAATACTTCCCAAAAGAGCTGTCTACACTGACTCCTTAAACTCTTCACCTTGCATTCACTATTCAACCCATTCAAATCTGGCCTTCATCCCAAGACTCCAATGAAGCTGCTTTAGGAATGTTACTGTGCAGTGACCATAGCCCTTGATCTGTTTCCTGGGAGATAACCTCTAAGCCTTTAGAATATCTTGCCTGATAAAAGGGTCCTAGTATATGGGGGCCTAGGGTCACACCAGAGTTTAGGCTAACACTGTTATTTAAGATGAACATCTCTTTTTGTTCACCTGGGGCCCTGGGCCACTCTGTATCAGTTTAGCCTGTGTGAGAGAGGGGGTAGGAGGAAGCTAGGGTCTGAGCTCATTCAGTAGGGTCTGAATGTCTATGTGACAGACCCCAATAAAAACCCTGGATGACAAGTTTCAGGAGAGCTTCCTGGTTGGCAATACTTTGTATATATTGTCACACACAGTTGCTGGGAGAATTAAGCACTGTCCGTATGATTCCACTGGGAGAGGACAACTGGAAGCCTGTACCCTATGGACTCTGCCTTATGCAACTTTTTCCTTTACTGATTTTAACTGGTATACTTTTACTGTAATAAACTATAACCATAAGCATAACAGCTTTCCTCAGTATTTCCAGTGAATCATCAAACCTAAAAGTAGTCTTGGGAATCCCCAACACAGTCACCAATGACCTCCAGCTACTAAATATAACAGATAGTTCTCTGCCCTCACCCTATGGCAGCTCACATCCCTCCCAAAACACTTTCTTCTGTTGGAACTGGGAAACACATTCGCCTAGTTTTCCTACCACTGTGGCTGCCCCTTTCAGTCTCTTTTGCTGCCTCCTTCTCTTTCACTTGATAATATGAATAAATATTCACTAGTGTGGTATTAATTTTCAAAATAAATTTGTGAATTACTAATTTTCCTGGGCTGGCAGTCAGTAAAGCCTGTGAGCCATAGAATTAAGGAATAATTCCTACTGTAGCCCCAGAATTTTAGCCCCTTTTGAATCCCTGCTAATTTATTTAATTATGTCACGTACTAGGTTCTATTTAGATTTTCTCATTTTTCCATTTTTATATTTATTGATTTTTTCCTACATTTTCTGTACTTTTCCATGTTTCCAATTATATTAATAAATGTCTATAAAGCGTTTCCATAATGCTCACATTCATTCATTCAACAGTTATGGCTACATTGCATTTGTGTACCAATTGCTGGCTAGGGCTAGAGAAGCATATGACAGATAGTCTCTGCCCTCAAGATGCCTTCAGACCATTGTAGGAGACAAGCAAATAAACCAACAGTGGCAACATGATATGAAAAGTGTTCTGGGGGGGGGGCAGATGTGGCTCAAATGGTTGGCCGCCCATATGCCATATGGAGGGACCTGGGTTTGACCCCCGGGACCTCCCAGTAAAATAAAAAAAATATAGAAGGCGCACGTGTCGCAGGCCCCACCGAGCCACGCAGCAAGATGATAACGTAACAGGAGAGAGACACAGGGGAGAGCCAAGATGAGACGCGCCGAAAACCAGGAACCAAGGTGGCACATTGGGAGAACGCCTCTCTCCCACACTGGAGGTCCCCAGATTCGAATCCCGGTGAAGACTGGAGGAGAAGGATGAGAAGAGCGGGCAGGAAACAGACAAGGAAATTGCCCAGCGAATGGACATAAAACAGCAAACGGGAGGGGTGGTTAAAATGGATTAAATAAATAGAGTAAAAAAAAAAGTGTTCTGACCACAGCAGCAATGGTTCAGTGTTCTGAATCAGTTCTACGAATCTGATTCCCCCAAACCAACAAAAGAGCACTTGAATAGGTCTTCTGACATACCTCTTTATTTCGTCAGTTAAGCAGACAATGTGCTCCTGCATTCTGCGCAAACGAATTTCGTAACGCACATTTTTGGCTTGAGGGTTGTAGTTCCTGGCATAAAAGCCTCGCCAACAGGCCTGCAGCTTCGTGGCTGCTTCATTCAATTTCAGAAGGGTAACTTTATCTTGCCCCAAAGCCACAGATCTTTGGGTTAAAACCTTAAAGGGAAGTTTCTCTGAAGCTGTTTGAGGCATGTTTTCTTCACTATCTGGCTGTGAATGGAAGACAATGTGTCCAAATGATTCAGGAACAGATGTAAGACTTGGGTTGTCATCCTTCAAGACAGCTTTAGCTTTGGTTAGGTCAGGACAAGATAACAACCGAGCTTTTTCATTTACCTCTGTATTAATCTCACTTTTCATTATTTTAACAGAATTCTCATTTGTCACCCATAAGACCTTTTCCTCTTCTTTATCCAAGTCCTGGTTTTCTATCCCTTTGACAGATTCATCTGTAACACCATCATCTTCTAGGCCCAAATTAATGCCCTGTAGCCTCAGCTCAACTGTAGGTGATACTGGAGATAGTCCTGATGTAACTGGCATAAAAGTAGATTCTGAAGAAAGAAGACTACAGTTTAACTTGTCCTCATCTGTCTGTATATCTTCCAGGTGTAGGTCATTTCGGGAATATCTTGTAGAATGTACAGAGGCTGGAAAGTTATTCTTAGCATAAAATTGATCATCATTACTACTTATCCCAACCCAAGAATTGATTTGGATGATGGGTTCTAGAAGAAGAAACAGAATACCATTTAAAACACTAAATATCTGAAGAGTTTTCTTTTAGTTGTATCTTTCTAATTAAATCTAATCTCTGAAACATGGCAAAAAAAAGTCTTCAGGGATTTCCTCTAAAACACCTAAACCATCAAATTAAACATTCTTTCTTAAAGAAAATGGGTTCTTATGGAGATACATGGGAAAAATACAATATAACATATAGACTATGGTTAACAACAATATTGTAATATTTTCACAGCAATGGCAAAGAAGGTACTATAAGAGGGTATGGGATCTTTCCTTTTTGGATTAATGAAAACATTCTGGAATGGACTGAGCTGATGACAGCACAACTCTGTGATGAAACTGAGAGCCACTGAGCATTCATTTTGGATGGACAGCACAAGGCAGGGGACCATATAACACAGAGAACCCCAAGGTGAATGATGGACTGTGGTTAACAGTACAAATACGAGAAAGTTCTCTCATGAACTATAACAAATATACAGTACTAATACATGGTGTTAATAATAGGATGGTTTGTGGGAAAAACACACCAAATAAAAGTTATGGACTATAAATAGCAGTAATATTATGGCAATGTTCTTTCATCACTTTTAACAAAAGTGTCACAACAATGTAAGGTGTTAGTGTGGGGCGATGTATGGGAATCCTGTATGGAATTCATGATTGTTAACTCCAACTTCTCAAATAAAAAAAAAAAGAAATTAAAAAAAAAAATTTGAAATAATGAAAATGCTCTAATGATGACTGAGATGATGAATGCGTAACTATGTGATTATACCAAATACCACTGATTGTACACTTTGGATGAATGGTATGCTTTATTAATATGTATCAATAAAATTGATTTGTTAAAAAAAAGAAAAAGAAAATGGATTCTTGCAATAATTATAAGAATAATCAAGGTATCAGGTCTATACAAAAGGTAGCAGTGCTTTAATTTTTTTTTCTAGTGATTTAATTTTTTTTAAATTAGAAATAAAATATTAGTAACATACATAAACATATGCATACACACACACAAATTCAAATGATCACTTAGGTTAATACACCAATAAAAAATTATGAAAATATGCACTTTTTACATTTTATGATACCCAACATATCAAATGACTTGGAGAAAAAGAATTATGGATAAGTTAATATTTTACCGTTTTCTTGGGCTATTTGGCAATCTTGGACAGGACTTGAATGCTCAGATACAAGAGATGCCCTTGTGTCAAAAGAAGCAAGGGGAGACAACTCTTCATTTTGGCTTTGGTTCATTAACTGCCTCTGGTGAAACCTAAAAACCAACAATATCTGATATGATTTAATACACACACATACACACACACAAGAAAACTTTTCTGCTTCCTAGGTAATGATGTCCAAAAGATGGAAGCTCACAAGTTTTAAAATTAAGTACTTTTAATCAACCCCAAATTATAAAGCCTCATTTGAAAACATTAGATAGAAAAGGTTAAGAAATCTATTTTTAAATTGCACAGACAGATGTCCTCATATGCATGCACATATACATTTAAAGGCAGTATATCTGATTAAAAAAAAAAAATCAGGTATTGGATGCTTCTAGCTATTCTTTTTTTTTAAAGATTTTATTTATTTATTCATTCATCCCCCCCCCTGCTGCCTGCGCTCGCTGGGTCAGCCAACCACGCCGCACGGGCGGGCCTGCCCCCACCAGGAGGCCCCGGGAACCGAACCCCGGGCCTCCCACATGGTAAACAGGAGCCCCACTGACTGAGCCACAGCCGCTTCCCCTAGCTATTCTTCTTAATGTTACTATTTAAAAACGTGTATGAGTATCTGGGATGGAGGGGGGAGTGGGAATATGCTGGAATTCTCTGTTTGGGTTTTATATCATTTTTGCAAATGTTCTGTAAGTTTGAAATTTTACTACAAAATAAATAAAATAAAAAAAACCATATGAAACATTTACATTAACAAGACAAATACTTTTTTTTTTTTTTTTTTTTTTTTT